>JAPPVO010000017.1:28059176-28546530 GCA_030407325.1 Camellia japonica
ATGTCTAATTTGAAATAGTGCATTCTTTTTTTTTTTTTCTTTTTTTTTTTTGTTGAACTAGATAGTACATTCCCTTTTGAATAAATCTTTTTGCTCTTGATTTATGTTCAATTATTGAACGACTACTATCAATTGGATTAAAATTGACATAATGTGAAAAATATAGAATAAGACCAGATTGACACAAAAAGCAAATTATAGGAACCACAATATAATTTGCTCAAATATTTTTTATGAGATAAAAACCAGCCAAAAATGGTAAAATAACCCGAGAACTGCATATCCTTAAGAAACAATATATGTGTCTCTAATGTACTATGGGGGATTTGGTAATAGGCCCCTCACTATCTAATTTGTCTTTTAAAAGGACAAGAATTATATAAGTACTTTCAAAACTCCTTAATATTTTAAAATTTGTTTCTTTTACTATATTACCCTCATATCTATCAGCTCTCCTATTAAGCCATCTTCACTGTGTATTTCAGAGTAAAATTTTACTCTGTATAAAAGTAAAATTTTACACTCTGAAACTAAAAGTAAAATTTTACTCTGTATAAAAGTAAAATTTTACTATGAAAAACTAGTAAAATGTTAGACTCTACACAAAAGTAAAATTTACTCTGTATAAAAGTAAAATTTTACTCTGAAAAACGAGCAAACTGTGAGACTCTGAAGCTAAAAGTAAAATTTTACTCTGTATAAAAGTAAAATTTTACTCTGAAAAACTAGTAAAATGTTAGACTTTACACAAAAGTAAAATTTTACTCTGTATAAAAGTAAAATTTTACTCTGAAAAACGAGTAAACTGTGAGACTTTGAAGCTAAAAGTAAAATGTTACTCTGCACAAAAGTAAAAAAGCGAAGGCAGTGTTTGTGGTGGCTGAAGTGTTTGGCAATGACCACCTCTTGATAGTAAAATTTTACTATCATTCTAACACCAGAGTAAAATTTTACTCTAATTCTCTCAAACAAAAAACAGAGCAATAGAACAAGAGTAAAATTTTACTCTCATTATCTGAAACAAAAAACAGAGCAATTTTTACTCTGGTTCTGTCAAATGAAATTAGATAAAAAACAACAAAAAAATAAAAAATAATAAAAAAAAAACAAACAAACAAACAAAAACAAAACAAATTAATCAACAAATCAACATATCTAATTGAGAAGAAAAATTTCTAAAACTCGATCAACAATCACAAATATCAATGAAAAGAATACATGTGTTCAACAACACTCATACACACAAATATATATATATATATATACATATATTCAAAACTCAAATCTGTGTTTAAAAAAATATGTATAACCAAACAACTTCACTAAACATGCCTCAATTTAGAGACGATCTGTTTCTCCTCGTAGACGATCTCCTTCGATTCCAGCACCAGAAGACAATTTTCTAGCCTGTAGTTGATTTCGTTCCCGATGTTCTTGATGAGTTCATCGTAGAGATCGGTTTCGGCATTGTTGATCGCCGGAGTTTTGCCTGATAACTGACCGGATTTGGCTAGGAGAGTGATGACGATGACGTTGCTATCATCGCCGGAGAAGAAGAAGTTACCAAAATTGTCGAGAAACAGAGCTTCAGATCTGGAAGGGAAAGAGGGAGAAGAGAGACAGAGAAGGTGGAGAGAGAGTGGGTGGAAAAGGTGAGAAAATTTAGTTGAGGGTATAATAGTCTAATAAAATATTTAAATAATAAATTTTGTCCTTTATGCAAGACTTTATAATTATGAGGGGGTTTAGAAAGTATAATTTTTTTCTTAGTCCTTTTAACAATGAAAGGAAGGTAAAGGGGGTATATAGCCAAATTTCCTATGTACTATTGAAATATAATACATATCACTCACCTTTTTTTCTTCTTGTTTCTAAATTCATACCAAAATTTATAATGTAAATAAAAAGGTATAGTGTTATTGACATGTTTCCAATTTAGTAATTATTTGAAAATTGACATGCAGAGCTGCGTATGAAAAAAAGCTTTTAAGCATCAGATGAAGATTTTAGTTTTAGCAACACTGTGGGGGTATCAGCAGCAAGAGATCGCCTACTCTTCATAGAAAAAGGTATATATATTGTTTGATACACATAACATTATTACTGCACAAAATACCACTTCATATAATTATCCATAAACTTTATTTTTGAGAAATGTGAGCAACAATAATTAATGTTTACCTTTTTTTTTTCTTTTTCTTTTTTTTTTTTTTTGTGGCAAAAATGCTATGACTCTAAAAATTCTACCAAAAATTTTACTAAATGTCTCACATGGGTGTGGGACCCACATTGTATGGGTTCTACACCCATGTGAGACATTTGGTAGAAATTTTAGTAAAATTTTTGGAGTCTCTAATATTACACTTTTTTTGGTGGATCAGCCTATTTAACTTTAGCTGAATTGCCAAAGGTTTTTTTTTAATAGATTATTTATTTTTTTAGAGACAAACGGGCTAAAATAAAAAAAGATACAAATATCGGATCAATTTATTTATTTTTCATTAGATGATATACATGGATAATTTCACAAAATAAACGGCTTAAATTATTGAAACAGGACTTGTGATAGACCTATAGGTTGTTTGAACATGATGGACATGATGGGCAAGTTCAAATTTGAAGTGTGGAAGTCTAAGCGTTTCTTCTAATAAGTTGTTTTTTGGGGGGAAAGAATTAGGGTGGTATGACAACTTATCATTTCCCCAATCTTGAATTCCTATATATATATAGTGTATATGTATGTATGCATATTTAAAGATGTAATTAAATTGGAAATTAGGTCATAAAATTAGGGATATTTGAGCTAATAAGTAGTTATTGATTAGTATGAAATAAAGTTTAAAAAATAGTGTGTAAAGCCAAGAGAGAGAAAGTGGAGATAGTAGAAGTGTATTAAGTTAAAAACTCTAGGATTAAGGTTGTATATATATCTAGCTCTTACATGAAATTATATTTAGTTTTGTATTTGGCATCTATGATTTTTAATTTGTTGACAAAATGACCTAAGAAACAGCATATGTTGTTGAGACATCCATGTTGCATGTTAGATGGACTTGCTCCACCTAGACTTGGCCCAAGAGTATTGAATAATTTCTTGCTAGATGAACCTTCATTACCAACTAGGTAATAAATAGGTACGTCTTGCCTAGCTTAGAAAATATGAAACCGAATCATCTGTTCTACTCTCTCATGTCTCGCTATCCCAAATACACTCTCTACAACAACAAAATGAGAGCAAGAGACACATATCCTATGATAGAGGTGCAAGAGAGAGTACAACGAAAGATCCTTTGCATAGGCACATTGAATGTAGTTGCTTTTAATTAGCATGTATTTGTTTTCAAAATTTGATCGCAAATGTTTTGCTAGGTATGTTGTTCTTGATAAATAGGAGGTGGGTGGATCTACTCAATTTCTGTGTAGATCAAGAAGCTGGAGAAGTAGATGACGGCCCTATTTATGCAGAAACCAAGGTTACAACGTGTTTTTATTTATGGAAAAACTATTTAGTTGTTATGAATTCGTTTTAACTATTGTCCGAACAAACAAATCAAAAACAAAAACCAAAACAAAACAAAACAAAAACATTAAAAAAAAAAAAAAAAAAAAAAAAACTATTGTCCGAACTTGAATAATTTGTTTGCTATTTTGTGGCATTGCCAGGTTTGTATTGGTCTCTTTTTGTGGCATTGTTGGGTTTGTATTAGTGTGTCTTCTCGTTGGCTGAGTTGATTTGTGCTATTATAGCCCTTTGTTTTGTGGCACAACTGCATTGACTTTATTATTAACCATGTAATAATTTACTTTTGATTATTATTGACTTCTTTAACAATAGAATATGCAATTTATTATCTAGCCTCTGTCCTATCTTTGTTTAGCTAATTCATAACCATGAATTGTATGTTATGATGAAATTGTTTAAAATGTAACTTAAGAGAGTAAATATTTCTAAGTCTAAATCAACAAAAGAAAATTCTAGATTTAAAAAAATGGTATTGTCAGAGACACTACTTAACTTTGTTGAATGGCTGGAAAGCATTGCATAGGAGAGCATACTCTGAACTCAAAAACCATGATATAATTAACAAATTCTATGTTTGGTTTATGAATTTAAGTAGGGATTTAAAAAAGAAAAAATAAATAAATGAAATGTAAATGAAATATAATTATATTTCATATGCCTTTCACATAAATTTTCTCTTTTTCTCTTTTTCTTTTTGAATCTACACTTAAATTCATGAATTAAACACAACTTTAAGAAAATTCTTATCTTATAGAGAATTTTTTTTGAAAAAATCTCATAGAGAACTTATATGCACATAAAAAACATGTGAGCTTGTTCGTTTTTGTTTCTTCACACATGCCAACAGATAAAGAATCAATCTATCACTATATTTTACCATACGCTAGCAATCCTCTCCCAAACCTTTTTTATTAGAATCAGACTTGATCAAACACAATCTGTTTGGAAAATTTAGCAATCCCTATATGTTGAACAATTATTTAAATTAAATTTTTTATAACAAAAAAAAAAAAAAAAACCATATAGCTATGTGATTTTCTAATCAAGTGTTTGTGCATAAATTCTGCGACTTTTATCAAGAATAAACCCTTCTTAAGAAAAGAACTTCAACTAATAAAAGCAGGCTACAATAAAGAATAAAAGCATGCATAGATTAAGAACAAAATAAAGAGTCATACAAGGTGGATTTAAACCTAACACCGTATCGGGGAAGAGCATATATGGGTTTGTTTGAAATAGGGTTATGATTTAATACTCTCTCGCAAGCTGGAAATTGAAGTGGTTGAATTATCTGATTTTGTTCTATATCTATTTTGAAGCTTGTATACAAGAAAAATGGTGAAAAAAAAAAAGAGAGATAAAACCAAAAATTTTGACCACAGCAGAGGATAACCCAGCCCATCAAAGATCTACCAAATTCCCGCTTCACAAAAAGAACCCAAAAGATTAAATAAAAAATAAAAAATTCCCTAAATACTTCATTGACTATACCTTGTGATGAACTCACAAAAGCTGAGTTCAGAAGGTCCCTGGCATCAACCATCTGGAAGATTATCATTTGCTTCAACATCCACTAATTTCCTCAAAACTTCTTCATCTTTTCCAATAAATTCCAAAACAAGCAATCTACCTACTTCATTATAGTTGGATATGGTGGTCCTATGAGGAAGGCGGTTTTGGTCTTTTTCGGCAGGTTTAGGGAGGTGTCCAGTACTACATATTCCAGTGCTTCCACAATAAACTCATTACTCCAATTCCTTGCATTTAAACTCTCAATTTGGAAACTAAGTAGGGTTTACTAAGCCACCCATGGTCTGCCTAATACAAGTAATCCTATTGGATTTCTGACTTCCATTTCCTAATAAACTCTCTCCAGCCAAACAAGTTTTTAGATAATAAACCTACTCCAGAAGACATCAATTCCTAGTAATCAATCAATGAGCTACATACATGGTAATATTATTAACACATTGCCTGATTCAAATATTCGACAATTTGGTTAATAAACCCTCATCCTATCATAAAAAATCCTAGCACCACAACACCGGTATTCTGCCACTAGTTCCACTACTTAATCACCATTTCTGATATCACACTCTGTTAAAGGCTCAAGGCACACCAAGGCGCCAAAGGTCTATTGGGGCCTAGGCGCAAAGCAAGGTGCGCGCTTCACTAAGGCAAGACACACCTTTTTAGTAAAAAATAGATAAAAATCAATGTAGCCTAATAATTCAAACTTCAATGTAAGCAAAAATGAAAGAATTCAAACACCGAGACAAAGAAAAAAGAAAAAATAAGGCAAATTGTAGAAGAATTTCCAAAGCCATAAAAGCACATATCATTACAAATGCAAAATAATCAAGATTCACCAAACACAAATTCCCCACCCCCCCCAAAAAAAATAAAAATAAAAATAAAATAAGAGTTCAGAAAACTGATCAATCACACAGCAGCAAAGTTAAAAAAACTTCAAAAGAGAAGTAGACTAGAAGGAGCAACAAATCAGAAAGATGGAGTAGAAGAAGATAAGAAAAATTTGAGCAGAGGAGAAAAAAATAGAAGCAACAATGTGAAAAAGAAGCAGCCTAGCCACACACACAAAATAATAATAATAATAATAATAAATAAATAAATAAATAAAAACCAGAACCCAGAAGGCGTGGAAGAAGAAGAAGAAGAAAAAAAAAGAGACAATCAAAAAGAAGGGAGGAGGGAAAAAAAACAGATCCCAGATTTGTGAAGAAAAAGAAGAAGAGTTTCGGGTGGCAGCATATACAAGTCTAATATGTTACAAAAAATGAAAATCAAAAGCTGGTATTAAAAAGGAAAAAGAAATGCAGAATTTTCAATGAAGCATGCAAGTAGTGTGCCTTGATGCGCTTTATTGAATGGGCATTCGCCTTGCCATGTACTAGTCACATGAGCTGCCTCACTGTGCCGTGAGCCTAGGCACACCTTTTACAACACTGATCTCACTCCACCATTACTTCACATCCCCTCCCTCTGCTAGTCCCTCTCTTCACTCCCTCAAATCTGAGCCACCAATTCAGTTGTGCCTCTCATAACTATCATTTTGACATCATCCACGATGACCACCATAATGTTTCGTACACATCATATGTTAGGAATTCATAACAAACACATAACCATGATCAGCGAGACACAAGACACAAAACACAAAGAAAAACAATTGTATAAGACTTGTAAATCACACGCATGCACACGAACACGAGATTTACCCCAAAACTAAAGTTGCATCCATGGTCTTTACCGTCTCAATATGATCGGACCAGAGAGATAACCCCCAACCGCTCTCAACTCCATATACATAGAAATTGGTCAGCAAGTGCAAAAATAGTAAAAATATTCACTCCAAATATCCACACTACCTCCAACATATATTGTATGGCCTTAGTTGCTATACAAATAATTTAGTAACTAAGCAAAACAATATCTTCCCTAATTAAAGACAGAAATAAGAGACCAATTATATGTTAGTACAATGCAACTCAGGAATCAACAATCATGTATTTTCCCAACAAGATAGAGGTAGAGAACATATCAATCAATCATCAAACATACCCAAATTGCAAATCATAATAAACTTCTCCAATTAGTAAACAAAACCAACCATCCAAATCCACCAAACAGAGATCCCCAATATAAACAAAACTATACCAAATCTCCATCAAACCCCAAAAAACAAGAAATCCCTAATTACAAAGTTAAACCCATATTACTCCTAATATGTCTAAAACCCAGCTGCATTCAAACACCTTCAAATCTCAAAAGAAAGAAAGCATCAATGCAAGCATACTGAACCTG
This sequence comes from Camellia japonica, assembly GCA_030407325.1. NCBI lineage: Eukaryota > Viridiplantae > Streptophyta > Magnoliopsida > Ericales > Theaceae > Camellia > Camellia japonica. Next base: position 28,066,525 of record JAPPVO010000017.1, read on the forward strand.
TTCAGGGTAGAGCCACTCATTGTCCCACCTACTCATCGTAATCCTCTTGGACTGCTCAATCTCCTTCCCCAGCACCTCTCTCGCCAAGTTCTTCAACCCCGCATTGCGAAGCTCGATCATGCCGCAGTCAGCCGCCAAGGAGAGAAGATCAACAGTGGTGGCCACAGACAACCCATAATCCTCAGTCAACTTCTCGACATCGCTGTGAATACCCACACCGACAAAAGTGTAGATACGGTTGTTGAGGAAGTCAAAGAGGGATTGGGGGATTTGGGGGGAGTAAATGAGTTGGAAAGATGAGGCATCCGCGGCCGACGCATAGTTGGAGAGTGGCGGCGGGGTTATCGCGGAAACGGTTGTTGGGTCGCCACTCGATGTCAAGGCCGACGATGAGGCGGTGGAGTCGGGGACGATGGATGGCTGTGATTCGAAGATTTAGGAGTCTACGAGGAAGGGCGAGCGATTGACGAGTGATGTTCCAAAAAATACATATGGTACAAAATTACATAATACAAAAATACATAATTTCAAATAAATACATAATAAAACACATATGATACAAACTCTATTTCAATCTTAAGATGCAATTCGTTCTAAAAAAAAAAATCTTAATTCGACGTGTGTATTTTTTTTTATCAAAAGGGAAGAAAAAAAGGACAAATTACAAATACACCTTTCAAGGTTTGCTTAAAATATAAATTGTGTCTTATGATTCTGAAAATTATAGCATCCATCTTCAAGTTTTCAATTGTATAACAAATGACTCAGTTCATTAATAAATTATCAAATCAATTAATAATTTTTAACGATATTAGAAATATATTTTAATTAATAATTCAAGTAATTTTATTATTGTATAAGAGAGTGGTTAAAATTTTTATTTTTTCTATTAATTTTGTTAAATAAAAATTTTTAATAAAGAAATATTTATAATTTTTAAAACTACAAGAGTAATCGATATTTTAAACAAATATCGTGTATTTGTAATTTACCCTAAGGATTAATAGCATACACATATTCTTAAGATATGCTTCATGCCACCCGTAATTGTTTACTAGTAGACTGATGTTTATTGACATTAATTTGCATGGCTATGTTCATTATTTACAAACAAACTGTTTTCTACTTAAAAAATTTTGTCAAATGTTTACATTACTTTCTCTTTAATTACTGCATAGGGGATGATCGTGACAATGACAATGACTTTTATGATGCCTTTGAGGATGATGATGATGATGAATATTAGCAATTTTGTCGAGTATTAGTAACAGCAGATTGTCAACTCATCACAAAATATATATATGTACCCTATTGGTACACCAAAAAAATTGCCATTGTACAAAAAATTTATTCCATCAGGAATGATTGTTAATATTCTTGAATAAATTTGTAAATTTTTTGCTCTATATTTGTGTTTGTGTATAACTCAATGAAGCTTCTGTTTTATCCTTAATTCAGCAACCCGGTGTTTATCAAATCATGATGACTCCTTAAGGTGGAAAGCCCATTCCTTAGGTCAATTCTATGTGTCTTCAGTTTCTAATAGGACTGTGCTCTCTTCTCATATATAGTGTTTTAGCAACCGATTCACTATATAGAATAATCCTCCTAATGTTGTGTTTGGTTGAGAGATTTGGAGAGAGGTTTGTAAAGGGAAAGGGAAAAGATGTATGAAATTAGGTGAAATGTAAGTATATTTTATTCACATTTCACTTATCTTTTCCATTTCTCTTTCTAAATTCCTGCTCAAATCCCCCAACCAAACACAGTATAAAGCTCAATTTTTTGGGTGGCTGGCATGGAAATGGAGAGTAAAAACTTTTCCCTTCTTGCAAAGGATTAGTGTGCTGGGGGGGGGGGGGGGGGGGAATGTTAGAACTATCTGTGGTTTTTGCGTTTCAGAGGTGGAAACTGTTTATCATGTGTTAATGTCGTGTCCACTGTAGTATGTCTGCTTTGGTGAAGTGAAGGGGGGAACCATGGTGGAAGGGTTGCTAAACTGTTGGACTAGTTTTAGATTTAAAAAGCTAGAAATGAAGATTTGGAAAACCATGTCATTAACAATTCTCTAGCCAATATGGAAGCGTAGTATTTGGAAGCATTGGGCGAGCTTGTTAAAGTGAGAATTACATAATGGGTTAAGTACAACTTAGTTGGGGTGCCTTATTCTGTTCATGATTTTGTCTCAAATCTAAGTCAGATTCACTTCTCTTCTCACAACAATTTGAGAGCTTTGGGTGTATAGGTTTGGATTTTGTGTCGTCAAAATCTTATTTTGGATTTGTTTGATGGTGTTTTTTGATTCTGGAATGTCCTGCTGGTGTTTTTTTGGGATTTGAAGACCTATGACTGCTTTTCACTTATATTCGTGTGCAACGCTGGTGGTTACTTGTTCTTTTGGGTATGAACCTGTGCTTAGAATTTGAAGCGGTTTTGTTCTTTTGATGATTTGGTAGTTGTTTAGTGGCTGTCTGGGCTATTATTATTTTCGTTGTTGTTTGTGTGTGTTTGCTTCCTGTTGGTTCCTCACCAACATAGTACTAGCAGATGATTGACTCGTTCTTCTGGAAAAATTATAGATTATTCTCGAAATATCACATATCCGTACTCCTTAACCAATCATCATTTATTATATTCCTTCATATTCGTCAATCACTCAACATAATATCTCACCTATCCCTTTCTCCACCGATCACAATATTATAGAATACCACGTGTTTATACTCCGAAATTACTGAATAATTATCTTTTGTTGTACCAACTTAATTGGGATTGATTAGTTTTATTTTGATATTTTGTACACTTCCCTTTCTTTGTTGTACCAACTATATGTAATCGAGGAATATGTCTCATTTTTGTTGAGAAATTATCCAGTGCTCTTAGAACAATATTGTCTACTAACTCATCTAAAACCTTAAACTATTAAAGAGAGAGGCAATTTTATTATTTGTATTTTATCCTCAACAACGCCTCTTATGTGTGGTTGGGCTCTATCTTACAAATATTATAATTATACAATATTTTGATATCATATTAAAATAATATTGATCACTAACTCATTTAAAATTTTAAATTATTAAAAAGAGAGATAACTTTATTATTTATATTATATTATCTTTTATTCTAATCTTATTGAAAGAAAAGGAAGCGGAATATAATTTGACTAATTGCTTTTTACATCTCACAAGCAATGCTCCAAAACTTCACGAAATGTCATGTTCATATTCACTCTATCAGCCGCAGATTCATAAATTTTATAAAAGATAATTATTTAGAAATTTTGGGTTTTTTTTTTTTCTCTTCAAATACTCAAAATTGTATAGAGGCTAATAAGATTTTATGAAGTTTGGGAGGTAAATTACATTGACCTCTCTTGAGATTTTAAAAAAATACAGCATCTCTCATAATTTTGACATAATTATATCGATTTTTCTATTAATAATGTAAAATTTTTTTATCATCTTTATCTTCAAGAAAATAGACAAGTATGATCTTGCAAATAAATTGTAAAAAAATTTTTAAACACGAAGGGGGTGTTTGTTTTGGATGTTATTGGGCATGGGATTGGACTATTCCGTTGTTTGTTTCAAAAGTTTTGCTTCGAACTAATAGTCCCTCCGGACTATTAGTCTCATATTTGTGGGACTGTTATATCTCATGGGGGGTGAGAAAAAAACCATGGGATAACTCATCCCATGGGATTAGTTAATAAAATTACATTTTTGCCCTCTGGTATTTAATTATGTATGATATTTAGTAAAATTCAATAAAATTTAAATGTCTCAATTTAAAAATAAAATTATTTTATTTAATTTTTATTTTTGTTTTATTTATTTAATTTTTTAAAATAATTTTTTATAGATATTTTATTGATGTTTTATTTTAAAATGTTTTTTATATTTTATTAATTTCATTATTTAAATTTAATAGATATTTTATTTTATTTCATTATTTAATTATTATTATTATTTAAAATAAATTTATTTAAAATTTTAATTAAAAAATAACATATATTTTTATTGATATTTAATTTATTTAATTTTTTAAAAATAAATTTATTTAATTGTGCAAAAAATAAAATAAAATAAATTTTTATTTAATCTAGCTAAAAAAAATAAAATATTAAAACTATGTTTAATATTGCTATTACTTAGTAAATAATTGAAAAGGATAAAATCGGCATTTGAACATTTATCATTCTCCATAATATCCCAAACAAGTATTAGATTCACTAAAAATAGTTCAATCTATATATCATGACTAAACAAACATAAGATACAAATCCAGTCCAACCAAATAGTTTGGAGACAATGTATCCCAAGACTAATAGTCCAATGAATTACAATTCCTCCTTATTCAGTCCATTCAAACAAACACACCCTAAGATAATAAAATCATGTGATACAATTATCAGACCAATTATTTTGAATTTTTATGAATTGCCTATACAGTGGGACCTAAAAATGAACAAAATAAATTATTAAAATGAGTCCGTGGAGCTGGATTCTTAACAAATGACATTCAACATCAACTAAAATAGTTTTCTTTCATAAGCCTGTTAAAATCCCCCACAAAAAAAGAAGATATAATTCCCATTTAAAATCCAACACATATTGGTGAATTTTCACTATATATTTTTGATTGATTACAAAAGAAGCTAAGTATCCCAACCACAGTACCACATGTACTAAAATACATAACAAAGCTACAAAGTAAATTAGAAAGCTGGTTCACAAGAAGGGAAAGCTAATTTCAAGGATTAATTCTAGGCAACAAGAAGATTTATTGTCTCATATATATTTTTTTTTGATCAGCAAAGAAGAAACCTTTATAGATGGAAAACCATTCAAGATATGAGATTACATCAAATAAAGGGGAGGAGTTTGGTGAGAAACTAAACCCGAAAGAAAAAAACAGAACAAAACAGAAAAAAACAGAACAGAATAAGCCAACCAAAGCAGATACAGCAGAAAGCAGATTTATTATCTCATATTGATATTGAAAAGAAAAGAAAATGTGCTATTCGGAGCCCTTTATCTGCTGTTGCAGCAAGTCCACTTGGAGATGGAGAATTTGAGATTGAGATTCAGATTTGCACAGTTAAGCTCAATAATAGTCCACTCTCTGAGATTCTGCTAAATTTGGAGGCGGATTATGGACTACTTCTGTCGAATGCCTCTTGCTTTGAATCTTTTGGAGAGAGGGTTTTCTACAATTTCCATCTTCAGGTACTAATTTTTTTTTTAGCAAATTATATTGGTAGTCTTTGCATTTTTTTCCTTTGTGTCATTTTCATCCCTATCATTTCAACTAACTTGATTTTGACTCTTAATTTTAAATTGTGTTAATTTAGTCCAATTGGTAACACCAATTAGGGTTTTTGAAAGAAAATAATCACTAAATTAATTGAAATTAACTCACTAAATTGAACAAGTTTATAATTTTGCCAATAAATCCATGGTACATGTAACTCATGTGCACATTTTCATCAAAAGAAAAAAAAAAAAATACTAACAACTGTAATCAATTAGACTAAATTGAGACAAAATTATAAATTCAAGATCAAAATTGAATCACTTAAAATTATAATGACCAAAATGACATAAGGACCAAAATGCAAAGACTACTGATGTAATTTGTCATCTTTTTTAATGGCAAATGCTTACAAGTACTATGGCACATTGTTTAATATTGGTGGGATTGAGGTGGAGAGTTCTTTGTAAATAAGTAAAAAAGTTAAAGGACTCTGAAATCAATGAAAATTGTTTTGAATTAGGTGAAAATTGTCTCCTGTTTTTTTTTTCTCCCTTATGCCTAGGCAATTGTTTGCAAGACCTTAATTTTATTTTGATTACTAGTTTTCAGTAAGTTTAGTTTTGCAATTCAGATTCCTTATAAAAATAACCAACTAATTAAGTAGTTTTCTTAACATGAATAAATAAAGAAATCATTTTTTTTTAAATGACAATTTTTAGTTAAGCTGAAATCAATAAAATATGTTGACATGCAAAAGGTGGAAAATAGATTTTACTAAACAAAATTAATTACACTATCACTAAATTAATTGTGGATTTTTGTAATTTTTTTTTTAAAAAAATTCTTGATTATAACAAAATGGTATGCTAATGTTTTGTTGATTTGGATATTGAATTCAACAGGTGCAACGAAATCAAAGGCTGGAGATTGAAACGTTAAGAGAGATACTATTGTCCTTGTATGAGAAGAGTGAAGAACTTTTTTCTTGAAGTTTTGACTCTACACAAACATAATAAGAGGTTCTTGTAAAATTTTAAAATCATGCAAGAAAATTACAAAGTATGACAATAAAGAAGACAAAATATTCTAGTTTTTATAAAAGTTATGTTGGCTTTTTGGCTTTCGAAGGTTATTTTTGTAATTGCGAGCGTGCCAGCAAGGATCAATCAGTCCTTACAGAAAATTAATTACCAACCAATTATCAGACAATTGTGTTTTAGTTCTTTTAACCTTAATGAAAAGGACTTTTATTGATGGCTTGATTTAGGAGAATTAAGCAAGATAACAATTAAATGAAGAACAATTGAAGCATTTCATTAAAAATGAAAAACTTACAATGATCCAAACTCAGCCTCGTAGAGGTTTACAGTAACAATCTACTACTTGAAATTACTCCTATGAACGAAGTGCAGTGTAGGAATTTAAAGTACATGAATGTAAAGAACAGGAAATGTAAGACTGAAAATGTAAAACTGGAAAGGAAAATAAGTAGAATAAGACTGGTTTTTTGGATCTGAGTCTGGGGGTCTTTTTCTGGGCCTTCTCTGCTATTTATAGTTCTCAAGGATGACCATCAAACTGCATTTCCAACCGTCGAACTGCTCCTCCATGATCGCTGATCATGTTGCCTTATAATTAGCTCCACTATGCTATCACTTGCAGTTAGGCTTCCCTCCTGAGAGGGTAATTTATAAGTAAATTGGGCCAAGCTGGGTAAATGGGCCGATCTATGGGCCATAGTAAGAGAGGCCGAGTAAAAGAACCTAGAAGTTAGCCCGGTCCAAAAGAACTCTAAAGTTAGCCCGGTCCAAGAGAGCTCTGCAGTTAGCTCGGTCACCACACTCAGAGCGGTAACAGTTAGCTCGGTCATACCATATTGAGCTGAAGTATGTTGAGGTTTTCTCAGAACCTTGCTATTTGTTAGCTCGGTCCAAGCTCGTTGTGGTTAGTGCGGTCCCAGACAACCCAGTTGGAATATGTCAAACCGAGGTACACATGTCTAAGGAAGAACTGAGCTAGTGGGAGCTCGGTCTAGTCTGCGGCTTTAGCATGGCCATGTTATCTCGGTCGTATTGACATCCAACCGTGGTAGAACTATCTCACTTGGTTTAAGCAGTGAATGGGGTGTTGAAGGATAAGCATTATCTTTCAGGAATGTGATTCCTAGGAGGACTCTACATGGAGGAGTAAGAGTCCTACTAGGATTGTGCCACGCGGAACCTATAAAAGCCCATAACATCACCTATGGACAGGTAACGCAACTTTGATTCCCGAATACACTGAGCTTTTGTCTATCTGTCTATTTTGCTGACATAGGCATCGGAGAGGTATCCGGCACACACTCGCCGGCTAGCTCACGTTTGTGTTTTCAGGGAGTAAAGCGACGACGTTTGGAGGAGCGCAGACTTGATCAACAGGATTATACGAGGACAATATTTCGTGCTCGTACAATTGGCGCCGTCTGTGGGAAGATCAGACAAAGAACAAAACCTCTTGATCAAGTTTCCCTCGCTAATCGGGAGCAATGGCGCACAACGAAGATTTGCCGCAGTCCGCCATCGACGGACAAACCCCAGAGGGAGGTAGGAGGCTCGAAGGTTTGCCTTCTATTCCTCCCATAGCGAACTTAGAGCCCCAGCGACAGAACCCCGGAGGAATGCAAGGGGGAGGCAGAACAACAGCCCCCGTCGCTCTCACTCACAAAGTCCTGAAAGGCAGAGGCGAAGAATCGACCCTCAAGCTCTGGAGGATCGCGTAAAAGAGCAAGATGAACTAATAAGAAAGATGGCGGCGAACATGGAGGCTATGAAACGCCAGATCAAAGGAAAATGGGTGACGACAGGAGAGGGGCACAAAAGAACCACGCCCCCTCGCCACTCAGAAGATCGTGGTAGGCATACAACACCATCACAAGCAGAGAGCAGAAGCCTGAGAACAGGCGACACTTAATCAAGGAATACCAGGACTCATTACTCAAGGTTTGAGAGAATGAGGACTGAGCGGTCATGTACTGAGGGAAGCACCTACCGGCCCTCACGCACACACCAGACTGCATCTAGGCAAACGGAGTTGCCTAGATCGTCCGACCTACGGACTGTGCTTGAAGAAAAGGCACGATGGAAGAAGGATACCAGGGCACGCGACCCAAGCAGAGTTTCAGCCCTTCAGCGGTTGGCTCCTCGAACGCATGGAAGCGTCGAGATCGGAATGCCAATACCATGCATGGCTTACGAACCAATAGACAAGGTATTAGCCAGATTGCAAACCTCGCCGTTTGTTCCGGCAATAGAGAAGGCACCTCTTCCTTCAGGCTTCAACCAACCTAAGTTCACCACTTATGAGGGGAAGACAGACCCCTACATGCACTTAAGCCACTTTCGCCAGTTTATGGCGGTATACCGATGGAACGAAGCTTTAATGTGCATCCTATTCCTATCCAGCCTTGGCGACCTAGGTTTAACCTGGTTCGAAAGGCTACCAGAAGGCAGCATAGCCTCCTGGGCGCAATTGGCAAAGGCATTTGTGACAAAGTTTAGAACAAACACCAAGACGCCGATGGAGATCGACCAACTACTCTCCATTGACATGGGCGATAAGGAAACGTTGAGGTCATACAACAGTCGCTATTGGAGACCTTCAACTAGATAGGAGATTGCCCCACAAATCTCACCATCGCACAGTACAAAAGAGGTCTTCCAGTCGGAAACAGGCTGAGGGACTCAATTACCATGACGCCCCCCCCTCACAATGAAAGCCTTAATGGAGAGGGTACACCAGCACATTAGGGTGGAAGAAGATGGCGCTCGTGCTAAAACAAAGTCTGGTACAGCCTCAATACCAGATAAAAAGACTTCGGCAAAAGTCAATGCGGTAGAACGTCTAAGCAGAAATGGACGAGGCAGGCGGGACAACGGAGAGGACCAAGATAAAAGATGATTGAGAGTTCGCACTGTCATTACCACAGTGTTCAAAAAATCGATCTATCGGATTCTCAGTGAGATACGTGATGAACCTTTCGTCTGGTGGCCAGCTAAGTTAGGAGAAGCGCGAAAGGACTATGACGAAAGATCTCGGTGCACCTTCCATAAGGAAAAAGGACACCGCACTGAAAATTGCACACCGTTGAGACAGCACCTGGAGGAGTTAGTGGCAGCCAGGCGCTTGGACCAGTACATAGAAGGAGGGACACAGCCAGTTGTAGACACCCCATTTTTGACCGTCCTCAGGACTTGGTTGTGCTTGTAGGTACACCTAACAGCTGGTTCAATTGCTCGCCCAGCATTCGACTGTCGCGGCAGAACGTCACTGCTTCGGGTTTTCGGGTTTCCCGAACCTTGTATCCTTTTTGTCTCATTTTTGGACCCTGACCTGGTCCTTTCAGGGTGGCCCCTGTGGTGCACTGCCGGCCATGGCATGGCACTGTCGGCCATGGCTTGGCCCTTGCCGGCTACTGGTGAACACCTGCCGGCCATCAGTGTGGCACTGCCGGCCATTGCTGATGGCCGGCACCCCCCCTATTTTAGCTGGTTTCCGGGAAGATCTTTTGTACCAGCTGGATTCCTCATATCTGCCCTCCATACACGTGTATGGAGGGATGAAGCTCTTGCCAAGCTTGTTCAAGAAGCTTAAGCTTTGCTTTGTTCTATATAAGGAAGGGTCCTCTTCCTTAGCCAGGGTCTGAGTTTTTGAAGGGCAAAAAGCTTCCTCTCTCTCTATATTGCTTGTGGTTAGAGCTTGGAAGTTGGATTTCTTTGCATTTTTGCACTATACCTCATAGCACAAGACCTCCATCACTCATTCAAACACTTTGAGGCTGTCTCTCAGAGGTTGGAAGCTCAGATTTTTAGACCAAAAGCTGCTGGAAAGATTGTTTTTCAAGGGTAAGCATACTTTTCCTCTAAACTAGTCTTTTCTTGCTTCATTTATAAGCTTTGCTTTCAAGCATTTTTGGGTTCCGACCCAAACTAGAAATGATTATATTTTGAGCCCCTTTTCATGTTTGTTGAAGGGTCTTTCTCTGTTTGAGGCTTCCTTCTATCACTTGCCTCTTTAACTCTCTTTTAGGCCTTCTTTTTGCATAGTATTTTAAGCTTATTTTTGAGCTGTTTTGGATTTGACCATTAACTGTAAAGTGGCTTGTTTTGAGCCCCTCTTCAACTTTGTTGAAGGGCTCTCCTCTGTTTGAGGACAGTATCTACCACTTGTTTCTTTACCCCTCTTTTAGGCCCATTTCTTGCATGCTAGTTTAACCTTACTTGTGTTTATTTTCCTGGCTTGATATAAACTGTGAAGTGCCTTGTTTTGAGCCCCTCTTCAACTTTGTTGAGGGCTCTTCACCATTTGGGGCCAGCTGCTGTCCATTGTCTATATTCTCACTTTTAGGGCCATTTTTGCATGATAGATTAGCCCTATTTGTACTCATTTTTGAGACTTGTTATAAACTGGAAAAAGGCTTGTTTTGACATCGTCTTCATGTTTTATTAAGGTTCCATTTTTTTTGAGGTCATATGCTATCTTGTATGCTTGGTTGCCTCCCATTTTGAGCCCTATATCCTAGCCCTTGTTGCATGCTTTGTTTGGCCTTCTAGCCACTGAAATCCAGTGGATTTTCAGTGGCTCAGCCATTGTTTTGAGCTTCCAAATCAGAGGGGGGTGACCCCCTCTCTCCTTGACTTGTTTGGTAGTCATTTTGGCCTTCCAAAGAGACCCCATCTTGCATGCTTCCTAGTGACATTCTAGGGTCAATTTGGTGAGTTTTGGGACTATCATATTTAATTTTCAGAGTTTTATATGCCATGTCACTTGTCTATCTTGTATGTGCCTAATAACTCCTTGTATGGCCATCTAAAGGAGCTCATCATTTTTGCATACCATGGTTGCATATCAGTGGTTATTTGGGCCTATTTTCACATGTTTTATTCACTGATTTTCGATGGTTTGGTGAAATTCCATGTGCATCATGTACTTGCCATGTAAACCATGTTTACTAGTCAAAATTTTATGCTAATTTAAGCCATCTTGCTAGCACTTTTTGGCCTTGCTTTAAACTGGAAAAGTCTATGTTTTGGGATTGTCTTGACTCTTTCTTCATACTTCATTTTCAAATAATGCATGCTTTGTATAGCTGTAAGTCATTCCATGTGCCTAGTTTTGAGTTTCGGGTCTCACCTCATGCATCGGGTGCCATGTTTTCATGATTCAGGGCTGTTTAGTATCATATTTCAGTGCTGAAATTTGCTTGTTTGAATACCATGTTCCATGCCTTACCATGCTTTGGTAGAGTGGCATTCGTGCCTTAGGTTCGGTCCTCGATTTGCGTGCACGCGTGCACGCATTTCGAGTGTCTCATTTTCATCTAATGGCCACTTATGTGAGTGTGGCTGAGGTCCACTCGTGTTGGTGTAAGTCCATTATGCATTGTGTATGCCATTTCATAGCATTGTGTATGCTAGGTTATATGTTAGCGCATGTGTATGCCATGTTACCTCGTGCATCGTGTATGCCATTTCCATAGCATTGTGCATGTTAGGTTATATCTTAGTTGCATTCATGCATGTCATGCATATTGCATTGTGTTTGGGGTAGGAGTTAGCCCGAGCACGGGAAACGAGGGGCGTTTCGTACTTTGAGTGACGGAACGTGTCTCAATTCCCAGTCACCGACACTCCGGATTATCCATGATGGAGTCTCGGTCTTGTTGTGTTTATACGTGCATTCATTTCATATTGAGTAGTGCAATTCGACTCTTCGGCCATCATGCATCGAGATGCGTGATTGGTGGCACGAGGATCGAGGACTACACTCCCTGAAGAGTAGTCAAGCATACATATGTGAAAATACATTGCCATGCCCCTTTTCTGCTCTCTGTTGCAGCAAATCAAGAATCAGCAGCCTTCCGAAGCTTGGCACGCATTCCAAGAACAATTGCAAACAGAGGCTAATTGGGGCATCGCAGTGGATTTCTGCACAAAGGCAGCCCGAACATGCATCATCCATCACCCGGAGCAGAGTCGAGGCAGTCCCTAGCTTGCATGCTAGTTTACCGCTTTCCTAGTTTAATTTGTTAATTAATTAGGATTTTGTATTTATTCGGACTGTACTATTTATTTGGGACTGTATATTATTTATTCGGACCCTCCGAGCGAGGGCAATGTTGTAATAAGTGTGCGTGCGTGTGATGTATGTCTTCCAACCCCACGTCTTTCTCCCTTTTATTTACCAGCTTATGATGGTTAGATTAGGGCATGTTTCAATTAGCATACAGTATGATAGCATGTTTGCATTCATTCATATGTCTTGCATGCACCGGGCTCGGCGCATCATACTAACTGCATTTGTATTTCAATTCCGAGTTGAATACATGTCAATTGTAGCATTCCATATGCCATGTTTAGAATAGTCGAGCCTGCTATAGTTGCATTTTTGCATGTGTTACATTAGGCATTTCTGTATAGTTAGGATCATGCATGATTTCTAATTAGCTTCTGTTTTGGCTTGGAGTACTCGGTAAGTTTTTATGCTTTAGCATCCTTGCATGTGTATGAGTGACTGCCATGATAGCATGCTTACCATGAGGCTATATGCTTATGTGATATAACTGCCTGAGTGCCTGTGGGTGAAGGTTGGGTTATTTGGATTGGAACAAATCATCGACTGTGAGTTTTAAGCTCACTAGATAGTGGCAAAACCATCTTTTCTAAGCCCACCTGAGGGTGGCAAAATTTGCATTTTGAGCCTACTTGCGAGTAGCAAACCATCTTTCAAAAACAAACATGAAATGTTTTGTTCCAATTCAGGCGACTCGGTCTATACTTGTATGCTGTGTGCATCACATAGTAAATCTAGGCTAATAACCGAAATAAGAACACACAATGTTTTCAAAACTTGATATCATGGTTAGTAGAGGCCGATCTTTGATCGGGCGAGAGGGGGTGCTCATAGCTGACCTTCCCCAATCGTACCCAAGTTCCCGAGCCGAGGCAACTTTGGTGATGACGGACACGTGGCCTTAGGCAACGAGTCAGGGTTTCCTAAATTTTCCAAAAATAAAATATTTAGGTGGCGACTCTGTATCTGGCGAAGCAGTCCATGTTTAGCACTTCTTTCTAAAAAAATCTGTTTTTTTCTCAAAACGATTTGCCGGATTTGGACTCTTTGGTTCAGATTAAGAACCGTGACATTTGAGTCCTGAACTGTAGTAACCCCAAATCGAACAAAACGGGACTCACCCTCCCGGGGCGTTCGGGGACGTCTACAGTTTCTGGCGACTCTGCTGGGGAGTTAGAGAACTTGACTCGAACTCATGATATCTGGTTTTGACTACACTTGTGTGTTTCTTTGCATTGCATTTGCATTGGTGCGCCTAGGACACCGTGTTTTCCATCTGCTATTCCTGAACGGTTTGCCGGAGGCTTGTCTTGTCAAGGCATGACCATAAGGCTGACTGGTTGTGGGCTCTGCCAGTATGGGAACACAAACCCCGGTTTTACCGGGGCACCCTTTTGACCATTCGACCTAGTGCATATTCGAATCCGTAGTGACCATTCCAAACTAGGACAGGTTGCTTACCCGATATAGGTTGTTTGAAGCCGTTGCGTGCGTAGTGAAACCCTAGCTCCTGACAAAATAGGACAGGGAAACCCTACCCCAACATAGGGGTGTTTTGGTTCTCTTTTACCTGCTATGTGCTTTTAGAGTGTATCTTTACAAGGAATGCATATACCAGTTTGCAAGTCTGGGCATCAGGCCTGCGGGCATTAGTATCAGTATTCTGGGAATCAGTTATATCTGCGGGTGTCAGATTCAGTTTTGGGGCAGTGATTTTGCAGGACAGTGATCAGTAGTAGAGTACAGTGATTCGGCTATGCTTGTGTCTGTTCTGCTTGGGCTAAAATGCTGTGTGTTTTCTCTTCTAGGGGGGGAGGGGGTTCAGAGAGTTAGTTCAGAATAGCTAGTATTCTCCTTCGCTGAGGCAAGACAGATACCTGATCCGTCAGTCACCATTCAGAGCAGTGGACTTATCATGACACAGAATTTAGAAGAGATCGTGGTTATGGCAGCCGCGTTAGATCAAGGAATCACTCTGCAAAGTGAGGCCAACGTTGATATACCGTATCCACCCAGGTCGCCTGTAGTGCACCCGGTCTGGATCCCCCAGTTGTACCAAGCTCGTGAGCCCACCACATTCGAGTTGATGGGGATGATAGGTGACCTCCAGAGATCCGTCGCAGACCTCGCTTACGGAATGTCAACTTCGCCACCAGCCGCACCATATGCCGGAAGTTTTGTACCGCAGGAGCCCCCGCTATTGGGACGGATTGTGATCGAGCTTAGCCAACCGGAGATGGCCTCCAATTATAACCATGACGTATCAACACCAACCCAAGCTCTCGATCAAGCTGAGGCCAGAGGTAAGAACAAAATGAAGGCAGACACCGATCCCATTGAACGACTGCTATGGGCAGTCGAGGCTTTGAAAGCCGGGGGGATGAGTAAACAACAGGTGCTCGCGGTCACAACCAAGATCGTGGATGATGTTTTCCCCACTCCAGCCACGGGCAGTACAAGCCAGTCAGAAAACCGGGATAGGCTCCGTCATGCCAGAACAGTTCCTTCCGTTCCCAACCTTGCACCCGGGAAAGATCAGAAATCCAAGGCCGCACCTGCTGACCCTTTTGCTAGTGCGTCTAGCGAGAATCCACAGGCTTCAAAATATCTGCCTCGGGGGCGCAGAGTCTTTTATCCCCTCTACATGCCTTTGTCTAGGGCACTTCTAATTTTGGCTAAAAAGGGGCCTCTTACACCCCTTGAGCCGCAGCCGCAGCCTCTCCTGCATCCCCTTCCAGCTAAACACGATGCTACTTTGTACTGCGCGTACCACCAGCAAACCGGTCACAGCACCGACAGTTGTTTCCGCCTTCGTCATGAAGTGCAAGATTTGATTGACGATAAGGTCATTCTCCCGCCTACCTCGGCCAAGTCGGTCACTACAGAGTTCTTGGATTTTGATGATACCACGAGTATGTGATCGGGGAGTGAACCACCTGTAGGCGACCCTCGGCGTATTTTGGATGTGGCGTCTGGCACGCATTTTTGAGCATCTGCAAATGCTAGTTTTGTAACTTCTGGCTTGGGTGTTGAGTCAGTCCTTTGTTTTGTTTTGAGTCAGTCTCATTGTCTTGAGTCAGTTCTTTTTGCTTAAGGGTCCGTCTTGTTGTAGCAAGTTAGTCCCCTTGTATAGAATGTCAGGTGATTCCGGGGTTGTTGCCTCGAACACCGTTTTTGTCTTCTTTTGAGTCAGTCTCTGCTGTGGAGCCAGTTGCAACCAGGAAATCTGAATGAAATAGCTACGGCTATCATGCTTCCGTGCTTATTGCTATTTTGTGCTGGTTATGCCAGAGGATTTGAATGAAATGACGGAGCATCTCACTTACTCTTCTGTGCTCTAAACTCATTGTAATGACCTAAGTTTTTCAAACCTTTTTAAACACTGTGGTGATGAAAATGAAGAGGAAGGAATTCCTCGGGATTTGCAAAACTTTGATCAAATGGAGAGAAAGAGAGGCGTGTTAAACCCTTAATGATCGAAATCATGCTTGTTAGCGTGAGTACTGAGAAGGACCCTAGCTTGATCCAGATTGGCTCCACACTGTCTTCAGTGCGAGCGATTTGTCGCTTTCTTAAAAGATTTCAAAAATGTTTTGCGCGATCCTGCGAAGACCTGTGTGGAATCGCTCTTGAGATTGTGCAGCCTAGGATCGCTCTCAGCCTCGAGACTCGACCACTTTTGCTTTCGAACTTTAAACCCAGATTCAGAATATTCAAAGGTCAATCAGGATGTGGGGCCTGTGTGGCCAGATTTGGAGCAGCCCTCGAACTAGGGGCATAGAAAATCAGATGTCATCAGAAGGAGCTTGTGAACCTAGGACAGAAGCCCCCCGAACTAGGGGCAAAAATGTCAGATGTGCTCGAAGAGCCGGAGATGGATCCTTCTGCAAATCAATACAACAACCACTCTCCTGGATACGGATGGCTTCAAAACCCTAAAACCATTTGGCATGGACTTGTTACACTTTTACCCTTTGAGAGGCTCGCTGGGCCGAAAACCCGAAAGGGCGACCCAGGCAAAAGTTAGAGCAAGAAAAAGAAGAAAAAGATCAAAAAAGAAAGAAAATCAAAAATGCAAAGAACAAAGAAAAAAAGAAACATACAAAAAAAATACAAAAAAAGAGAAAGCAAAAAGATGAAAAGAAGTAAAAAAAAAAAAAGAAGAAGAAAAACGAAGCTCGCAAGGTCGAAAACCCGCATCGGGCGCCTTGGCAAAAGTTAGAGCCTAAAAAGTGAAGGTTAATACCCAAGTGTACCTTAACCCGGAACTATGTAAGGCTTGATTCCCATGTTTGGGATACGTAGGCAACTTTATCCTGAAGTCCAGCCCCAACGCTTTCATAATGTCCCAGTCCATGTAATGGTTTTGATCACCCTTGCCTCCCTTGAATCCGATAGTTCGGTTGTGACAACTGAAACCACGAAGTCAACTTCCTCTTGAAGTCCAGCCACCAAAGCTTTCCCAATGACTGTGTCCATATATTGGTTTTGACCATCTTCGTCTTCTCCGTGTTCGAGAGTTCGTTTGCAATCATCATCGATGAGAGCACGCTGCGGCATCATCCAAACAAGGGGCAACTTTCCGTTGCCATAAGTTGCCACGAGTCACCGTTCAAACCAGGGGCAACTTTCCGTTGCCGTGCAGTCCTTCCAAGCAAGGGGCAATTTTCCATTGCCTCCGATCTGGGGTTGCGTATCTCGAGGGTAAGTTCCGTGCTCGTTTAGCATTTGCCGTTTGCAAAAATAGTTTTTGAAAATTTTTACTGAGGTTGACTATTTTCTCGAACACTATTTCCTTTTTACAACTAAGACCATTTCTGGGACCCAAAAGGGAAAATTTTTAGTGCTTATAGCCTGACTTGCATGATTTTCAAATCAAAAATCGAATAAAGTATGTTAATCTAACTCTCATTTTGGTCAAAACTATTTTCGTCGGAAACCAAAACAAAAAAATGGTCCAAGTGATGAACTAGGGGCACAGTTGAGTCAGGTGTTCCGTCTTTTCCCCATTGTTAACATACCTGCCAGAAAGGGCACAGCTGAAGTTATCTGTAAAGGGCCGAAAGCTCTCTCTCAACCTCCAAACAACAAGGTGTCAAACCAAGTACGAAGCACAAATAGGAATGGATCAAAATACTCCATTCTCCATCCGGAACATCGACTAGACGTCACCGGAGGAAATAGTTGCAAGCTAATAGTGTTGGGCGTGAACCCACGACTTTCTATTCATCTATCAACCACCCAGGGGAGGGATAAAAAATGAGAGATTGAAGAATAGAGAGATGTGCGCTGAGAGAAAAAGTGAGAAAAGGGCTTTTTCAGAAAAACAGAGCCTGAGGGCCGAGTGATGTGAGAATCACAAATAAGAAAAGGGTGGGAAACAATACCTGGAAAAACTGGCTCCTCGTGCACTGAGAGGTCTCTCGTCTTTGTAATATGTCTGTGTGTCGTGTCTTTTGTTTTGTTTTGATTACCTCAACTCTTGTTTTGAGACGGTTTCGAGCGCGTCTCGATGTGTTTAGGTTGTTTACCTTTTTGTTTTCCGTTGTTGAGTCTTTTTCACTGTGTTCAGTCGTAGGCTCAATACCCGGTTAAGAACTCATTCTTGATTTAGAAAATAAAATCGTTTTGTGCTCAGAATGCTGCGCCTTTCTCTACATTTGTGCAAGACAAGATTTGTTCTTTCATAGAACTGCAGGGTCCTCCCCCGATAAGTGTGAACGGTAAAACCTGGACCTACCTGAAGCCTTTTGGGTTCCGGATTGCGATGCAAAAGAAAATAAGGAAAGTTCGGAGCATCTGAGTTTGTTTCGACTCCTACAAATTCCCTCTTCCCATCCAGTGTTTTCAAAATGAACAGAGCACCGTGTTATGGGTTGTGTGATCAGGAATGAGCTGTGTGCAGAATAAACCAGTTACTGCGTTATGAGCCATGCGTTCAGAGTGAGCAGTGTGTTCAGAATAAGTCGTGTGCAGAATAAATCGAATATTATGTTATGGGCTGTGAGTTCAGAATGAGCAGTGTTCAGAATGGGCCGTGTGTTCAGAATTAGCTGTATGATGTATTAAAAGTTATGGGCCGTGAGTTCAGAATAAGCAGTGGTTGGAATAGGCCATGTGTTTAGAATGAGAAATGTTGTGCGAACTATGCGTTCCAAGTAAATCAAGTACTGTGCCGACTATTTTCGTGCCAAAGTAGCAATCAGAAGTGCTCTCTCGGAGTACCAATCCCTGCCAGAGGCACCTCAGTTGACAACATGATCAGGAAGAAAAACGGCATCCGTGGTTTCTCCAGCAGATGTTGCTCCTTGTCAGTATTTTGGAACCTTTTTGTACTGTGAGTTGAAGGTTAGTGTTCAAAGAACACAGGGGAGATCCCTGTCGGAGTAGAGCGGTTCATCGCCACTCACCCCATGAGGTGCTTTCTAAAGCACTGCTTTATTTATTGCATTCCTTACACATCATGCATTGTATTGCGTTCGACCTATCAAGTTTCTTTCTCGTTCATGCACAGCATTGTATGTACTGTTCATTCAGGTAAGTTCCGGTTCAGTTTGACTGATACCTTTCCCGTTTTGCATTTGGCATGCATTTGGACCCACCCTTCTCCTCTCGCGTTTGGCGTGCGTTTGGATGTCTTTCCTCTCTCACGTGTACTACGCTGAGAGATTTTCTCTTTCTTCTCTTGCGTGTGATACGCTGAGAAGTTTATCTTTTCTCTCTTGTGTGTGATACGCTGAGAGATGCTTCTTTTCTTCTCTTGCGTGTGATACGCTGAGAAGTTTACCTTTCCTCTCTTGCGTGTGATACGCTGATAAGATGCTTCCTTTCTTCTCTTGCGTGTGATACGCTGATAAGTTTTCCTTTCCTCTCTCGCGTGTACTACGCTAAGAGATTTTCTCTTTCCTCTCTCGCGTGTACTACGCTGAGAGGCTTTCCCTTTTTTCCTCTCGTGTGTACTACGCTGAGAGGTTTTCTCTTTCCGCTCTCGCGTGTACTACGTTGAGAGATTTTCTCTTTCCCCTCTCGCGTGTGCTACGCTGAGAGATTTTCTCTTTCCCCTCTCACGTGTGCTACGCTGAGAAGCTTTTTCTCTTCTCCCTCTCGCGTGTGCTATGCTAAGAGGTTTGTTTTTCCTCTCTCGCGTGTGCTACGCTGAGAGCTTTTTCTCTTCTCCCTCTCGCGTGTGCTACGCTAAGAGGTTTGTTTTTCCTCTCTCGCGTGTGCTACGCTGAGAGATTTTTCTCTTTCTTCTCTCGCGTGTGCTACGCTGGGATGCATTGTCTTGCATTCCCTTCTCGCATTGTTATGCATCACGCTTAGGTTGCATTGTTTTGCATCCCTTTGGCATTGTTATGCGCCACGCTTAGGTTGCATTGTTTTGCATATCTCTAACATGCATTGTCATACATTCCCCTTATCGCGCATCGTCATGCGCACTTTACATGCATTGCATGCATTCTTCTCATCGCCCATCATCATGCGCACCAATGTGCATTGTCATGCATTTTCCTTATCACGCATCGTCATGCGCATCTATTATGCATTAACATGCATTTTCTTTATCATGCATTGTCGTGCATTCTCCTTACCGCGCATCGTCATGTGCATCTGTCATGCATTGTCATGCATTTCCTTCTCCCCATTATGCATTGTCATGCATTCTCTTTATCAAACATCGTTATGCATTTTACAGGAGGTTACACATTGCTTGCGTTAATCGCGCTTGCTTTACTTACATGTGTTCATTCCTGCTATACACATTGCTTGCGTTACTGCATGCTTTACTTACATGTGTATAATGTATTTTCCAGGTGGTTACACATTGTGCACGTTTCGGCGTGTGCTTTACTGACATGTGTTCATACCTTTGCTTGCTTTACACATTGCATGCATTTCTGCGTGTGCTTTACTTACATGTGTTTATGCATCTTACAGGAGGTTACACATTGCTTGCGTTAATCGCGCTTTACTTACATGTGTTCATTCCTGCTATACACATTGCTTGCGTTACTGCATGCTTTACTTACATATGTATAATGTTTTTTCCAGGTGATTACACATTGTGCACGTTTCGGCGTGTGCTTTACTGACATGTGTTCATACCTTTGCTTGCTTTACACATTGCATGCGTTTCTGCGTGTGCTTTACTTACATGTGTTTATGCATCTTACAGGAGGTTACACACTGCTTGCGTTAATCGGGCTTGCTTTACTTACATGTGTTCATTCCTGCTAAACACATTGCTTGTGTTACTGCATACTTTACTTACATGTGTATAATGTATTTTCCAGGTGGTTACACATTGTGCACGTTTCGGCGTGTGCTTTACTGACATGTGTTCATACCTTTGCTTGCTTTACACATTGCATGCGTTTCTGCGTGTGCTTTACTTACATGTGTTTATGCATCTTACAGGAGGTTACACATTGCTTGCGTTAATCGCGCTTGCTTTACTTACATGTGTTCATTCTTGCTATACACATTGCTTGCGTTATTGCATGCTTTACTTACATGTGTATAATGTATTTTCCAGGTGGTTGCACATTGTGCATGTTTCGGTGTGTGCTTTACTGACATGTGTTTATACCTTTGCTTGCTTTACACATTGCATGCGTTTCTGCATGTGCTTTACTTACATGTGTATTTTCAAGTTTCGTTACACATTGCTCGTGTTGACCACTTGCTTTACTTACATGTGTACGTTCAATTTCTTTTGTTACACATTGCACGTGTTGACCACTTGCTTTACTTACATGTGTACGTTCAATTTCTTTCGTTACACATTGCACGTGTTGACCACTTGCTTTACTTACATGTGTACGTTCAATTACTTTCGTTACACATTGCTCGTGTTGACCACTTGCTTTACTTACATATGTACGTTCAATTTCTTTCGTTACGCATTGCCGGCGTGACCGCTTGCTTTACTTACATGTGTTCAAATTCAATTCCTATTTCACACATTGCATGCGTTGTCGCGTACGCTTTACTTACATGTGTTAATGCATCTTCACTTTGTATGCGTTGTCACGCACTCTTCAAATGCATTGTTATACATCTTCCTAACGATATTGTACCTGTTAAGCTGGTTTCTTTTTTTCAGGCACGATATTGTATGTACGGTTCATTTAAAGCTGGCATGGCCAGACTAGCCGTGCAGGTATTGTCTCCTTCGTGTGAAACGGGGTAAGAATTGCATAATTCTTTTACATCCTTTCTGCATTGTAGTGTAGTTGGATTCGTGTTCATCTGCTTAAAACTGTCGCATGTTTGCTTCATTACAGCATCGTGGCATGATTGTTAATCATGCCCTTGTATCTTGTATATCATTTGCATTTTGCCCCAGCCTTCAGGCGCATCCCTGCATGCTTTTACTAATTGATTGTCTGAGTCTTTGGCCTTGTCAAAAATGGGTCGTCTCTGGGTTTTGACAATCACTCTCGTCATTGTTACGACTTCTGAGTTCTGTCAAAGAGGGGCAACTGTAGACACCCCATTTTTGACCGTCCTCAGGACTTGGTTGTGCTTGTAGGTACACCCAACGGCTGGTTCGATTGCTCGCCCAGCATTCGACTGTCGCGGCGGAACGTCACTGGTTTGGGTTTTTGGGTTTCCTGAACCTTGTATCCTTTTTGTCTCATTTTTGGACCCTAACCTGGTCCTTTCAGGGTGGCCCCTGTGGTGCACTGCCGGCCATGGCATGGCACTGCCGGCCATGGCTTGGCCCCTGCCGGCTACTGGTGAACACCTGCCGGCCATCAGTGTGGCACTGCCGGCCATTGCTGATGGCCGGCACCCCCCCTATTTTAGCTGGTTTCCGGGAAGATCTTTTGTACCAGCTGGATTCCTCATATCTGCCCTCCATACACGTGTATGGAGGGATGAAGCTCTTGCCAAGCTTGTTCAAGAAGCTTAAGCTTTGCTTTGTTCTATATAAGGAAGGGTCCTCTTCCTTAGCCAGGGTCTGAGTTTTTGAAGGGCAAAAAAGCTTCCTCTCTCTCTATATTGCTTGTGGTTAGAGCTTGGAAGTTGGATTTCTTTGCATTTTTGCACTATACCTCATAGCACAAGACCTCCATCACTCATTCAAACACCTTGAGGCTGTCTCTTAGAGGTTGGAAGCTCAAATTTTTAGACCAAAAGCTGCTGGAAAGATTGTTCTTCAAGGGTAAGCATACTTTTCCCCTAAACTAGTCTTTTCTTGCTTCATTTATAAGCTTTGCTTTCAAGCATTTTTGGGTTCCGACCCAAACTAGAAATGATCATATTTTGAGCCCCTTTTCATGTTTGTTGAAGGGTATTTCTCTGTTTGAGGCTTCCTTCTATCACTTGCCTCTTTAACTCTCTTTTAGGCCTTCTTTTTGCATAGTATTTTAAGCTTATTTGTGAGCTGTTTTGGATTTGGCCATTAACTGTAAAGTGGCTTGTTTTGAGCCCCTCTTCAACTTTGTTGAAGGGCTCTCCTCTGTTTGAGGACAGTATCTACCACTTCTCTCTTTACCCCTCTTTTAGGCCCATTTCTTGCATGCTAGTTTAACCTTACTCGTGTTTATTTTCGTGGCTTGATGTAAACTTTGAAGTGCCTTGTTTTGAGCCCCTCTTCAACTTTGTTGAAGGGCTCTTCACCATTTGGGGCCAGCTTCTGTCCATTGTCTCTATTCTCACTTTTAGGGCCATTTTTGCATGATAGATTAGCCCTATTTGTACTCATTTTTGAGACTTGTTATAAACTGGAAAAAGGCTTGTTTTGACATCATCTTCATGTTTTATTAAGGTTCCATTTTTTTTTTTGAGGTCATATGCTATCTTGTATGCTTGGTTGCCTCCCATTTTGAGCCCTATATCCTAGCCCTTGTTGCATGCTTTGTTTGGCCTTCGAGCCACTGAAATTTCAGTGGCTCGGCCATTGTTTTGAGCTTCCAAATCAGAGGGGGGTGACCCCCTCTCTCCTTGACTTGTTTGGTAGTCATTTTGGCCTTCCAAAGAGACCCCATCTTGCATGCTTCCTAGTCACATTCTAGGGTCAATTTGGTGAGTTTTGGGACTATCATATTTGATTTTCAGAGTTTTATATGCCATGTCACTTGTCTATCTTGTATGTGCCTAATAACTCCTTGTATGGCCATCTAAAGGAGCTCATCATTTTTGCATACCATGGTTGCATATCAGTGGTTATTTGGGCCTATTTTCACATGTTTTATTCACTGATTTTCGATGGTTTGGTGAAATTCCATGTGCATCATGTACTTGCCATGTAAACCATGTTTACTAGTCAAAATTTATGCTAATTTAAGCCATCTTGCTAGCACTTTTTGGCCTTGCTTTAAACTGGAAAAGTCCATGTTTTGGGACTGCCTTGACTCTTTCTTCATACTTCATTTTCAAATAATGCATGCTTTGTATAGCTGTAAGTCATTCCATGTGCTTAGTTTTGAGTTTCGGGTCTCACCTCATGCATCGGGTGCCATGTTTTCATGATTCGGGGCTGTTTAGCATCATATTTCAGTGCTGAAATTAGCTTGTTTGCATACCATGTTCCATGCCTTACCATGCTTTGGTAGAGTGGCATTCGTGCCTTAGGTTCGGTCCTCGATTTGCGTTCACGCGTGCACGCATTTCGAGTGTCTCATTTTCATCTAATGGCCACTTATGTGAGTGTGGCTGAGGTTCACTCGTGTTGGTGTAAGTCCATTATGCATTGTGTATGCCATTTCATAGCATTGTGTATGCTAGGTTATATGTTAGCGCATCGCGTATGCCATGTTACCTCGTGCATCATGTATGCCATTCCATAAGCATTATGCATGTTAGGTTACATCTTAGTTGCATTCATGCATGTCATGCATATCGCATTGTGTTTGGGGTAGGAGTTAGCCCGAGCACAGGAAACGAGGGGCGTTTCGTACTTTGAGTGACGGAACGTGTCTCAATTCCCAGTCACCGACACTCCGGATTATCTATGATGGAGTCTCGGTCTTGTTGTGTTTATACGTGCATTCATTTCATATTGAGTAGTGCAATTCGACTCTTCGGCCATCATGCATCGAGATGCGTGATTGGTGGCACGAGGATCGAGGACTACACTCCCTGAAGAGTAGTCAAGCATACATATGTGAAAATATATTGCCATGCCCCTTTTCTGCTCTCTGTTGCAGCAAATCAAGAATCAGCAGCCTTCCGAAGCTTGGCACGCATTCCAAGAACAATTGCAAACAGAGGCTAATTGGGGCATCGCAGTGGATTTCTGCACAAAGGCAGCCCGAACATGCATCATCCATCACCCGGAGCAGAGTCGAGGCAGTCCCTAGCTTGCATGCTAGTTTACTACTTTCCTAGTTTAATTTGTTAATTAATTAGGATTTTGTATTTATTCGGACTGTACTATTTATTTGGGACTGTATATTATTTATTCGGACCCTCCGAGCGAGGGCAATGTTGTAATAAGTGTGCGTGCGTGTGATGTATGTCTTCCAACCCCACGTCTTTCTCCCTTTTATTTACCAGCTTATGATGGTTAGATTAGGGCATGTTTCAATTAGCATACAGTATGATAGCATGTTTGCATTCATTCATATGTCTTGCATGCACCGGGCTCGGCGCATCATACTAACTGCATTTGTATTTCAATTCCGAGTTGAATACATGTCAGTTGTAGCATTCCATATGCCATGTTTAGAATAGCCGAGCCTGCTATAGTTGCATTTTTGCATGTGTTACATTAGGCATTTTTGTATAGTTAGGATCATGCATGATTTCTAATTAGCTTCTGTTTTGGCTTGGAGTACTCGGTAAGTTTTTATGCTTTAGCATCCTTGCATGTGTGTGAGTGACTGCCATGATAGCATGCTTACCATGAGGCTATATGCTTATGTGATATAACTGCCTGAGTGCTTGTGGGTGAAGGTTGGGTTATTTGGATTGGAACAAATCATCGACTGTGAGTTTTAAGCCCACTAGATAGTGGCAAAACCATCTTTTCTAAGCCCACCTGAGGGTGGCAAAATTTGCATTTTAAGCCTACTTGCGAGTAGCAAACCATCTTTCAAAAACAAACATGAAATGTTTTGTTCCAATTCAGGCGACTCGGTCTATACTTGTATGCTGTGTGCATCACATAGTAAATCTAGGCTAATAACCGGAATAAGAACACACAGTGTTTTCAAAACTTGATATCATGGTTAGTAGAGGCCGATCTTTGATCGGGTGAGAGGGGGTGCTCATAGCTGACCTTCCTCAATCGTACCCAAGTTCCCGAGCCGAGGCAACTTTGGTGATGACGGACACGTGGCCTTAGGCAACGAGTCAGGGTTTCCTAAATTTTCCAAAAATAAAATATTTAGGTGGCGACTCTGTATCTGGCGAAGCAGTCCATGTTTGGCACTTCTTTCTAAAAAAATCTGTTTTTTTCTCAAAACGATTTGCCGGATTTGGACTCTTTGGTTCAGATTAAGAACCGTGACATTTGAGTCCTGAACTGTAGTAACCCCAAATCGAACAAAACGGGACTCACCCTCCCGGGGCGTTCGGGGACGTCTACACCAGCCCCCCAGAACCACGATCATCCAGACGGAATGCCGATCGACGCCCCACCTCAAGGCGTGATAAACGTAATACATGGGGTATTTGAACCTGAGCGAGTCTGTGAGCTCAAGGGAATGATCAAGAAGGCTGAGCACTTAAGGGAGGTATTAAGTGCATAACCTACCATTAAAAAGGGGAGAATAGAGGCCACGAACGTCATGTCTTTTTTAGACAAAGACTTGGCGAGGATATATTGCCCCCATAATGATGCACTGGTCATCACTCTTCATGTCAAGGATGACGACATCAAGCGAATTTTGATTGACCAAGGGAGCTCATGCGAGATAATGTATTACGAAACCTTCAAACAATTGAAACTGAAAGACAAAGACTTGGTACCTGCCATATCTCCCCTGATCGGATTCAACTCAATGCTAGAGTGGCCAGTTGGCAAGATAATCCTCCTAGTCAGAGCAAGAAGCATGACGAAACAAGTGGAATTCTGGGTATTGAAAGTGCCCTCCACTTACAACATAATCTTGGGAAGGACATGACTGCATGCCATGAGAGCGGTAGCATTAACCTACCATCAAGTAATGCGATTCCCCAACGAAGCCGGGGTAATTGAAGAGGTCTTTGGAGACCAAATTATGTCCAAGCAATGCTTCGTCACAGTAAATGGCAGCCGTGCTGCCAAGGGGTTTGTTCAAATGGCGGAAGAACCCGAGAGCAATGAATTGTTTGCGGATGTAGGCAAAGCCTCTGAACAGAAGGCAGTGGAAGACTTGGTACATGTAAGAATAGATGAAAAGAACCCGGATAAGTTCTTTTTGCTTGGCTCATCTATGTCTAGTACTAAGAGAATAGAGGTCATAGAATTCTTGACCTCTAACATCGAAGTGTTTGCCTGGACGCCGTATGACATGCCTGGCATTGACCTAAGCTTCATCTGTCACCAATTGAACGTCCACCTAACTGCCAAACCAATTATACAGTGCACTCGCAGATCAGCACTCCACCACGCCGAGATAGTGGCGGAAGAAGTAGAAAACCTGCTAGAAACAGGAGCTATCAGAGAGGTGCACTACCCCAAATGGATCTCCAACACAGTAGTGGTGCCAAAGAAGAATGGAAAATGGCGTGTCTGCGTGGACTACAAAACAGTCAACAAGGCATGCCCAAAGGACAGCTTTCCTTTACCATGGATAGACCAACTGGTAGATCTGACGGCAGGACACAACCGTCTTAGCTTTCTTGATGCGTACAGAGGTTACCATCAGATTGCTATGTATGAGCCAGACTAGGAGGTCACATCTTTTACGACGCCAAGAGGACTGTATTGTTACAAGGTCATACCCTTTGGCCTTAAGAACGCAGGGGCAACATTCCAACGGATGGTCACCAAGATGTTCGAACCATTGTTAGACAGAACAATGGAAGCCTACATCGATGACATGGTGGTCAAGAGCAAGGATAAGAATGACCATCTCAGGGGACCTAGGCGAGATGTTTCAGATCCTGAAGAAGCACAAGCTACACCTTAATGCATCCAAGTGTGCATTCGGCGTAGGATCTGACAAATTCCTAGGCTTCCCGGTGACCAACCGAGGTATAGAAGCAGACCCCTCTCAGATCAAAGCAATCCAAGATCTAGAGAGGCCCAACTCAGTAAAAGAAGTGCAGCATCTCACTAGCATGGCAGCTGCGCTCAACCGGTTTATAAGCCGGTCGTCAGACCGATGTCGACCATTTTTTCAAGCATTAAAAGCCAAGTTTGAGTGGGATGAAGAATGCGACCGCACCCTAGAAATCTTAAAAGAATACATGTCTTCTCCACCATTGCTAGTGACCCCAATACCTGGAGAAGAACTATTTCTATACCTGGTAGTTTCACAGCACTTACCATTGGAAAAATTGGCCTTAGCCTTGATGATGGCCTCAAGGAAGTTGTCGCATTACTTTCACGCCCACACCATAATCGTTCTCACAGCCTTTCCATTAAAAGCTTTGTTTGAGAGAGCGAACTTTTCGGGGCGAATCTTGAAATGGGCAGTAGAGTTGGGACAGTTCGACATCAAGTTTCAACCCAGAACCGCGATAAAAGCCCAAGCTTTGGCAGACTTTGTCGCAGAATTCACTCCAGGAAGTCATCACATCTGCCCAGTGGACTTGACTGATACAACCAAGGGGATGGAAATTGTCGCCGGAATAGCGCAACCCCTGGTACAGGATACCCAATCAGATCCTGAGGCAAACAAGAGTGAGCAAAGGGAGGAAGAAGCAAACCATGCTACACCAAGCAAAGACTCATCAACAAATAAAGACTTGGTACAATCAGATAATGAGGGGCAAACAGCAAGCATGAACTTTGAAGAAAACACCAGCAACACTCATGACCCCAAGACATCATCTGATCCCTCCACTTACTGGAAACTGTTCATTGGAGAGATGTGGAAGCTCTTCATGGACGGAGCGTCCAACAGGCATAGAGCAGGACTAGGCATAGTCCTCATCTCGCCAGATGGCCTAATAGTGGAGCAAGCAGTCAACCTTGGCTTCCCAGTATCAAACAACGAAGCGGAGTATGAAGCGCTTCTGGCTGGCCTAAAAGCAGCATTCTACATGAAGGCTACCGAGCTAATGGTTTACAATGACTCACAGTTGGTGGTAAACCAAATTTCAGGTGACTACGAGGCAAAAGATGACAGGATGGCTAAGTACCAAGAGTTAGTCAGAAAGGAGATCAAGAAATTTGAAGTAGTGCGAATAGAGCAGATCGGCAGGGAAGAAAATAGCAGAACGGACGAACTAGCAGGCTTTGCTTCGATAGCAGATACATCCATCCCTCATCCGTTACTGATTGACTACCTACCAAGACCAAGCATTGAAGAACCCGAAGTAGAAGAGGTATGTTGTGTCGAACTAGGCCCTTCATGGATGGATCCTATTATAATGTTCTTAAAAGAAAGCATCTTACTGGAAGAAAAGAAAGAGGCCAACAAAATAAGAACAAAGTCACAGCGATTTTGGCTCTCCCCATCAATGGCCTTGTACAAGAAATCCTTCACAAGACCTTACCTAAAGTGCGTCCACCCTAGCAAAGTTGAAGCATTCTTGTTCAAGTTACACGAAGGCGTTTGCGGAAGCCATCAAGGAGGAAGATCATTAGCTTACAGAGCCATTTCGCAAGGATATTGGTGGCCATACATGCAAGCAGATTCAGAAAAACACGTCAAGAAGTGCGAGAAATGCCAAAAGTTCGCACATCAAATACATCAACCAACCAGGGAGCTTCTACCCTTAACTAGCCCATGGCCCTTCGCAATGTGGGGCTTAGACATAGTAGGACCACTTCCAACAGCACCTGGCAACAGAAAGTTCTTTCTTGCAGCCACAGACTACTTCACAAAGTGGGTGAAGGCAGAAGCACTAGCATCAATAAAGGAGAAAGATGTGAAGAAGTTCGTCTGGCAGAATATCATTACTCGGTATGGCATACCCAAGGCGCTAATATCAGACAATGGCACTCAATTCGACAGTAAAATTTTTAGAGGCTTTTATGAAGAGTACCAGATAGAGTTCTACAACTCTACACCGGCATACCCCCAAGCAAATGGCCAGGCGGAAGCATCAAACAAGGTCGTCTTGGATGGATTGAAGAAAAGGTTAGAGAAAGCAAAAGGTAAGTGGGCGGAGGAGCTTCCTCATGTTTTATGGGCTTACCGTACCACACCTCGGCGGTCTACTGGCGAAACACCTTTTTCCTTGGCCTATGGCATGGAAGCAATTATCCCATTGGAAGTTGGCCTCCCCACAATTAGAAGTGAAAATTTGGATCCAGACTTAAATGGAGAAGCCATAGCATTGGAACTCGACCTTGTAGAAGAAAGAAGAGAAAAAGCACTGGCTCACATTGCCTCGTACCAGCAAGAGTTGTCCAAAAATATAACAAAATAGTACATCCAAGACAATTCAAAATCAAAGATTGGGTACTACGCAAAGTGATGGGAAACACCTTGGTACCTGGAGATGGCAAGTTAAGGCCTAATTAGGAAGGACCTTACAAGGTGGTTGGATTAGCAGAAAAAGGGGCATACCACTTGGAAGATGAAGACAGCAAAGCCATTCTCAGGCCATGGAACACTGTCGATCTCAAACTATTTTATTTTTAGCTTTTCTTTAAAGTACTTGTAATTTTTCTTTTTCTCAATAAAACAAGTAGTTTTCTTTTTCAGCATAATTGTGTTATTCTGTAAAAGTTGTTTTAGTGAGTTAGGCACACCGAAAGCATTGTTGGCCGGAATAACCAACTTTGCACTCTCTTCAGCTAAGATTAGGGTCAGTGCTG
The DNA here is from genome assembly GCA_030407325.1 of Camellia japonica. Taxonomy (NCBI): domain Eukaryota; kingdom Viridiplantae; phylum Streptophyta; class Magnoliopsida; order Ericales; family Theaceae; genus Camellia; species Camellia japonica. The sequence continues at coordinate 28,096,760 of JAPPVO010000017.1, forward strand.
AAGAAGTTGGCTGGAAAAACTAACACCTCTCCTAAGCCCAGAATAAGGATCCAGGCTGTAGGACGTTTGGTCGGAATAACCAAACACTTTACTTTGGGTTGGCAAGAATAACCAACTTAGAGGTTGGCTGGAATAACCAACACCTCTCCTAAGCCCAGGACAAGGATCCAGGCTGTAGGATGTTTAGTTAGAATAACCAAACACTTTACTCTAGGTTGACAGAAATAACCAACTTAGAGGTTGGCTGGAATAACCAACACCTCTCCTAAGCCCAAGATAAGGATCCAGGCTGCAGGACGTTTGGCAGGAATAACCAAACACTTCACTCTAGGTTGGTAGAAATAACCAACTTAGAGGTTGGCTGGAAAAACTAACACTTATTGTTCTTCAGCCGAGATAAGGATCTAGGCTGAAGAGGTTGGCTGGAAAAACCAACACTTAGTGCTCTTCAACCGAGATAAAAGATCAAAGCTGAAGAGTGGTTGGCTGGAAAAACCAAACACTTAGTACTCTTCAACTAAGATAAAGATCAAGGCTGAAGAGTGGTTGGTTGGAAAAACCAACACTTAGTACTCTTCAACCGAGATAAAGATCAAAGCTGAAAAGTGGTTAGCTGGAATACCACTTATTACGATCTTCAGCCGAGGTAAAGACCTAGATTGAAGAGGTTGGCAGGTAAGACCAGAGATTGCAAAGTTAAGACCGGGATAAAATATCTCGGCTAGAGAATGTTATACTTCATTCAGATTATAGAGTAAAGTACATGCATGGAAGTTAACCGAAATTATAGTTAAAGATTTCATTGACAGTGCAAAAAAAGAGTTACAAAAGGGTGGGATTTCAGCCCGGTTACAGTTTCCTTTCCAAAAGTAAAAAGAAGAAAATACAAAGTCAAGCAAACAAGTCGTCGAGATCAGCATCCAGTTCAACTCAGTGCCCGATTTCAGTTGGTAGCTCGGTTGTAATATCTTCCACCGGTGGTTCCACCCGAGCTGACTAGATGGCAGGATCATTGACGACTGGGGCATTGTTAGGCACGATCTCTTCTTCATCATCCTCAATTTCAAGGAATTTTTGTTGAATGGCGGCTGCATACTCCGCCATACAGCTCGATATGAAGTACGATGGAGGGTTCAGGAAAACCTCAGTCTCTGGACCGTGACCAAGCTGTTCCACCACCGTTTTCCACCCGCATTTGAAAAATAGATCCTTGGCAGCTTCGCACTGCAGGATGTAAGTTGCTTCACCTTCTTTGTAGCCACGGTCCTTCGCATCGCCAATCTTCTTCTCAAGTTCAGTTATTTCGGCCTTCTTGTTATGCTCAACTGTGGCAAGCTCACGCAGATAATGATCCTTCAGCTCGGTCAAAGCTTTTTGTTTGTCCACTTTGGCTAAGTCAACTAGGCCGGTGAGGCGAGCGACCTCAGATTGTAGCTTAGCCATTTTTTGTTTGGCCTCGTCTAGCTCGGCCATCTTCGTCTCAGCCTCTGCCACGGCGTGCCTTGTTGTTTTGCGTAGCTCTGGCATACGCTTATGAGCAATCTAGTTCTTTTACATGGCCTACATAAATGTGGTAAGCAATTTTGAGTGAGAACCGAGCTAACAGTAGCACAAAACAGGAAAGCAAAGGAAAAAGTACTCACCAGCACCATTGATTTGGTGGTCGAGCGAATAGCTTTTAGCTCGGTAAGGTAGGCGTGGTGATCCATATCAGGGGGCAGACATACGCTCTTAGCCAGGTTGAAGGCCAGTATGTGATCTTTATCTACCACCACTGAATCTGTTTATCTGATGGCTCGGTTTTGATATGTTAATCTCGGTGCCCAATCAGAAGAGTTAGCTCGGTCTGAGCTCTCAGGTTGTGGGCTCAGTACTTCGGTTGGGGGAAGCACAGTTTCGTCCTCATCGATGAGGCATGGCTCGATAGTGGAAGACCGAGCGCGCTTGCGAGTCCGAGACGATTCAGGTTGATGGGATGGCAGGGCTACCACGGTCTCCTGGGTTTGACCAGCTTGTGGTACCTCGGGCAGGTTTGTCTCAGTGAGGAGTGCTTTTACAGCTCTCTTCTTGGCCATTTCTTGTTTGGCAGTTAGTAGGATGAGATTGATTTGAGGCAAGGATGGATCTGGCTCTGGCGAAGGTTCAAGGAGGAAATCGGTCACTCTGGTCTTCCTGGGGCTACTATATCGGTAGGTCGGCTCAAAATTCAATAGATCGGCCCAGCTTTTGTTTGGATATCGGAGTGCGGCACGAAGTACGTTTAAGTTGGGGTAGCTGTACTGAGACTTAAGGAAGTTCAAATCTGCATGAAGGGAAAAAGTAATAGTTAGTACGGTTCAAAATAAGAAAAAATGAAGTAAAAAAGAACATGAAATTGGACCGAGGTAGTTATATCGGCGACTCCTTTATTCCAATTAATTCGGTCGCTCGGGATCTGGGCTTCGTGGTCTTCAAAGTTCCCAGAAACCCAGAAGAAATCATCATCGTTTACATCCTTGTCTGGGGTATTCTTTATTATCTTTTCACGCCGGCGCCTTATTCTTAGATAGTAAACCCAGCCATCTTCATTTGATCCTATGGAATACTGGTGGAAGAGCTCGGCTAAACCAAGGTTCAGGCCAGCCCGACGGTTTAGCTCGACGATGCCATTTATTATGCGGTATGAATTTGTGGAAAGCTGAGTAGGGCAGAGGTTGGTTTGTCTAAGGAATTCGCAAAGAAGAGGCTGTACAAGGAATCTAAGCCCGGTTTCTACAATGGAAAGCAGGGTAAAGGGAACAAAACCAGGGTTTCCCCAAGGTGTAATATCTAGTTCGGCTAGAGTGAGATGGACATCGTCAGGGATATGGTAGTCCCTTCGAAACTCGGCCATAGCACCTGGGGTGTTTACCAAAAATCTATATTTACCCATGAGGTTTTAAATTATGTATAAATTAATGGAGTATTAGCTCGGTCGTGAAATGACGCTGAGTAGCTCGGTTGAGCGTTCAAGGGAGTGCCTGGCAACCTAAGTCTGCAAAATAAAAAAGAGAGGTGTTAAGCACAGATCGTGAGACCGTGCTACAAGAAACATAGGCAAGATAAATGAAGTCCTAGCTAGGCTATGTAGGATGCTATCCAGTCTTAGCTCGGTTTAAGCAAGGATCTTTAGCACGGTTGAGCCTTTGGGGCAGCATTCTTAGTTCGGTTTGAACTAAGGGAGCTAGTTTAGCCCCAAGTTTTAGCTCGGTCGGTGGTTGAGGCTTTCTAGCGTGGTATTGCGCAAACCTAGAACGGTTCGATAGCTCGGTTAAAAGAAACAAAAGGTCCCTAACCTATGGAAACCACAAGTATGGCGTGAAGTTTTAGCGCAGTCGTTGGGTATGGCTAGGCTTGCATCTAATACAAATAGTATCCTAGTTTGGTTGATGTGTGATTTTGGATCAAATACAATATTTTTCAAATTATTCGTAAAATCAAGTGGTTCTATTGCGTGGTTTTTCCCAGAAAAATGGAAACAGAAGTGGAATGTGCTTTGAAAAGCATACAAATAAAACATACTTTGTGTTGCAAAAGAGGTGCGAAATCAACAGAAAAGAAGAAGCTTCGAACCACTTACCAGTTTAAGGTGAAGGCACTGAAGATGGAGGTAGTAGCAGCAACGAACACGAGCTCTGCAAATACAAGGTTAGGGAGAGATAGAGGCTCAGAGAGAGAGAGGAGGAAATGAATAGTGAAGTGTATGATTCAAAACGAAAGGTCATTTTTGTGTAGAGGGAAGGACAAAAAGGCGGGACTATTCAAAAAACACAGAGTACGAAGACGGCGTGACAGTTACATTGGGCTAATCAGAGTCTGCCATGTGTCCTTGGAGTGGAAATCGATTTAGTTATAGAGACTGAAGAGACGTTTTGACCGGACAGATTGGTAGCGCGGTGTGAATTTAGCTCGGTTGGAAGGCTAAAGTTTTTTTTTTAGCTCGGCTGGTAGCAGGTAATCCCTATCATGTTGTGCAGATGTAATTAAGGGGCAATTGAGAGGGTAATTTATAAGTAAATTGGGCCGAGCTGGGTAAATGGGCCGATCTATGGGCCATAGTAAAAGAGGCCGAGTAAAAGGGCCTAGAAGTTAGCCCGGTCCAAGAGAGCTCTGCAGTTAGCTCGATCACCACACTCAGAGCGGTAACAGTTAGCTCGGTCATACCATATTGAGCCGAAGTATGTTGAGCTTTCCTCAGAACCTTGCTATTGGTTAGCTCGGTCCAAGCTCGTTGTGGTTAGTGCGGTCTCAGACAACCCAGTTGGAATGTCAAACTGAGGTACATGCAGTAAAAGGAAGAACCGAGCTAGTGGGAGCTCGGTCTAGTCTGCTACTTTAGCATGGCCATCTTATCTCGGTCGTATTGACATCCAACCGTGGAAGAACCATCTCACTTGGTTTAAGCAGTGAGGGGGGTATTGAAGGATAAGCATTATCTTTCAGGAATGTGATTCCTAGGAGGACTCTACATGGATGAGTAAGAGTCCTACTTAAATTGTGCCACGCGGAACCTATAAAAGCTTATAACATCACCTATGAAAGATAACACAACTTTGATTCCCGAATACACAGAGCTTTTGTCTATCTATCTATTTTGCTGACTTAGGCATCGGAGAGGTATCCGGCACACACCTGCCGGCTAGCTCATGTTTGTGTTTTCAGGGAGTAAAGCGACGACGTTTGGAAGAGCGCAGACTTGATCAACAGGATTATACGAGAAGAATATTTCTTTCCCATATTGGGTCTTCTTCTGGGCCTTCTTTGCTATTTATACTTCTCAAGGATGACTACCGAACTGCATTTCCAACCGTCGAACTGCTCCTCCATGATCGCTGATCATGTTGCCTTATAATTAGCTCCACTATGCTATCACTTGCAGTTAGGCTTCCCTCCTAAATTTGAATTTAAATGTGAGTAACCGTTGCAGCCACATCACCTTGCATTTCTTTGTTGATCCACTGCTACTCAGATCTCGTAATAACCAATACTAACTGCCATGTGTACGATCAGGATCGAAGACTTGAATAGTCTTCCTGTATTGCCCTTCTTTTGCCACGCGTCGAATTGTAATTGGCTTGTACAAAATATGTAGCCAACATTACCCCCCCACTAATATACCCAATACTTGGTGATATTAGTGGATCAAGGTCTTTTATCCACGTCTTAGAACGTGCATGGGCTTTGCATTCTTCCAGAAATGCAACTGTCATTCATCATCTGCATTAAACTCTCCTTCAATTTTTTGAACAACCCCACCACCTTAGTATTCAAACAGACTGATATATTTTTTATGGCCAAATCAATTTTCTCCTCCATTGATCGAGCACACGAAGAGTCATCTGATGATGCTGTTTCTCCTCGAAAGAACCTCCATGCATTAATTAGCCACCTTTACCCACCTTTCTATATTCAGGTCATGGATGCCTTTGCAAATTATCAACCCTTGGACTACGAACACATTGCCCTTAATTCTTTGATTCATAAACTTACAAATATGGACATGGGAAGTTCTTCTTCTGACTCACCCTTGGACTACGAACAAACTGCTCTCAATCCTTTGATTCAGAAAGTCACAAATATAGACATGGGAAGTTCTTCTTCACAACCCTCTGCATGGGATAAGGCTGCAGCTTCTTCTTCCTCTGGGGCTTCTGGCTGGACAAGTCGGTCAAAACCTGAGGCCTGTGATTTAAGGGAATGAATCAACCATCACTTTGTTGAGTTTACTGACCCTTTAGAGTTCCCTTCCTATGCACGAAGCTCGGTGGTCTATCCTTACCTGCCTATCCATCATTGATAAAATTTGATGCCCTGCTGAACTGTCTACCAACAAATCTACTATAGGCATAGGATACTCATCTTTTGGAGTTGCTAGATTTAAGTTTCTGAAATCAATGCATACCCTTATTTTACCATTCTTCTTAACTACAGGCACAATATTGGATAGCCGTTCAACATACCTGGCTGTCCTAATAAAGCCTGCCTTGAGTAGTCTAAGAATTTTCTCCTTAACTTTCTGGATCACTTCTGGACTCATTTTTCTTGGTTTTTGCTTGTATGGCTTGAAATTAGGCCTCATAGGGAGCCTAAGTTCCACTAATGACCTATCTAATCCTGGTAGTTCATTATAAGACCATGCCAAACAATCTTTATATTTCTTCAGAACAACCAATAACTAGTCCCTGTCCAGAGCATTCAAACAAGCACTTATATAGGTGGGCTGTTGTATAGAACATTCCCCTAAATTTACCTCTTCTAAGGGGTCTTGTGTCTGAGAACTTACTGAAGCTTCTTTTTTGATTCCTTCTGCCTTCGAAGCAATCTTATTGCTTTGTTCTGCTCCCAGATTCTTTAATTCAACATCTTTACCCTCCTCCTCATAGACAAAGTCTATCCATAAGGCTTCTTCTTCCTGTATCTCCTGGACTTTTGTTTTAATGTCCAATGCACAGTATTTGTCAAGAGCCAAAACTCTGGCCTGTTGCTGCTCCTGCTTGCAGCCAATTATCATGGCTTCTTTTTCTTGTTCTTGCACTTTTTGGACTATTGATTTTACATCCAATATTGAGAACTTAATTAGAGCCAAAGACTTGGCTTCTTGTGTTTCATCTCTTTGCCTACAACCAGGCATCATTGTCATCCTTAACGACAACCTCTTCATCAGCACTTTCCTGGACTAAGTGTTTCAGGTGTGTCACTTCCTCATTAGCCGTCACTTCGGCTGAGCCATCAGGTTTCCTCAGTATACTGAGTGGTGTCACTCCCTCAATATACAATTTGGCCTCTGCGAAGTCCGCACAAGCTATGAAGGGTTGAGGATCTGCATCAATTTCCTCTGTCTCTCCATTGCCCAAGGCCATCATTATTTTCTGATGCAAAGAGGAAGGCACACATTTGTTAGTATGGATCCAATCTCTACCAAGTAAAGCATTCTACTTAGCATTGCTATCGATAACGAAGAATGCCATCATGCAGTCCCTGGTTCCCACACTCAGGTTGATGGGCAAAATTCCCTGAGCCATCTGTTTGTCTCCAGCGAAGCCAACAATGGTTGTGCTGGTTGGGATTAACCTGGGGTTCCTTTTCCCTTGTTTCTTCAAGGAAGATTTTGACAGTAAGTTCACCGTTGCCCCATTATCCACCAAGACTCGGTTCAATTGTATCCCATCGAAGAAGGCCTTGATATACAAAGGCTTGACATGATGTGTCATAGAGTTCGAGGGATACTCAAAAAGATATGAGAGGTTAATACTCACCTCTTCTTCACTCTCATATTCAGTTTCCATTGGGGTAGCCATTCCGGATTCATCTTGCACCATACTCACTTGTGAGTATTCACTAGAGACTGGAATTGGGTCAATTTCTCGCTCCTTTTGGTTCTCATCTCCAGCTTGGAATTCATGCGGTAGTATGTGTACCATATTCACTGACACTGAGCTAAATTGAATGGCTGGTTGTGCCTGTTTCTCCTTTTGGCCACCTTGTTCAGTTACTTTAGAGGCATCCTCCATGTTGCATTCTGGCACTTCATTACTAACAAACTCATTCAAATGGTCTTTTCCGACTAGCTGTTCAACCAAAAATGTTTGTTCAGCCATGAAGGCTTCAAACATTTCTTTCTTAACCAATCCTTTCTTTTGGCCTAGGCCAACTTCTTCTTCTGTCTCGCTATCACTCTTCATCAACGCTTTCTCCAATCCTGCTAAATTGGACTTCTCTCTGGCTTTTAATTCAGAGTGAACTTTGGCCAACTGTTCTCTACTGCAGCCCATTTTGCCTTGTAGAGTTGGTTTTGGAGTATAGTCTGACTTTGGATTCTTCTTTCCTTTTGTCTGGACCAATGAAGAGCTCTCTCCACTTTCTTTCAGGTCTTTCTGGTACTGAGTGCACCTACGCTGAATCTTCCTCCTTTGTGATGTCGAAATTACTGGGACCATATCTGGTTCCTTTGTTTTTGGGTGTTTAAGCAATACCCAATTGTTTAGGGCCACCAAAGGAGGTTTGACCATCCTACCTTGGTTTCCAACAACATCTCTTTAGGTAGTTACCTCCCTAGGTTTGTTCTGTATGACAAACCAATCTGGAACTTCAGGTACCCACGAACTTACTAACCCAGATGTTGAACTGTTCCTTTCTTCCTTCGAAGCTGGCTATGAAGGCCACTGCTTGGTTCTGACTTCATGTTTTGGGCCTAACTCAGGCCTTTGATGAAGGGGGCCACTTTCTGTCCTGCGTGAGGCTGGTTTAGGGGGCCAATCTCTGGCTTTGATCCCATGAATTGAACCCTTCTTCAGTCTCCTTTCAGAATGACTGCTATCTATTTTGTAGTAATTAGGTGGCCTGGACTCATATGAAGGTCTCTTGCCTTTAGAATGCATTCTATCGGCTGGCTCAACCATTAATGGCTGCTGCCTACCACTAGTTGGATATGGTCTTTTGTTATAAGCATTGGTTGGTTTAGGACGTCTCTGCACATCCCTGTAATATTGCTTCCCATCAATTGGAAGCCCTTTCAACCACTTATAACTCAGTCTGTACCTGGGACACATCCTTTGCATTACAGCTGCCTCTAAGGAATCGTTATCTAGTGCTTCTTCATCAGAGTCTTCCCTCTGGTGTAAGAAACCTTGTCCAATAGCTGGTAGATTTCCAGTGTCTTTCTTGATAGTTGTCTGGTTGGCAACATGCATCTGCATATTGACTTCTTCCAATTCTTTCAAGTACAAATTTTGGAAGTCTGGCATAATGACATTGGCTGCCACCTCTCCAATTTCTGGAAATGGATTACTGTCGATCCCCATGGTCTTTTCTGCTTTAGCTGTGAATTTTAAGCTTCCTTTCCGAATTTGTTCTTGGATCCTGTCTCGAAAAAAAAATACAGTTTTTAGTCAAGTGAGGCCAAGAGTTATGCCATTTACAATATACTTTTCCTTTAAGTTCATCTGGAGATGGAATTTTGACTCCTTTTGGTAACTTAAGGAAGTTGGTCGCAAGCAAATGATCAAAAATGTCATCTACCTTAGTTAAATCGAAAGAGTATTTCCTATGAAGGTCTTTCTTTTTAAACTGCTGGTCAATTGTTGTATCCTTATGAATTAATGCTTCACAGATCACAAGTTCTTTCCCCACAATCTCTGCTGCATCAATCTCATAATTAGGATCTCTATAATATGTCTTGTACGATGCATTATTTCGATCTTGTTCCTCCTCTAGTAATGCTTCGTACCTAGATACCTTATAAGTCAGTTCCACTAAGTCTCTGAACTCAGTTGAGTCAAACTTCTTTCGAAGCCTAAACTCTAAGCCATTTTAAGCCAATCTCACGAATTCTGGATCTGGTAGGATGACTCTACATTTATTTCGAGCCCTTTTAAATCTGACAATAAACTGGGTAGCTATCTCATCAGGCCTTTGACTCAATCTTGCCAAGTCTGCCATGGAAACCTCTGGCTCCGATTGGAAGAATTGGGCATGAAATGCCTCTTCCATTTGTTGCCACGTTTGGATAGAGCTAGGTGTAAGGTTAATATACCACACAAATGCTCCCCCAGTTAAGGAATTTAGGAATAACCTTAACTTCATATAGTCATTATTGGTAAATTCACCGCATTGAGCAGCAAACCTAGCAATATGCTCCACTGTTGATTAGTTTCCATTCCCATAAAAAAGGGCAAAATCTGATATCCTGAAACCTCTTGGGTATGCATGTACCCTATCTACCCATTCTGGGTATGGTTTCTTGTAGACAGGAGTCTGGACCCCTCGAGCCATTGGTCCACACATCTCTCTAACAATGTCAGCAATTTGGTCCCTAGGGACCATATTTTGTGTCTACTGAACCACTACTGGAGGGACAAACACAGGATTTGGTGGACAACCTTGTGCCTGTAGTCCTCTTGGTCCATAAGGTGGTATATTTGGGATTGGTTGTCCCTATGGTGCAGGTTGCTGTTGGGGGTGTGGGTAACCCCTTTGAGCATGTCCTGCGAAAGGACCTACGAAAAGTGCTGGAACAGGTATTGTGTCTCGTCCATTTGTAGGAAAACCTTCCAACCCCCCGGGTATAAATTCGAATAAGGGATTAGTGAACCCCCTCGTGCCAGGTATGACTTCGAACATGGGATTTGAAATCATTCTTATGCCATTTTCTTGTACTGGGCCAGATCCACCAATTTGCATGGCTTCACTATTAAGTACTGAGGCATTTTGACCTGCTATAGGCCTCAAAATAGGTTCGTACCAAGATTGAGGTGATGGTCTTTCATAGTTCTGATTACTAGTTTGACCATTAGAATGTCCATTAACTTGCCTAGGCTGTTTATCTCTAGCCAATCTTTGCTGAGGGACATTTAAAACTTCCTCCATGTGTCTTGCGTTTGTCAAAAAGGATGTTGCCCACCTTTCTATCGTGTTCATTAACTGTTGTCCCATGGCATCTACTAGGCCACCCCATGGATTTATTGGCTGAGTAGATGAAACAGTAGATGGTCCAATTCCTTGGTCTCGTCCAATATTATGAACATGTGGTACTTGTTCTGAAGTGCTGGTCTGTTCGACTATAGGTTCTGATAAAATGGGAGTTTCCACAGGATGTGTTATCACATTATATCTTGGATTAGGTATCTCTACCTCTCCTTCCATACCTTCTTCCAAGCGTTCATTTTCTCCTTGTCTTCTACGTCTAGTCATTTCAATTAGTCCCACTAGGCGTGCCAAAAATATATGTTGGCTTTTTGGCTTTCGAAGGTTATTTTTGTAATTGCGAGCGTGCCAGCAAGGATCAATCAGTCCTTATAGAAAATTAATTGCCAACCAATTATCAGACGATTGTGTTTTAGTTCTTTCATCCTCAATGAAGAGGACTTTTATTGGTGGCTTGATTTAGAAGAATTAAGCAAGATAACAATTAAATGAAGAACAATTGAAGCATTTCATTAAAAATGAAAAACTTACAATGATCCAAACTCAGCCTCGTAGAGGTTTACAGCAACAATCTACTACTTGAAACTACTCCTATGAACGAAGTGCAGTGTAGGAATTTAAAGTAAATGAATGTAAAGAACAGGAAATATAAGACTGGAAATGTAAAAATGGAAAGGAAAATAAGTATAATAAGACTGGTTTTTTAGATCTGAGTCTGGGGGTCTTTTTTTGGGCCTTCTCTGCTATTTATACTTCTCAAGGATAACCATCGAACTGCATTTCCAACCGTCGAACTGCTCCTCCATGATCGCTGATCATGTTGCCTTATAATTAGATCCACTATGCTATCACTTGCAGTTAGGCTTCTCTCATAAATTTGAATTTAAATGTGAGTAACCGTTGAAGCCACATCACCTTGCATTTCTTTGTTGATCCACTGCTACTTAGATCTCGTAATAACCAATACTAACTACCACGTGTAGGATCAGGATCGAAGACTTGAATAGTCTTCCTGTATTACCCTTATTTTGCCATGCGTCAAATTGTAATTGGCTTGTGTAACAAGTCCGCGGGGGACCTCGCTACAGCTCGGACTCGATTTTTGTCACGGTTCTTAATCTGAACCAAAGAGTCCAAATCTGGCAAATCGTTTTGAGAAAACAGATTTTTTTTGAAAGAAGTGCCAAACATGGACTGCTTTGCCAGATACAGAGTCGCCACCTAAATATTTTATTTTGGGAAATTTAGGAAACCCTGACTCGTTGCCTAAGGCCACGTGTCCGTCATCACCAAAGTTGCCTCGGCTCGGGAACTTGGGTACGATTGGGGAAGGTCACTTCGTGAGCACCCCCGCTCGCCCTATCAAAGATCGGCCTCTACTAACCATGATCTCTAGTTTTGAAAACATTGAGTGCTCTTATTCCGGTTATTAGCCTAGATTTACTATGTGATGCGCACAGCATACAAGTATAAACCGGGTCGCCTGAATTGGAACAAAACATTTCATGTTTGTTTAGAAAATAGTTTGCTACTCGCAAATAGGCTTAAAATGCAGATTTTGCCACCCTCGGGTGGGTTTAGGAGAGATGGTTTTGCCACTATCTAGTGGGCTTAAAACTCACAGTTAATGATTTGTTCCAATCCAAATAACCCAACCTTCACCCACAGGCATTCAGGCAGATATATCACATAAGCAAATAGCCTCATGGTAAGCATGCTATTCATGGCAGTCACTCACACGCATGCAAGGATGCTAAAGCATAAAACTCACCGAGTACTCCAAGCCAAAACAGAAACAGATTAGAAATCCATACATGATCCTAAGTATGCAGAAATGCTTAATGCAACACATGCAAAATGCAACTATAGCAGGCTCGGCTATTCTAAACATGGCATATGAGATGCAACAGCTATCAAGTATTCAACTTGGAATTGAAATACAAATGCAGTTAGTATGATGGGCCGAGCCCGGTGCATGCAAGATAGATGAATGAATGCGAACATGCTATCATATTGTATGCTAATTGAAACATGCCCTAATCTAACCATCATAAGCAGGTAAATAAAAGGGAAGAAAGACGTGGGGTTGGAAGACATACATCACACACACGCACTCTTATTACAATTATGCCCTCGCACAGAGGGTCTGAATAAAATAATATACAGTCCCAAATAAATAGTACAGTCCAAATAAATAATACAGTCCAAATATGTACAAAACCCAAATTAAATAACAAATTTAACTAGGAAAGCATTAAATTGGCATGCAAGCCAGGGACTGCCTCGACTCTGCTCCGGATGATGAATGATGCATGTCCGGGTTGCCTTGCGCGGAAATCCACGGCGATGCCCCAATTAGCCTCTGTTTGCAATTATTCTTGGAATGCGTGCCAAGCTCCGAAAGGCTGCTGATTCTTGATTTGCTGCAACAGAGAGCAAGAAAGGGGCATGGCAATGTATTTTCACATATGTATGCATACCTCGATCCTCGTGCCACCAATCACGCATCTCGATGCATGATGGCCGAGGAGTCGAATTGCACAACTCAATATGGAATGAATGCATATGAAAACACAACAAAGCCTAAACTCCATCATGGGTAATCCGGAGTGTCGGCGACTGGGGAATTGAGACTCATTCCGTCACTCGGAGTACAAAACGTACCTCGTTTCCCGTGCTAGGGCTAACTCCTATCCCAAACACAATGCAATATCCATGACATGCATGAATGCAACTAAGATACAACCTAACATGCACAATGCTATGAAATGGCATACATGATGCACGAGATAACATGGCATACACAATGCGCTAACATACAACCTAGCATACACAATGCTATGGAATAAAAGGGGATACACAGTGCATAATGGACTTACACCAATATGAGTGGACCTCAGCCACACTCACATAAGAGGCCATTAGATGAAAATGAGACACTCGAGATACGTGCACACGTGCACGCAAACCGAGGACCGAACCTAAGGCGCAAATGCCACTCTAACAAAGCATGGCAAGGCATGGAATATGGCATACAAGCATGCAAATTTCAGTACCAAAATATGATGCAAAAAAGCCCCGAAACATGGAAACATGGCATCCGATGCATGAAATGAGACCCGAAACTCAAAACTAGGCACATGGAATGACTTATAGCTATACAAAGCATGCATTATTTGAATATGAAGCATAAATACAGAATCAAGGCAGTCCCAAAACATGCATATTTCCAGTTTTAAGAAAGGCCAAAAAGTGAACACAAATAGGGCTAAGTTAACATGCAAAAATGGCCCCAAAAGAGAGATAAAGAGGCAAGTAGCAGCTGCTGGCCCCAAACAATGAAGAGCCCTTCAACAAAGTTGAAGAGGGGCTCAAAAAAAGGTATTTTAAAGTTTATGACCAAGCCCAAATCAGTGCAAAAGTAAGCTTAAAATACTATGCAAAAAATAGGCCTAAAAGAAGGTTTAAACACAAAGAGTAAAAAGGGAGCCTCAAACAGAAAAAGACCCTTGATAAAACATGAATAGAGGGTCAAAATATGACTATTTACAGTTCGGGTCAGAGCCCAAAAATACAAGCACAAGGAGCTAAAAACACATGCAAAAAATAGGGCCAAAAGAGGGATAAAGAGGCAAGTGACAGAAGGAAGTCTCAAACAGTGAAGAGCCCTTCAACAAAGTTGAAGAGGGACTCAAAACAAGATATTTCACAGTTTATATAAAAGTCTGAAACAGCTCACAAATAGGCCTAAAATGCTATGCAAAAAAAAGGCATAAAGGAGAGCTAAAGAGGCAAGTGATAGTAGGAAGCCTCAAACAGGGAAAGACCCTTAATAAAACATGAAAAAGACCTCAAAAAATGACTATTTACAGTTTGGATTGGAGCCCAAAAATGCAAGCAAGTATGGCTTAGATTGTATGCAAAAATAGGGCCAAAGAGAGGAGAAGAAGACTTACCCTTGAAGAACCAAACTTCAACAACTTTTGGTCCAAGAAATGTTGCTCCTAAGCTCTGGAAATGGCCTTGAAGCTGCTGGAATGGAGTGAGGAGGAGTGGTGGTATGGGTTGGTGTAGGAATGAGGCAAAAACCTTAGGATTTTGGAACTTGGAAAAGAGGGATGGAGAATGTATGTATGCAAGAGCCTTAAACAATTTTTTTCAACCTCTAAAACTGAAGGGGAGGGGCTGGTTATATAGGCAAAGGAGTGGGGGAAAAGAGGGGGAAATGAAATTCAAATTTCCCCCCAAAAGTTAGCCCACCGGATACAAAATATGGGGGGAAACAGAGGGTATATTTGTAAAGTACCTGAAGAGAGGATTCTGGCCGGCTGGTTTTCTAGGGTTTAGGTGGCTGGCCGGCCTCCCCCATGGCCGGTCGGCCAAGGGTCAAAAGGGTCAATCATGATTAGTGGCTGGCCATGCCAAAAAGATGGCCTCCCATGTGTGCACAACACAACCATGTGGTCAAAAACTAGAGAAAGTGAACCAGGAGAGAGAAAAGCCCATTTTTTAGAGAGGTTCAAAAGGGTCAGAGACAATTATTGGCCGGCCATATCATATTAGCGGCCTCCCAGGTGTCTACAACACAAATATGTGGTTTAGGGCTAGAAAAAGTGGCCTTAGGGTGGTCAACATTGGCTTTCTAGTGAGAAAAACGGGCGACGGAGGGCGATGAAGAAATAAAACTGGTCCTCAGAACAATTGCTGGCCTCCCACCCTTCTACGACCTTCCTAACAATGAAACAGAGGTCCCTGCCAAAAATGAACTCAAACCGATGCAAAACGAAGGTTCGGGGGCCGAAACACGTAGCCCGGGACCTCGAAAACTGACTGTTAAGCACCGGAGGTGGCGTTCGACCACGAAGTTGGTCTCTCGAGCCACAGTGTCCCTCAAAAGGGAGCAAATAAGGCATGTACCAAAAATCGGAACAAACGGAGGTGGTTAAGCGGTCCCGAATCAAGGCACACGGCCGACGGCTCCGAAAAATCGGAAACCGGGCTCCAAACGGGAAAAATGGCCTATGACCACGAAACGTAGCCTACGGCCATTGAGAGATAATCTACGAGACCTCTCCCTCCCTTCGAGAAGAGAAAATAAAGAAAACAGAGCCTGGTTCGCAAACCGAGGCAAGGCACGAAAGAGTCCGGAAGTCCGGAGGCAAGGCTCGCAGCCAAGACTCTGAAACCTCTGAACGGGCATGATATGCAACATCACCAAGTGCTCAATCGGTGACGTCTGAGTCTTAAGGTCGGTCAAAAATGGGGTGTCTACAGTTGCCCCTCTTTGACAGAACTCGGAAGTCACAAGTGACGGGAGTGAATGTCAAAGCTCAGAGACGACCCATTTTTAACAAGGCCGAAGACTTAGACAAACATACAAGATAAACCAAGATGTGCCCGCAGGCAGGGGGGGCAAAATGCAAAGCGATATGCACAAAGCCGGTCGTAACTCAATGATCATGCAAATGCAGCAAGCTGTAATGAAGCAAGTATTCACAAATAGATGCAACAGTTTTAAGCAAGGATGCAAAGCAACAACTACATTTCATGCAGTTAAGAATGCGGAGAATTGTTCAACTCTCGCGACGTCTCACACGGAGAAGATACGATACCTGCGCGATTCGTCTGGTCGCACCAGCTTCAAATGAACCGTACATACAATATCGTGCCTGAAAAATGAAGAACTTTAACAAGCACAACATAGTTAGCAACATGTGTTCAGTGTGATATCGAGTGTAGACAAATGCGGTGTTGATGGGTGAGTGCATCGCAATGCGGGAAGCAACGTGCGCAACAACGCAAGTTTTAAACATGGAGGCATGGTAATACCAAGGAAACGTGCATAACAATGCAAGTATATGCATGAGAATGCAAGTGATGTGCATAACAATGCAGGACTAGGATGCACGTTTGTTGCAAAACAACGAGCAAAGAAGTGCGTGTTTCGGCAAGGGTGGCTCGATCGCGACCCCCGGTTCACCCCCCGAAAGGGTCACAACATATTCAAAAGGATACACCTTGCTTTTGATGAGTAATGATGAGACAGGCATCGAAAGTTGAAGTTGAAGTTCCGGCGGAGCGATTTCGTGTCGGAGAGTGCACTTCTCTTGTACTTTCTCAAGTCCCGGGGGCTCCAATCATCACCAAAATTTGCAGAGACCTTGGGGCCCACCTAGGGAACACCACCGGCCAGCTTTATTGCAAGGGGGAGGCCACCGGCCAGTTTTTTGAAAAGGAATGGCCAGTCTGCCAGAAAAGGTGGTCGGCCGGCCACTTTGCCAAAACCGTGGGCATTTTGGTACTTTCATCCTCTTTTCTATAAATCCATTCGGCCAAAGCATTCCTCCTCACAACTCCAGCTCTGAAAACACCTTCTCTATCTTCCTAGACCACTTTCTCTCTCAGATCTGTGCCCTATACACGTTTTCCAGCGCCCCACGCAAGTTGTTTTCGCGAAAACTTTCAGTTTCCTTCATTTTGAACCGATTAAATTTTGATTTCGAGGCTTCTTTTCTCATTTTCGCCACTTGAGGTGAGTTTGTTTCAATATTTGGAAGATTTTCTAGGGAGTTGACTTTTGTTGACTTTTTCACTTCTCGAGAGTTGACTTTTGTTAACTTTTTTTCGATTTTGGCTCATTTTGCTCGTTTTTGCAGATTTCCTGAAATGGCTGGTCATTTCCCTCACGGTGGAGGTCCTCTGGGTGCCAGGGATGATCCTGATATTATGGCTCTGCCCCCGAGGGTTCGACCTTTCATACCCGAGAGGTACGACCCACCAGCACATATTCTTCCGCGAGCTGTTTTCTATCACTTCACTGATTTTGACGGGCGAGCGTCTGGGGATCTGCTTCTGCGGGAGCCAGAGTCTCACCTTTCCCATGAGGCACGAGAGGTATTTACTTCGCTTTTACATTTTCTGCAATGTATTCTGTATTTTTCGTGCATTTCGTGCCTTTGCCATGTTTGTCTGCTCATTTTTGAGTACACAGCTTATTTAGAATGTTTAGTCTATGACACGACATTCTGTTTACATTTCGAGCACACAGTTCAATCATTTTGAATTTCTGAACACGCAGCCCATAAATTAATTGTGGACACACAGCCTGCACTTGTTGAGAATAAAACACGCAGCCCAAACCCTGATTTTCTGAACACACAGCCCATTGTTGAGGTGAACACGCAACACACACTGATTGAGAGTTGAACACGCAGCCCAAACACTGATTTTCTGAACACACAGCCCATTGTTGAGGTGAATACGCAGCACACACTGATTGAGAGTTGAACACGCAGCCCAAACATTGATTTTCTGAACACACAGCCCATTGTTGAGGTGAACACGCAGCACACACTGATCGAGAGTTGAACACGCAGCCCAAACACTGATTTTCTGAACACACAGCCCATTGTTGAGGTGAACACGCAGCACACACTGATTGAGAGTTGAACACGTAGCCCATAACTCAATGATGAACACACAGCCCACATTTTGAAATCTGAACACGCGGCTTATTCACTTTACTTTGCACGCAGCCTATTCGTTTCCTTTGCACACACAGCTTATTCATTTCATTTACACGCAGCTTATTCATTTTATGCTGAAACATGTATTCATTCTGAATGCAGGTGACTTCTCGCACTGTGCGGGGATATGGCTATACCGCGGCGAGAGATTGGTATGCCGAGCTCCCGGAGGCTATCCGGGATTTGGTTGACTTGGCGGGGTTTGGGACCTTCTGTACTGGGCTATCTCGCTATCCTGCCAGGAGGACGTTGATGGGCGCCTTGGTGGAGAGATGGTGGGACACCACCAACTCCTTCCATTTCTCTGCCACGGGGGACTTGACTATGACCCCGTTTGACTTTGCCGTATTGACTGGCCTTGATGTGGGAGGTTGGGCCATCCCTTACGACGAGGACATGGGCCAGTGGGAGGCCGCTTGGATATATTTATTGGGGGCTCGCTCGCCTGTTGATAGATCTTCGGGGAGAGTCCGATACATCTGGTTCTCTTCCCATTTCCGGAGGGTGGAGATGGAGCCTGGGACTCCTGAGGAGGCAACACAGTATGCCCGCGGCTTTCTGATGTTCCTCTTCGGGACCACTTTGTTTGCCGATAGGGGGAACACTGTTGGGCTTTATCTGTTGAGTGCTTTGGTGGACCTATCACAGGTCAGACGGTATGACTGGGGTGGTGCCGGCTTGGCTACCCTTTATTGCTACATGAGCGCGACCTCCCGTGGACGGGGGGACTTACTTGGCGGCTATTGGAGAGCCTGGGAGGTACTTTCCGCCCTCTTGGTTTACATTTCTGCTCCTCATTATTTGTACATTGCACACACGGTGCACTTTATACTCTGTATCATGCACTTTGCCCTCAACACTTTGTATTCTGCATTGTTTTCTACAGTTATGGGTCTATGTGTACTTCCCGACATTAGCCCCAAAGTTGGTGGTGAAGGGGCCCCTCATGACCCCGTATTCACTCGTATTCGAGGGCCAGCACCGGCCGAGACCTCGGGAGTCTCTTCTTTATCTGCGGCAGTACTTCGACACGGTGCGGTCGACGGAGTTATTTCAGAACTCTCAGTTCTTTCTGTTTTCATCTTTGATTTGTCTTGTACATTCTCGATTTCTGCTTGGTTTATGCATCTGTTATCCGCAGATCACATGGCAGCCCTGGGCGCCCTTAGGTGAAGGTCTCCGATTCCAGTTTGCCGGAGGGTGGGGTGCCTCCCGGTACAGGATCCTATTTGAAGGGCCAGTTGGTAGGGCCTGGTTTTTGGGGGACCGCTTCTTGCGTCAGGTCTGGGGGTACACATCTCAGGACCCTCCCTCAGCACCCCCAGTCGATATGCGGATTGCTGATAGGCTCTCTTCTCGGGATGTTGCAAGTGCTATGCTGGGTACTGATGCCTTACTACATCTTGAGGAGGGGGATTATGCTACTTACCGTCACATATACCTGATGCCTTCATTGACGGGAGTCCCTACTCCGACGATGAGGCCTGCTGGTATGCCATCTTTGAGCCAGGCCCAAGCTCGGGCTGCAGATGCCCCTTCCACCAGCAGGGCTGGTACATCTAGAGGTGGAGGTGGATTGGTTCCCCCGATTCCTCCGACTCATCATCATGCTGGGTGGGCAGACATGCCGACCGAGTTGACGGGATGGCGATTCGGGACTCCCTACCCGATCCCGATAGAGCCTCCCCTGCCTGACCACAGATACGTCAGAGATCCTGATTCACCACCGGTATGCTTTTACAGCTTTGATTTATCAGTCAGGCACTTGGACATTCATTCTCTTACTGATAGTTCTGCATTTGTATCTACAGCCTCCTATCGAGTATATGGATGAGATGCTCGGGATGATGGCCGCGCTCGAGGGCATGGTCCTACAGAGAGAGGCATAGTTGTCCATTATGGGTGTCCAGGTATTGTCCAGTTTTCTTCCATTTATCATATTTCCGATGACATGCTGATTTTGAACATTCTATTGCATTGATAGGCTACTTGTGTAGAGCACATCTGACACACACCCCACTTACACACTGTATTTACATGTGCCCACTTCATGTAGTTTTCTTGTATCTGCACCTGATGTACATATTTGAGCTGATGCATTCAAATTGAACTCTTTATTCTCAGATGCCCCCGGTATATGCTCAGCCGCAGGCCGGGCCACCTGGGCCTTCTCGGGGAGGTGGACCATCTGGGCCTTTTCAAGGAGCTGGGCCATCTAGGCCTTTTCGAGGAGCTAGGCCATCCAGGCCTTTTCGAGGAGCCTGAGGAGGGGGGTCGTCTCGCAGACGCAGAGCACACATTATAGAGGAGGAGCCCGGTGAGGATGAGGAGGAGGAGGCTGCAGATCGTCAGTCGGAGACATCTGCTGACAGAGAGGAGGGCTCCGGTCCTGGTTCCGGGAGTGGAGGCGAGGCTGAGGGGGATCCCGAGGATGACAGCTCCGACTCGGATGGTGGTGGTGGTGCAGAGGCTGCTTCGCAGAAGAGGATGAAGAGGGCCTCTTATTCCTGCTCTTGAGAGCATTGATGTTGCGGTTCCCTGTTTTATTTACCTTTTTGCTAGTAGTTGTAGCACATTGTACATTATTAGGCAGTTTTATTTTCTGTAAAACTTGTGCCCTTGTTTGTAAAATGTTGTATCAAAGGCAGCATGGTGGAATGAAACAGCTTTTGAAAAAGTGTTGTATTTTATGCTTTCAGCATCGTATCGCATCATTTTTGCACAAAAATGAGATTTGAATGGAAATGTGCACTGTGTATTTACCAAGTCAGGTAGTGAACCGACGCAATAAACTAAACAACTTAACTTACTAAGAAAAGACAAGATCTTAGCAAGTTTACAACTCGATAAGAAAAACATAACAGTGTTGATGACTCGATAAATATAACAGAATTTAGACAAAAAGTAACAACTCAACACACGCCACTCGACCGCTCGACAAACAACTCGATAAGCAAAACGACAACTCGATAAGCAAAACCACAACTCGGTAAGCAAGACTTAGTAGTAACTCTATAAACAAAATGTATTTCGGACGATCTGGGCGACGGAACGCATCCGAAACTGAGGGAAACAGAGGCTTTTGACACTCCCGACGCATGAAAATGCTTGGAACTTCCTTCTGGAGGGCAAAACAGGGCCAAAGACACACATTGGAGCATGGCCGGCCACTTTTGGGAGTCGGCCGGCCAACTTTTTGCATCTGAGGGGAGAGAGATGGCCGGCCTGCTAGAAAAGGTGGCCGGCCGGCCACTTAGCTCAGCAACCGCCAAATTTTTGACACGTGTCCGCCGAATAGTGCCTTATCCTCTTTAAAAGCCTTAGCTCCGTGGTTCATTCACTTCATCTTAGTTTTGCACAAAAATGGAGGCGTTTCTCGTCGAAAATCTCACATCTTGGATTGCTTCTCTAGATGGCTCAGAAAAGTTGAACTTCCGGGGTTTCGGCTTGAATGCACTATTCACGCTGAGCCGTACTCCGCTGCATCTTCCTTTCCTCCATGCCGCGGCGAAATTTTGGAACCCGGTGACGCATGTCTTTAGCTTCCGCGGGCAAGAGGTATGTCCAACTTTCGAAGATTTTCAAGTTTTGATGGAATCTGAACGTTATGAAGAGATTTTGCCTCAGTTTCGTTTTGGCCACGCCCAAGCTTTAGGGCGGATGTGCGGACTTACCGGGCATGACGCTTGGTCTCTGATCTGTAATGGGGAACTGGATATCCTCTTTTTGATTCATCGCTTTTCTAGTGTCGGTGACCGCGGCGACCATCATTGGCAAGGTTTCCGACAACATGCCCTCTGCTTGTGCATGCTATCTCACTTTCTGCTTGCCCCGGGCCTGGGTGGACCTAACATTCGTTTGATTGAAGTCGCTCAAAGCTTGAAGGAAGGAAAGAGCTGTATCGCTATGGCATTGGCCGAAACGCTGACGGGCTTGGACGCTTTCCACCGTCAGGAGACGACCAGATTTGCGGGGAGTCCACTACTGCTACAGGTAATGTTTCCCACCCAATCTCACATATGTGTTTGCTCACATCACTCGGCCCTCAGGCTCGGTTTTTCTCACAAAACCCTTGTCTTACTTTTCTCTCATTGCGCATCTCTCTATTCTTTATTCTCTCATTTTCCATCCCTCCCCAGGTATGGTTGATGGATAAATTGCAGGTTGTGGACTCTTGTCCTGCCTACTCAGCCCGCGGCTACTTCTTTCGTCAACGCCTGGTTGATGCACTTGATGAGGGATGGTGGTTCGACTGGATGGGCAATTTGTCTGCGAATCGCATTGCTTGGCGCTGTCCTTGGCTCAATCTCTCGGCAATGAGTTATAGCATGTCCCGGCTGATCGGGATCCAGTTGATTGGTCTGACCCACTGTGTGTTTTACTTTCCGTTCCGGTTCCTGCGCCAGTTCGGTCATGATCAGACTTGCCCGCCAGAGGGGATTGAGTACCCGGCTGCTTTCCCGGTCCGAGGTGCACAGCTTGCCCGATATGCCACAGCATGGAGGACCAGAGAGCTCCTGGCCCCGGCTCCTACTTTCAGTTGCACTTTGTCTGACGAGTGCTGGGATTGGCTCAATAAAGAGGCACAGATTGGGCCTAGTTTGGCATCAGAGGCTTCGACTAGCTCTGGGAGGGGGTGCGGGGACGCCTGACTTGACTATGCCCCGGATTTATTGCTTTATTAGTACTTTCAAGTTTTCTTTATGAGTGTAATAAAAAGCAACTTCAATTGTATGCAAGAGCAAGAGAACTCTGTATTGAAATCAATGAAATTGAAGGTTGTGGTACTGAAAATTTTCCGCTTTGGTCCAAAAATGGTCTTAGTTGTAAAAAGATTAATTCGAACAAAGTCAACTTTTATTAAAACTTTTCAAAACTATTTTCGATATGGATTAGAACTGGACAGGCCTGAGATCTGTCACTGAGATGCACAACCCCGGATCCTAGCAACTGGAAAGTTGCCCCTAGTCTGAATAGTACCGCGGCACTATGTGGCAACGGAAAGTTGCCCCTAGTCTGAATAGCACTATACCGGAGATCGCGATAAATGCTGATGGACAAAGATGACCGAGATGACCAAATGGACAAAGTTGATCGGGGAAAAGTTTATGGCTGAACTTCAGGATGAAGTTGCCTACGTATCCCAAAGATGGGAATCAAGCCTTACGTAGTTCAGGCTCAGGTTCGCTCGGGTATTTTCACTCTCCTTTTACGCTCTAACTTTTGCCAAGGCCGCCCTTTGCGGGTTTTCAACCTTGCGAGCTCAGTTTTTGTAGTTTCAAATTTTTTTGTGCTCTGAGTTTTGCCTAGGTCGCCCTTTCGGGTTTTCGGCCTAGTGAGCCTCTCAAGGGTAATATTTCTTCAACTTGTCCATATTGATCGGTTGTGAAAACTCCAAGCCATCTAGATCCATCAGAACCACAGCTCCACCTGACCAGATAGACTTAATGATGTAAGGACCAGTCTAATTGGGCCTGAACTTGCCCCTTGGGTCGTGGATGGGAACTCGGTTGTCCTTGAGTACCAAATCTCCTTCTTTTAGATTTCTGGACTTCACCCTCTTGTTGAAAGCCCGGGCAATCCTGTGCTGATAACCCTAAACATGGTACAGTGCTTTCAGTCTTCTTTCATCAAAGAGCATGAGTTCTTCAAACCTGCTCTGCTGCCAGTCTGCTTCGGCTATTCGACATTCAGCCAATACTCGTAATGACGGAACCTCAATCTCGATAGGTAGAACGGCCTCCATCCCATAAACCAATGAATACGGAGTCGCCCCAGTAGAAGTTCTGATTGAAGTCCGGTAGCCCCACAGAGCAAACGGCATCTTATCTGGCCAGTCCCGGTAGGTTTCCACCATCTTCTGCAGTATGTGCTTGATATTCTTGTTGGCGGCCTCAACCGCTCCATTGGTCTGCGGGCCGATAGGTAGAGGACTTATGAAAAGCCACGTTGTATTTTTTTCCAACAAGTCAATCACTTCCTTCTTGAAGTGGGAACCGTTATCTGAAATAACCTCATTTGGGACTCCGTAGCGACAGATGATGTTGTTTCTGATAAAATTTCGACGTGCGAAGCCTTCAACACCGCATAAGATTGGGCCTCAACCCACTTCGTGAAATAATCTATCGCGACTAGGATGAACTCATGCCCATTCGACCCCTTCGGAGTGACAGCCCCGATCACATCAATTCCCCAAACTGAAAATGGCCATGGCGAAGATGATTTTGTACAGCTTCGACGGCGGGATGTTCATGCGATTTGCATGGATCTGACATTTGTGGCATCGCCGAACAAAGCCGATACAATCCTCCTCCATGGTGTACTAGTAGTAACCCTGTCTGAGGATCTTCCATGCTAGCATCACTCCATTCATGTGCGCACCGCATTCCCCTCCATGGATGGCTTCCATTAGGCGCTTCGATTCTTCAGCATTGACACACAGCTTGTGCATTCCCAGATGGCCTCTTTTATAAAGCTTACCCCCACAGATGATGAACTGAACGGCCATTCTTCTGATTGCCCTCTTATCCTTAGCATTCACCCATGGCGGGTATGCTTCCTTTTCCAGGAAATTCCAAATGTCGTAATACCAGGGGTTTTCCCTGAACCTCATCTATAGCAGCAATCGACTCGTAAGCTGGTACAAATCTCTGGTCAATGATGACGGGACGCATCCGGACTCCGAACGGGATGTCTATCCTGGAAGATAGAGTTGCTAAAGAATCTGCGAACCTGTTGTTCTCTCTCAGTAGATGAGTAAAGCTTAGCTTCTCAAACCGAGGAATTAACGAGTCCAAGGTTTGGTGATACATCATCATCTTCTCTTCTTTGACTTTCTAGTCTCCTTTTGCTTGAGACACAACAAGGTTCGAGTCCCCGATGACGTCCAATCGTCTTGCCTCTAGTTCTAGGGCTGCTTCTAGACCAGCGATGCACGCTTCATATTCTGCTTCGTTGTTCGAGACTTTGAACCGGAGTTTGAAGGCTAGAGGGATACGGGAATCGTCGGGTGCTATCAGCAACACTCCTATCCCATATCCGTATTGATTTGACGCTCTGTCAAAGTACATCGTCCAAGTTTCGTCGTCGATATGCAAAATGGCCTCATCTGGAAATAAGTACTCGACTGCTTCACCCCCTTCCACTGGATGGTCAGCTAAGAACTCTGTCACTGCTCTTCCCTTGACTGACTTGCGCGTTACATACTTCAGGTCAAATTCGGAGAGCAACAGCAACCAACGAGCTAGCCTACCCGTAAGTGCTGGTTTCTCGAAAAGATATTTGATGGGATCAAGTCGTGAAACCAACATTACGGAGTGAGCTAACAGGTAGTGCCGCAGCTTCCTGGTAGCCCATACCAAAGCTAAGCAAGCCTTCTCCAGCGGAGTGTAGCGGGTCTCGTAATCCAACATCTTCTTGCTCAGATAGTAGATGGCCCTCTCCACCTTATCCTCCGATTCTTGTGCGAGCATGCAGCCCATTGTAGTCTCAGTCACTGAAAGGTACAATATCAACGGTTTCCCCGGCTCTGGTGGTGACAACACGGGCGGGTTCTGTAAATATTTCTTGATCTGTTCAAAAGCAGCTTGGCATCGGCCGTCCCATTGGAATTTCTTGCCTTTCTTCAAGAGACCAAAAAGTGGTTCACAAGTCAAGGTTAATTTTGAGATAAACCGTCTTATGAATTGCACTTTACCCAGAAAGCCTCGCACCTCCTTTTCAGTCCTTGGTGGGGGCATTTCTAGGATGGCCTTGATTTTGGAAGGGTCGACTTCGATACCTCTCTGTGTAATCAGAAACCCCAGCATTTTTCCCGCTATAACACTGAATGTACATTTCTGAGGATTTAGCCACAGCCGGAATTCTCTGATCCTTTGGAAGAACTTTTGCAAGGCGGTGTAGTGGCCCTCTCTTTCTTTGGACTTGACAATCATGTCGTTCACGTACACCTCAACCTCTTTGTGGATCATGTCGTGCAATATTGTGGTCGCGGCCCGTTGATAAGTAGCTCCAGCATTCTTCAACCCAAACAGCATTACTCTGTAGCAGTATGTCCCCCACAGGGTGGTGAATGCAGTCTTTTCCCGATCTTCGGGTGCCATCACTATCTGGTTGTATCCTGAGAAGCCATCTATGAACGAAAGCAAAGCATGCCTCGCTGTGAAATCCACTAACTCATCAATATGCGGCAAGGGAAAGTCGTCCTTCGGACTAGCTCTATTCAAATCCCTGAAATCCATACATACCCGGATCCTGCCATCCTTCTTCGGCACTGGAACAATGTTGGCCAACCAAGTCGGGTATTCGGATACCAGCAGGAAGCCTGCGTCGATTTGCTTGGTGACCTCTTCCTTAATCTTGAGAGCCCAGTCCGGGCAGATCCTTCTAAGTTTCTGTTTGACAGGTCGGGCCTCGGGGTCAAGGGGGATCCAGTGCTATACAATCTCAGGATCGATCCCAGGCATGTCTTCGTAGGACCATGCGAAAACATCTTTGAAATCTTTTAATAAAGTGACTAAGCGCTCGCGTTCCCCCGAAGACAACGTAGACCCGATCTGGACCAGCCGCGGGTCCTCCTCAGTACCAATATTCACGGTAGTGATTTCATCCATTAAAGGTTTGACAAATCTCTCTTGCTCCTGCTCAATTAAACGTTGCAAAACCGGAGGAATTTCGTCCTCGTCGTTTTTATCAAAGTTTTGAAAGTCTGAATTAATGCAATAAATCAAGGGCACAGAAAAGTACTCAGAAACCACAGTTACTTGATTCTCATTAAGCACATCCAAATCGTCCGAATTCTCGGTTACAATAGACTCAAATGAGAAAGAAAAAGACGACCTGGACAAAACTGTGGTATCCGGGTTATCATCCCCAGGATTACCAGACTCAGACTCAGTCGAGCTGGAACCTGATTCCGACTCACAAGATCGGTGGAATCAGATTCCGGCTCACTACTACTGACCCGGTGCTGCTGGAACAAAAACCCCTCCTCGTATTGCCAAGTGAGAGAGGGTGCGATAGATGCATCCAAAATAGTGCTGGTAGGTTCGCAGCCGTTTCATCCCCAATCATGGAAACCGAGAAGTTATCCCCCAAGCACTTATGGTCGATCGGAGGATCTAAGAGTAGACTGGCCAGTGCTACCGCTATTACAATTTCAGCGCCCTCGGAATCCACTACCTTATACTGCTCAAACTCAGCTGATGGGTCTGTCTGCTCTGTGGCAACGACATCCCCGGGTAATTGTAGATCAAAGAAAATCTCGAAGCCTGGCACGCGCTTTTTCTCCGCGTTCAGCCACGGCTCGGGGAAGCCACAAAACGGAAAGTCCTCTCCCTTCCGGCCGAAGCGTCCGTTCAGGGTACCCTGAATGGGCCTGTGCATTAAGTCAAAAGGCCTCCCCGCCTTCTTCGCTTTGGCTCTCCCAGCCATTTCCTTCCCCTTTCGCATCCAGTCCTCCTTGGTGGGCAGATAACCCAAGCCAAAGGTATGAGGGTTATGTGGCACCTCGGCCAATGCTGCGACGCCCTTCCAGCCGCTCCTTCCCAATCCCATCCCAGGGATGTGTTGTAGCTTGTTCATGAGGTATACAGATTGGGCACTGACGTACACTCCCTCATTGACAGCCATGATATTCTGCACCACCCTAGCCTCAGCTAAGGTAAACCCTGATAAGAACATATCCTCCGTGCGGTGCTCGATTTCTAGGACTGGTGTAGATACCTCTGGAGGTGGATGGATTGATGAATTCCCGAAAACAATGGCTACTCCCTTTCCATAGGGGTATTTCACCATCTGATATAGAGTGGAAGAGACTGCCCTCACTTGGTGCAACCACGGCCGCCCCAAGAGTAGATTAAAGGTTGCGGGAACGTCCAAGACATGGAATTCAATGTTGTGTTGTCCTGGACCAACCTGGGTCTAAATTTTGACAGTCCCCATCACCTCCCTGCTGGTGTTATCATAGGCTCTGATCACTTGAGTAGTCGGCACGAAGTCCGCGGGCTTTAACCCGATTGCATATGCCGTTCCTGACGGGCATACATTAATGGCAGATCTCGTGTCGACAAGAACTACCGGCACCCATTTGTCCCTACATTCCACAGAGATATAGAGAGGTTTGTTATGATTTGCGCCCTCAGGCGGCAGTTCTTTGTCTGAAAAGGTTATCGTCGGGGAACCTCCTCTCGGAAAGACCAGTCCAACCAGCTGCTCTGGTGTGGTATCTATAGAGAGTTTAGCCTTGTCCATGGCAGATAGGACGGCCTGCTTGTGCACTCGTGACGCCATAAGCAGTCCCCAGATGGAGATGTCTGCTTGTATCTTCTTCAGCTGCTTCAATACAGCTTCCTCCTCAATCTGCTTCTCCCTCTGTTTCTCAGCTTCCTTGTCTTTCCCAGATGCCTCAGGTTGGTCTAGGTGCGGGGGCTTGAAGTACCGCCCGCTTCTTGTCATGTGATCAACCTCATCGAGGTACCAGGTGTCGTCTGGTTGATTACTTCCCCAGTCGTCGTCTGTGTGGGCAAGATATAAATCATCGTCTTCCCACCACATTCCGTTGGCGTTCAAAAGGCACCTGTCTGGCTCGGGCATGTTTGTACTCACAGCACTTTCAGCCTGCATGCTCACAGCATCCTCTGTTCTCGTGCCCATAGCACTTTCGATCCCTTCATGGATTTTGGCTTTCCCGGTTCTCTCAGAACCCTGTTGTTCTACCTGCGTCAGTGCAGTTTGTTGTTCAACTTTCCCTGCATTCACAATGCTTCTGTCCTGAGCGAAATTCTTTGTACCGGCGCTCTCCGGCAATATACTCTGACCTTCGGCCCTTCCGGCCACCACTAATACCCTTGCCCCTGCCAGGCCCTGTTCTGGTTGAAATTCTACAACGTCCGGTTGATCATCCAACCATCCGGTAGCTTCTGCCGACTCCTCATATTCAAACCAGTTGATTGCCGCATCCCCTAATTCTTGGTCACTGAAGAACTGGAGGTTGGCAAGGCCCTCTTCTACAGCCGTCAGATCATCCGTTCCCTGCTCAAATCTGTCCCCCTGAATCACACACAGTTCTGCTCTTTCTATCAACCCTACACTCAGCTCAGACTGGCCCACTGACAGGATGTACTCACTTGGATCGTAGGCTTCTCCAACAAAATCCCAGACTGCTCAATCCCAGACTCAACAATTTCACTTTCCTCTGAAACCTGCCCTGTCCCATCTTTCGGGGGTCACCACCATTGGCTCTCAGATTGGGTTGTGGAGATGTCCACATGCACAAGAAGTCAGTGCAGTCAGGAAGGATCACCCTACTTAGGTAGGTGGAAGGAGTAATATAGATGCTAGGATCGTAAGACACGACCCAGTCTGGATAAAGATTGACTCTTTTGGGAGGTGGAGCTTGGTTGTGTGTAGGGAGTGGATTGGTTGTGACGTTAGGTCTCTCGGAGGCAGAATCACATTTTTGTCAACGAGGTCTTAATCTCGTGACCCAGCTGAAACATTGGTCGGTATATGATGCTGCTGGTGATATGCACAGTATTTGCTGGGTTGTGAGAGGGAGGGGAATGGATTTGGTAATGGCCTCGGATTCAAGGGTTTTAGATGCCCTTTCTGATTAAGACCCCTAGAGCCTTGGACAAAGGCATGAACAGTGGGGTGAAGGTTCTTTGGCCTCTAGGGGGTATTTAGTGGTTTGGTACTGCTTCCGGATGCACCGGAGAAGGGTGTGGCTGCCATGGCCTCTGGAAGGGGAGGGGGATGGTGAGACAATGCTGACCTCCGAAGTTCTTGCAGTTGCAGCGCCACTTGGGCCTGCGTTGTTATGCGGTTAAGGTTCTCGGGGCTGCTCCTTGTATTGGTCGATGACCCTGTTTTTCACATTTCGATTTGTACCCCCATCTCATGCAGATCTGAAAGGTGGAGAAGGGGAGTACAAATCATCTTTTGCATCAGTTTTTGGTTGGAGATTGTCGCACAATCATCCTGATCTGGTCCTTGTCGGTGGGCCTTAAAGTCATCATCGAGGCTTTGCCCTCCATCGGGTCACAAATCCGAGAAACTCTCTTTGGGCTCTTGCTTGTTGTTTTCGAGATCACGAGTTGTAATCTCGATCTGGGTGTTGTAAGAGTATTGCGCAACAAAGGTCTCGGCCATTTCATCCAACTTCTCTTAACATCGTCCTCCAACTTCGCATACCAGATAGCGGCCACACCGACAGGGTTCGCCAAATAGCGAAAGCTTCTGGGGTCTGGTGAGGCCCATTGTGCAGTATATCTGAGAATAGCCGGAGGTGGACCATGGGACACCAATCCGATCGAAGCGAAATATCTACGGCATCTTGAATCTATCTGGCAATGTTACAGCCACATCGGTATATCCGTCCTCGATATCCGGAATAGCTTTTAACCCTGGGATTTTTTGAATAGCTTCCGAGCTTACTCAGCTTCAATTACTTGTGGGGTCAAATTCGAACTCGAAGAGAGAGCCGGTGGTTGCGGAGTGTATGTGTCTTTGGAGTTGAGGCGGAAGTGGGGCGAAGCTGGCCCCATTGGAATGTCTGTGTCCTCCTGGATGTTCTGGACATTTGGCAAGGTATTTTGGATGTTTGGTAAGGGTATCTGGACAGTTGGTGTTTGCTCGGGTAACGAGACCCCTGGTGGAGGAGGAACTTGATGTGAGGAGATGCTGCATTTGCTGTTGCAAGTTCTAGTGATGATCGCCTGTGGGCCATGATTGTTGGCCTGCTGTCTAGAGAACTCCGCTTGGTGACAGCGTCCTCCTGCATTTGCTTCATGCTCTCTTGGAGCTGGCGCATCATTTTTCCATCCTGGCAATATCTGCTGATCTTGCTGTGACTGACTGGTATGTGTATCTCTATGCAGAAACTGACACCTCACCCGGCTATTTACTGCTAGGGTAGACCACTGTTCTGGTAACCTCTGTTGGACACACTAAGCCTTCTCGGCTTCTTCTGACAACGGGGGTAGAGAATGGAACACTGGCTGTCCGTCAACCAGATCCTCAGATCGATTGAGCGACGACCTCTTGTCCAAAGTGCTTGGGGATATCTACTGGTCAGAAGCAATTGTGCTAAACTGTCCTAGCAGAAAGATAAATAAAGCAATAAGGAAATAAACGACCAGATAAATGAACAGCATAACAGCTTAAAATAAAGGCACAACACACAGTTGGGCATAACAACACACGGTCGATAAGCTGAATATACACTGTCCTCAAACACTGATCATTATCCCTGAATCACTGTCCTCGAAAACTGAATCTCTGATACCCGCAGATAACTGATTCTCAAACACTGACCGATGCCCGCAGGCCTGATGCCCAAACTCATAAACTGATACATGCATTTCCCTGTAGAGACGCACTCTAACAGCACATAACAGATAAGTGAGAGCCAAAACACCCCTATGTTAGGGTAGGGTTTCCCTGTCCTATTTTGTCAGGAGCTAGGGTTTCACTATGCACGCAGCGGTTTCAAACAACCTATATCGGGTAAGCAACCTGTCCTAGTTTGGAATGGTCACTACGGATTTCGATATGCACTAGGTTGAATGGTCAAAAAGGGTGCCCCGGTAAAACCGGGGTTTGTGTTCCCATACTGGCAGAGCCCACAACTGGTCAGCCTTATGGTCATGCCTTGACAAGACAAGCCTCCGGCAAACCGTTCAGGAATAGCAGATGGCAAACACGGTGTCCTAGGCGCACCAATGCAAATGCAATGCAAAGGAACACACAAGTGCAGTCAAAACCAGATATCATGAGTTTGAGTCAAGTTCTCTAAATCCCCAGCAGAGTCACCAGAAACTATAACAAGTCCGCGGGGGACCTCGCTACAGCTCGGACTCGATTTTTGTCACGGTTCTTAATCTGAACCAAAGAGTCCAAATCTGGCAAATCGTTTTGAGAAAACAGATTTTTTTTGAAAGAAGTGCCAAACATGGACTGCTTTGCCAGATACAGAGTCGCCACCTAAATATTTTATTTTGGGAAATTTAGGAAACCCTGACTCGTTGCCTAAGGCCACGTGTCCGTCATCACCAAAGTTGCCTCGGCTCGGGAACTTGGGTACGATTAGGGAAGGTCACTTCGTGAGCACCCCCGCTCGCCCGATCAAAGATCGGCCTCTACTAACCATGATATCTAGTTTTGAAAACATTGCGTGCTCTTATTCCGGTTATTAGCCTAGATTTACTATGTGATGCGCACAGCATACAAGTATAGACCGGGTCGCCTGAATTGGAACAAAACATTTCATGTTTGTTTAGAAAATGGTTTGCTACTCGCAAATAGGCTTAAAATGCAGATTTTGCCACCCTTGGGTGGGCTTAGGAGAGATGGTTTTGCCACTATCTAGTGGGCTTAAAACTCACAGTTAATGATTTGTTCCAATCCAAATAACCCAACCTTCGCCCACAGGCATTCAGGCAGATATATCACATAAGCAAATAGCCTCATGGTAAGCGTGCTATTCATGGCAGTCACTCACACGCATGCAAGGATGCTAAAGCATAAAACTCACCGAATACTCCAAGCCAAAACAGAAACTGATTAGAAATCCATGCATGATCCTAGGTATGCAGAAATGCTTAATGCAACACATGCAAAATGCAACTATAGCAGGCTCGGCTATTCTAAACATGGCATATGAGATGCAACAGCTATCAAGTATTCAACTTGGAATTGAAATACAAATGCAGTTAGTATGATGCGCCGAGCCCGGTGCACGCAAGACAGATGAATGAATGCGAACATGCTATCATACTGTATGCTAATTGAAACATGCCCTAATCTAACCATCATAAGCAGGTAAATAAAAGGGAAGAAAGACGTGGGGTTGAAAGACATACATCACACACACGCACTCTTATTACAATTATGCCCTCGCACAGAGGGTCCGAATAAAATAATATACAGTCCCAAATAAATAGTACAGTCCAAATAAATAATACAGTCCAAATATGTACAAAACCCAGATTAAATAACAAATTTAACTAGGAAAGCATTAAATTGGCATGCAAGCCAGGGATTGCCTCGACTCTGCTCCGGATGATGAATGATGCATGTCCGGGTTGCCTTGCGCGGAAATCCACGACGATGCCCGAATTAGCCTCTGTTTGTAATTATTCTTGGAATGCGTGCCAAACTCCGGAAGGCTGCTGATTCTTGATTTGCTGCAACAGAGAGCAAGAAAGGGGCATGGCAATGTATTTTCACATATGTATGCATACCTCCATCCTCGTGCCACCAATCACGCATCTCGATGCATGATGGCCGAGGAGTCGAATTGCACAACTCAATATGAAATGAATGCATATGAAAACATAACAAAGCCTAAACTCCATCATGGGTAATCCGGAGTGTCGGCGACTGGGGAATTGAGACTCATTCCGTCACTCGGAGTACGAAACGTACCTCGTTTCCCGTGCTCGGGCTAACTCCTATCCCAAACACAATGCAATATGCATGACATGCATGAATGCAACTAAGATACAACCTAACATGCACAATGCTATGAAATGGCATACACGATGCACAAGATAACATGGCATACACAATGCGCTAACATACAACCTAGCATACACAATGCTATGGAATGAAAGGGGATACACAGTGCATAATGGACTTACACCAACATGAGTGGACCTCAGCCACACTCACATAAGAGGCCATTAGATGAAAATGAGACACTCGAGATGCGTGCACACGTGCACACAAACCGAGGACCGAACCTAAGGCGCAAATGCCACTCTAACAAAGCATGGCAAGGCATGGAATATGGCATACAAGCATGCAAATTTCAGTACCAAAATATGATGCAAAACAGCCCCGAAACATGGAAACATGGCACCCGATGCATGAAATGAGACCCGAAACTCGAAACTAGGCACATGGAATGACTTATAGCTATACAAGCATGCATTATTTGAACATGAAGCATAAAGACAGAATCAAGGAAGTCCCAAAACATGCATATTTTCAGTTTTAAGCAAGGCCAAAAAGTGAACACAAATAGGGCTAAGTTAACATGCAAAAATGGCCCCAAAAGAGAGATAAAGAGGCAAGTAGCAGCTTCTGGCCCCAAACAATGAAGAGCCCTTCAACAAAGTTGAAGAGGGGCTCAAAAAAAGGTATTTTACAGTTTATGACCAAGCCCAAAACAGTGCACAAGTAAGCTTAAAATACTATGCAAAAAATAGGCCTAAAAGAAGGTTTAAACACAAAGAGTAAAAAGAGAGCCTCAAACAGAAAAATACCCTTGATCAAACATGAAGAGGGGGTCAAAATATGACTATTTATAGTTCAGTTTGGAGCCCAAAAATACAAGCACAAGGAGCTAAAAACACATGCAAAAAATAGGGCCAAAAGAAGGATAAAGAGGCAAGTGACAGAAGGAAGTCTCAAACAGTGAAGAGCCCTTCAAAAAAGTTGAAGAGGGGATCAAAACAAGGTATTTCACAGTTTATGGAAAAGTCTGAAACAGCTCACAAATAGGCCTAAAATACTATGCAAAAAAAAGGCATAAAGGAGAGCTAAAGAGGCAAGTGATAGTAGGAAGCCTCAAACAGGGAAAGACCCTTGATCAAACATGAAAAAGACCTCAAAACATGACTATTTACAGTTTGGGTTGGAGCCCAAAAATGCAAGAAAGTATGGCTTAGATTGTATGCAAAAATAGGGCCAAAGAGAGGAGAAGAAGACTTACCCTTGAAGAACCAAACTTCAACAACTTTTGGTCCAAGAAATGTTGCTCCTAGGCTTTGGAAATGGCCTTGAAGCTGATGGAATGGAGTGAGGAGGAGTGGTGCTATGGGTTGGTGTAGGAATAAGGCAAAAACCTTAGGATTTTGGAGCTTAGAAAAGAGGGATGGAGAATGTATGTATGCAAGAGCCTTAAACAATTTTTTTCAACCTCTAAAACTGAAGGGGAGGGGCTGGTTATATAGGCAAAGGAGTGGGGGAAAAGGGGGGGAAATGAAATTCAAATTTCCCCCCAAAAGTTAGCCCCCCGGATACAAAATATGGGGGGAAACAGAGGGTATATTTGTAAAGTACCTGAAGAGAGGATTCTGGCCGGCCGGTTTTCTAGGGTTTAGGTGGCCGGCCGGCCTCCCCCATGGCCGGTCGGCCAAGGGTCAAAGGGGTCAATCATGATTAGTGGCCGGCCATGCCAAAAAGATGCCCTCCCATGTGTGCACAACACAACCATGTGGTCAAAAACTGGAGAAAGTGAACCAGGAGAGAGAAAAGCCCATTTTTTAGAGAGGTTCAAAAGGGTCAGAGACAATTACTGGCCTGCCATATCATATTGGCGGCCTCCCAGGTGTCTACAACACAAATATGTGGTTTAGGGCTAGAAAAAGTGGCCTTAGGGTGGTCAACATTGGCTTTCTAGTGAGAAAAACGGGTGACGGAGGGCGATGAAGAAATAAAACTGAACCTCAAAAAAATTGCTGGCCTCCCACCCTTCTATGACCTTCCTAACAATGAAACAGAGGTCCCTGCCAAAAATGAACTCAAACCGATGCAAAACGAAGGTTCGGGGGCCGAAACACGCAGCCCGAGGCCTCGAAAACTGACTGTTAAGCACCGGAGGTGGCGTTCGACCACGAAGTTGGTCTCTCGAGCCACAGTGTCCCTCAAAAGGGAGCAAATAAGGCATGTGCCAAAAACCGGAACAAACGGAGGTGGTTAAGCGGTCCCGAACCAAGGCACGCGGCCGACGGCTCCGAAAAATCGAAAACCGGGCTCCAAACGGGAAAAATGGCCTACGACCACGAAACGTAGCCTACGGCCACTGAGAGATGATCTACGAGACCTCTCCCTCCCTTCGAGAAGAGAAAACAAAGAAAACAGAGCCTGGTTCGCAAACCGAGGCAAGGCACGAAAGAGTCCGGAAATCCGGAGGCAAGGCTCGCAACCGAGACTCTGAAACCTCTGAACGGGCACGATATGCAACATCACCAAGCGCTCAATAGGTGACGTCTGAGTCTAAAGGTCGGTCAAAAATGGGGTGTCTACAGCTTGTACAAAATATGTAGCCAACAAGTTTACTTTCTTAAAAGATATGATCTCATCTTATTGGCAAAGTTATAAATGCATGATCATATCTAATTGTTGGAACTTTATGTTGTTGTAAGATAAATCTTGAGAAAAATGAAAACTAAGAAGATGTTGAAATTGAAGAAAATACTAGTAATAAAATAAAAGGTAAACCACAAATACACACCTTGAGATTTGTTTAAAGAATAGATTGTCTCCTGTGATTTAGAAAATTATAAATACCCACTTGTCAAAAAAATTTATTTAACAAAATTAACTAAAAAATAAAATTCATAATTGCTCTCCTATACAATAATAAAATTACTTAAATTATTAATTGAAACATATTTTTAACATATTAAAAACTGTTAATTGATTTCATGATTTATTAATAAAAGGGACGATTTGTTATGAAATTAGCGGGGGGTGGAATGTAATTTTCAAAACCACAAGAGGTGATTCGTATTTTAATCAAATCTCAGAGGGTGTATTTGTAATTCGCTCTAAAATAAAACACAAATTGTTGTTTAAGATTTTGAATTTTTAAATTTATAGGAAATCTAAAATTACCACCTAAATGGCGTTTAATTTTTAATAATCAAAACATCTAAACATTGCTTAATAGAAAATAAAGATTAAAGAAGAAGGCTTGTTCATAGGTTAATTTTTGTGAATTAAAGTATAACGCAGCGGGTAAAAATTTCAGATCATACATTAGTGATAGAGCCTGAAGCGAAGAATCTCATGGGTCAATCACATACTTCAAGAATGCGAACAACGAATCCAGCAGTGGAGTGATACCACAATATAAGTATCACCCACACAAGTCACAGTGCAAAAAGCTTGATTGTTGTTTAATGGGAGAGAGTCAGTATGGGAAAAACATACGTTGTTTTCATTATATCATATCCCATATATCATATCAGATATATAGGGTAAATATATCATCTATCCATATCAGTTAATATGATAGATATAGATATCATGAGTGGTTATCCAAATAAGTTTTGAATTCAAATTCAAACTTATATGAATAAGGTTCAAAAGGTTCATGGGTTATGCCACATGGGCGCCCAATTTCTAACAATTTCTATTAAAATAACTAATAATATCAAATTATGAATTTACATTTATTATTTACGTTCACATAAAATGATTATATTTCTCTCAACTGTTAGGCATGTTAGACCAATCGAATAATTTCTATATTTATAATGTCTTGAAATCTAAAAATTATTATACGGGTTAAGAAGACCATGTCACTACAAAAAAATTGCTTTTTTGCGACGGTAAAATGCCATCGCAAATACTCAAAACGCCGTCTCAAAAGGTTTTTGGCCTTTTGCGACGGCAAGTGGAGGGTCGCAACAAAGGGGGTTGCAAAAGGGTTTTAGCGACGGTATAACGCCGTCGCAAAAAAAAGGTGACGGCAAAAATGCCTTTTTGGGACGGAAAAATATTGTCGCCATTAACACATGAAAATCTAAGTTTTTTTTAGACGGCACTGTGTTACCGTCGCTAAAAGGGTTATTTGCGACGGCACAAAACCGTCGCTAAAGGATTATTTGAGACAGCACTTGATGTCGTCGCTAAAGTACTATTGGCGACGGCAAATGACACCGTCGCTAAAAAACTTCATTTTCAACCAAATGCCCTATCTTTTGCGACAGCATTACTGCCGTCACAAAAAACCCTGGTTCTATTTTTCTTTTGAGACGGTGTGTGTGCTGTTGTCTCAAAAAAAAAAAAAAACTGTAATAAAATTATTAAAAATATGAAAATGGCCTATATTAAATGAAAAATAACTAAAAAAATTATTTTCATTCAGAATTATTTTCCTATATTTCTAAAAATTATGAGCTGTGTATACAATTGTTTTCCTGTATTTCTAAAAATTATTTTCATTCAGAATTGTTGGTCTCAACTATGATTCAAGTTATCTGGCCTCAAGGAAAAGCATGTATTCACACTAGGAACATGAAATCCATCAAGCAACTTTGATATATAACATATTTTCCATCCTAAGCAATGGGGAAATATAAAGTAGCAGCATATAAAATCACCAACAAATTTCTCATTAACCAAACCCGTAACACCAAGGCTGTGTTTGGTGCCATGGAATGGGACTACATTTTTGGCAATGGACACACAACAATTATGATTCCGAATGATAAAAATTTAGAGGTGCCTAATGTAGACACCCCATTTTTGACCGACCTTAAGACTCAGACGTCACCAACTGAGCACTCGGTGATGTTGCATATTGTGCTCGTTCTGAGGTTGCGGAGTCTCGGCTGCGAGTCTTGCCTCCGGACTTCGGGGCTCTTTTGTGCTTTGCCTCGGTTTGCGAACCAGGTCCTGTTTTCTCCGTTTTCTCTTCCCGAAGAGAGGGAGAGGTCTCATAGACCATCTCTCAGTGGCCGTAGGCTACGTTTCGTGGTCTTAGGCCATTTTTCCCGTTTGGAGCCCGGTTTCTGGTTTTCGGAGCCGTCGGCCGTGTGCCTCTGTTCGGGACCGCTTAAATACCTCCGTTTGCTCCGATTTTTGGCATACATCTTATTTCCTCCCTTTTGAGCGACACTGGGGTCCGAGAGACCAACTTCGTGGTCGAACGCCACCTCCGGTGCTTGACAGCCTGTTTTCGGGGCCCCGAACTGCGTGTTTCGGCCCCCGAACCTTCGTTTTGTATCCGTCTTGGTCCATTTTTGGCAGGGACCTGATTTTCATTGTTAGAAAAGTTGTAGGAAGGTGGGAGGCCAGCAATTTTTCTAAAAAACCAGTTTTATTTCTTCATCGCTCTTCATCGCCCGTTTTCTTCACTAGAAAGCTGGTTTTTCCCACTCCCGGGCCACTTTTTCTGACTTTTCACCACATCATTGTGTTGTACACACCTGGGAGGCCACCAATATGGGTAGGCCGGCCAGCAATTGTCCTTGACCCTTTTGAACCCCTCTAAAAAGCTGGTTTTTCTCTCTCCTGGTTCACATTTTTTGGGTTTTGACCATACAGCTATGTTGTACTCATGTGAGAGGCCACCTTTTTGGGGTGGCCGGCCAGCAATTCTTGTTGACCCCTTTGACCCCTGGTCGGCTGACCATGGGAGGTGGCCGGCCGGCCACCTGGCCCTTTTGCACCTGGCCGGCCATTTTTGTCCCTCCTAGTGCATTCCAGCTGTGCCAGTTGTTTTGCACCAGATCCTCTGCCCGAGGGTCTGTCCTTTTGGGGGGAAATTTGAATTGATTTTTCCCCCCTTTTCTTTGGCTCCTCTCCCTCTATATAACCAGCACCCTACTTCATTTCTAAGGGTTAGAAAATCAGCTGGGGGCATTGATACATACAACCATATATCTATCTACTCCAAGCCTCCAAACACCTTGGTCCTTGGCCATTTTACCCTATACCTCATAGCCTACCGCCTCCACACTTCATTCCAGCAACTTGGACGCCATTTGCAGAGGTTGGAAGCTCGGAATCTTGGACCAAAGGTTGTTGCTTTGCTGTGCTACAAGGGTGAGTCCCTATTTTCCCTTTTCTTGCCTTATTTTGCTCTATATCTTAGCCCCTTTTGCAAGCATTTCTGGACTTCGACCTGAACTGAAAATAGTCTTATTTTGAGCTTATCTTCATGTTTGATCCAGAACTTTTTTCTGTTTGAGGTCTTCTACTTTGTGCTTTATCTCTTTTTTTAGGGCTTTTCTTGCATAATATATTAGCCTTATTTGTGAGCATTTCTGAGCTTCGAGCCAAACTGTAAAGTGTCTTATTTTGAGCCCCTCTTCAACTTTTTTGAAGGGTTCTGTGCTATTTGAGACCATTTGCTGCCCCTTGTCCTTTATCTCTCTTTTAGGGCTATTTTTGCATCATATTTTAGCCTTACTTGTGAATATTTTTTAGGCTTGGTATAAACTGAAAAAAATCTTGTTTTGACCTCCTCTTTAAGTTTTCTTCAGGTCACTTTTCTGTTTGGAGTCATCTCCTTCCTTGCATGCTTCATTTCCACATGCTTTGAGCCATGCATTTGAGCATTTTCATAAGTCTTGTTTTGGCCTCTTAACCACTGAAATCTAGTAGATTTTCAGTGGCTTTGATGAGGTTTTGAGCCTTAAAATCATAGAGGGGTGACCCTCTCACCCCTCATTCTCTTTACTAGCATGTTTGGCCTTCCAAAGGGACCCTATTTTGCATGCATTGAAGTCACTTTTCAGGCTTTATTCTGAGGGTTTTGAGGTCTGCCTTGGCTCTGTCTGATGCCCTTTTGGCCATATTTTATGTCTATGTTGCATGTGTAGAGCAATCCCATTCAAGGCCTCTCAAAGAT
This sequence comes from Camellia japonica, assembly GCA_030407325.1. Taxonomy (NCBI): domain Eukaryota; kingdom Viridiplantae; phylum Streptophyta; class Magnoliopsida; order Ericales; family Theaceae; genus Camellia; species Camellia japonica. The sequence continues at coordinate 28,137,098 of JAPPVO010000017.1, forward strand.
GCCTTTCTTTGCATGTTTCCGAGACTGATTCTAGGGCCTATTTGGTGGGTTTTAGGACTGTCATAACCCATTTCCAGAGTTGGTTTGGTCTTGCTAAGTGTCTATCTTGTATGTGCTTAACAACCCCTTGCATGGCCCTCCAAAGGAACTCATCATTTTTACACATGTTGGCTGCATTTCAGTGATTATTTGGGCATATTTTCATATGTTTTGTTCACTGATTTTTGCTGGTTTGATGAGATCTCACATGCTTCACATACATGCCATGTAAACCATGTTTGCTAGTCAAAGTTGCATGCTATTTTAATCTATCATGCTAGCATCTTTTGGCCATGCTTTGAACTGGAAATGTTCATGTTTTGGGACTGCCTTGGCTCTATCTTTGTGCTTCATAGTCAAATAATGCATGCTTTGTATAGCTATAAGTCAATACATGTGCCTAGTTTTGAGTTTCGGGGCTCATCTCATGCATCGGGTGCCATATATCCATGATTCGGGATCATTTTGCATCATGTTTCAGTGCTGGAATTTGCATGTCTGTATGCCGTATTTCATGCCTTGCCATGCCTTGTTAGAGTTGCATACTGTGCCTTAGGATTGGTCCTCGGTTTGCGTGCATGTGTGCACGCATTTTGGTTGTCTTATTTTCATCTTATGGCTACTGATGTGGGTGTGGCTGAGGTCCACTCATATTGGTGTAAGCCCATATTGCATTGTATATGCCATCTTAGTCTATAGCATTATGTATGCTAGGTTGTATGTTAGAGTATTGTATATGCTATGTTACATCGAGCATTGTGTATGCCATTTCATAGCATTGTGTATGCTAGGTTGCATGTTAGGATTGCATTCATGCATGTCATGCATATTGCATTGTGTTTGGGATAGGAGTTAGCCCAAGCACGGGAAACGAGGGACGTTTCGTACTTCGAGTGACGGAACGTGTCTCAATTCCCAGTCGCCGACACTCTGGATTAACCATGATAGAGTCTCGGTCTTGTTATGTTTATATGTGCATTCATTTCATATTGAGTCGTGCAATTCGACTCCTCGGCCATCATGCATCGAGATACGTGATTGGTGGCACAAAGATCGAGGTATGCATACATATGTGAAAATACTTTGCCATGCCCCTTTCTTGCTCTCTGTTGCAGCAAATCAGAAACCGGCAGTCTTTTGGAGCTTCGTGCAATATTCCGGGCTTAATTGTAAACAGAGGCTAATTGGGGCATCGCAATGGATTTCTGCACAAGGCAACTCAAGCATGCATCATTCATCATTCGGAACAGAGCTGAGGCGGTCTATAGATTTGCGTGCTAGTTTACTGCTTTCCTAGTTAAATTTGTTAATTAATTAGGGTTTTGTATTTATCCGGACTGTACTATTTATTCTAACTGTATATTATTTATTCGGACCCTCCGAGTGAGGGCACAATTGTAATAAGTGTGCGTACGTGTGATGTATGTCTTCCAACCCCACGTCTTTCTCCCTTTTATTTACCAGCTTATGATGGTTAGATTAGGGCATGTTTCAATTAGCATACAGTATGATAGCATGTTTCCATTCATTCATCTGTTTTGTATGCACCGGGCTCGGCGCATCATAACTCACTGCATTGTATTTCAATTCCGAGTTGAATACTTGTTAGCTGTAGCATTCCATATGCCATGTTTAGAATAGCCGGGCCTATCTTAACTGCATTTTGCATGTGTTGCATTAGGCATTTCTATATAGTTAGGATCATGCATGGATTTCTAACATAGCTTCTATTTTGGCTTGGAGTACTCGGTAAGTTTTTATGCTTTAGCATCCTTGCATGCGTGTGAGTGACTACCATGATAGCATGCTTACCATGAGGCTATATGCTTATGTGATATATCTGCCTGAATGCCTATGGGTGAAGGTTGGGTTATTTAAATTGGAACAAATCATCAACTATGAGTTTTAAGCCCACTAAATAGTGGCAAAACCATCTTTTCTAAGCCCACCTGAGGGTGGCAAGATCTGCATTTTAAGCCTACTTGCGAGTAGTAAATCACTTTCAAAAACAAACATGAAATGTTTTGTTCCAATTCAGGCGACCCAGTCTATACTTGTATGCTGTGCGCATTACATAGTAAATGTAGGCTAATAACCGGAATAAAAGCACACAATGTTTTCAAAACTCGATATCATGGTTAGTAGAGGCCGATCTTTGATCGAGCGAGCGGGGGTGCTCACGAAGTGACCTTCCCCAATCGTACCCAAGTTCCCGAGCCGAGGCAACTTTGGTGATGACGGACACGTGGCCTTAGGCACGAGTCAGGGTTTCCTAAATTTTCCAAAATAAAATATTTAGGTGGCGACTCTGTATCTGGCAAAGCAATCTATGTTTGGCATTTCTTTAAAAAAAAATCTGTTTTCTCAAAACGATTTGCCGGATTTGGACTCTTTGGTTCAGATTGAGAACTGTGACAATTTGAGTCCGAACTGTAGTGAGCCCAAAATGAACAGAACGGGACTCATCCTCCCGGGGCGTTCGGGGACGTTACACCTAAGAAAAGCATAATGGATCTGGCATTCTAACATTCCGATCACAAAACCAGCAGCACGTCCTAGAACTTGAAATCCTTTTTCTTCGATTTTCCATCCTTTTCCTGCATTTTTCGTTTCCTCTTCTTCTCATTCTGAAAAATTCCACCTCATCAGAACAAAAATGTCCATAAATACTAATTAAAACAAGTACAAAATCAGAAAGATTGTGAGAGATGCACACCTCGGCAACCATGTCACTGAAATCCTCCCGCTGACTACGCAGCTTCTCCTCCTCCTTGCTTCCTCATACCTGTGAAATGCAAAATAAATATGAATTAAGCGCCTTGTAGCTAATGTACTGATACTGATACTGATACTAATACTGATATTAAACTATCTCTCTTTATATAAATTTTAGGACATGACCAAAATTTGAAACTAAAATAGATTGTGAGGCATTAGAAATACACATTGATCTTTAACATCATTAATGCCAAGTGACTAGTATTAATCCATAGTTGAAGAGGCAGAATGAAAATTCTACGAACCTCTCAAACAGCTTAAACCTTCCATCAACTATTACCAGCACTTGTCTCATAGGGTTTATTTCTGAAATGAAATTAGCATAAAGGAAAAAAAATAATTTGTATTCAGTCAGTACCTTCCTCCCATATTTGTAACGCCCTCAAAAATAAACCCATAATATATAACATTAACATGCATTGATAAAAGAAAACCAATTATCATCTCATCTATCAGAGTAATCTTATTAAAAGACATTACATGTAATAACGAAAGTAAATACCCTACGGGCTTACATCTTTCCAAGCCAACACTTGGACACAAAAATATGAGTACTAACTCATTTACACATTAAGCCCTAGGCTTGAGTTTACATGTAACATCAAATTAAAACAAAATAAATAACAAATCTAAACAGAGTCTTCAACTCCAAATCCATCCAAGCTAAGTCCTTGGAGGTAGCCCATCACCTGAACCTGAAAATGATGTTCCCATATAGGGTGAGCCACAGCCCAGTAGAAAGATACTAAACCAAATATAAGCATTGAATAAAGCAATAGCATTCAATAGATGGTTAACACAAATATCAGTTTCACTTTCCATTATTTATTCAACTTTCCATTTTTACCAACATGGCTCAGAACCTGGCCAGACTATAACAGTGAACTACATATCACATTAACATTTCTTCCATTTATCAACAAAACAAATGAGACTAAGGCTCATATCAAAACACTTCCATACTTCTCATTTGATACACATTTTAGTGTTGTATCAACAATATGTAAAAACACTTCTATAAATCAATAAGCACACATAATAGTGATGCTAATGGAGTCCATCCCCTATCTCCTCCCAAACAATATCCGGTTTAGGAGTACATCCCCTATCTCCTCCCAAATCGTGGAGTACATCCCCTATCTCCTCCCAAACAATATGCATATACAATGTATTAAACACTTGTAATATACAATACACAATCAATACATATATTTTATGTATTAATTCAACAGTCAAAATTAATGACTTAACCAATGTGATTAGTTTCAGTTTTCCCTAATCCACATGCAATGTTTACAACAATCACGACTATCCTCCACCGATAGCCCAAAACAGTTATTTCTAAACGGGAAACAAATGTACTAACAATTATAATCTCAACAGTTCAATAAGTGAGTGATTAAATTATCCAACTACACCATTTAAACTTATAATTCCCCAATTCCATGAATTCAACTAAATTCCCCATTTTTCCTTAAATTAATTATACAAATTAATTTATTAAAACAACTAGGGTTTTTCCCAAGATTACCAAATAACCCCCAACATATCAAAATACCAAAACTTAGAACAAAACTTATAATATGGAGTAGGAAATCCCTACCTCGATGTAAATAACCCGAATGGAGAAGACGGAGATGACGACCCAAAGTCCAAAGTGCTCCAAATCCACAAACTCTCAGATTAAAATGAAGCTCTCGACTCACTCTATCTTTTTAATAAAGAACCTAGGGTAGAAACACCCTAAAAGGAGATGAAACCTAAGAGAGAAGGTGAGTGGAGGGAGAGAAAAGTCGTACCTAGGGTTTTGAATCAAAAGAATATATAAAAAACTGAATTTTCCCCGCTGCTGCCTATTTAAATAAAACAGGCTCACTCGAGCGAAGACTTGGTCGCTCGAGCGACCAGACACAAGAAATACTCGCTCGAGCGAAGGAAAGCTCGCTCGAGCCAAGAATGCAATGCTTCAGGTCTGCAACCCAGAAGCACGCTCGAGCGACAGAATGCTCGCTCGAGCGAAGAACTCGAAAACATACACCTCGCTCGCTCGAGCGAAGAAACACAACTCTCAGGTCTAAACCAGACGCAATCGCTCGCTCGATCTAAGAAACCCTGGATCGAGCCACAAGACACAAAACTCTACTCTCGCTCGAGCGACCAAACCCTCGCTCGAGCGAAGGACCAAAAACAACAGCTCGCTCGAGCGACCAACTCCTCGCTCGAGCAAAGGTCCAAAAATCTGGACAGCAACGCTAGGTTTCTAACCCAACCAACCTGCCCAAAACATCCTATAACTCAAGAATAAAGAATTAAAGGACAACAACAACAATTATATAACAACGAGATCTACGGAACATAAGTCCGGATACAGCAACTAATTGGGAAAAGACCGGGGTCGCTATAATATTTGTTTCGGGTTGTCAATAAAAGCACTTTCTTTTCTTTTCTTTTTTGTCAAAAGCACTTTCACCGTGTGTTTTAGGTTCACTTGAAGTACATGCTAAGGTTTAACTAAATATTTTGTAGGTAAAACAGTTCAAAGAACAAACTTCATTAGGGGAGTCCCACATAATATTTAATGTAGTACACCAAATAATTAATACAGACCCCAAGACAGATATGCATGTAGGTAAGAGGAACATACTTCAAAGCTCTACCTCTACTATCATAGCATATGGTGGCATTCATATGCCACCAAACTTGAAGAAAAAAGTGACAAAATTACTCATAGACAGTCATATTACTTTTTTACGAGGACATTAATCTTATACTTCCGCATACTTTCCTGTACACGGGAATCAGGATGTGTCCCCTTTACCACTTTTTAGTAGAATTAACCTATCAAATACACATGTATGTCTATTCTATATATACATTTGTAAGCATATACAAATATATGTAGGTATAAACTTCACATTGTTTTGAAATTCTGTATCTATCAGTTCTGGTGACTTTACAATGCCAATTTTCCTTCTTTCTTTGCAAATCAATTCTATAGTGTTTGGGGTTTGCTTTTTGTAGTCTTTAGTGAATTTTTTAAAAAATTCAAAAAGTCTTAAGTTTTTGAGTTCTCCTCAACCAAACCAACCGAAAATTGAAAAAAGCCCAAAAAGAACACAAGGGAAAAAAAATAGTCAAAAACAGTGACATTTTCGGCTCTTCTTTGGTTTTGTTTGTTTGGATTTTTTCAATTTTTAAATTCGTCTCCTAAAAGTAAAAATTGACATAATTTTGAGGAAAAAAAATCACCAAACAAAAAAAGGTGCAAGAGCTCTTGTAATTTGTTCTCTCTCTCCGACATTTCTTCCAGCCGCAACAATCACAATTTTAATCAAGTAATAATATTAATATCCCAATTTTTTTGTTTGTACTTGTAATTTGACTAGTTTGAATTACTTTTGTCAATGTGATTGAGAATATATAAAATTCACAGGGCATCATTTGAGCATTAATGTTGATAAGTTCTATAAAACTAAAAAGAACTGTTTTATATCATTTCTTTTTTTCACCTTCAAGATATGTGACAAGATTTGTATTAATTAATTCCATAATAATTATCTTCAAAATAAAACAGTGATCTATAACATTTATTAAACTAAAAATATGATATTTGCTGAATGACCACACTGAGTGAAATTCCTGACTACACCACCAATGACAGCATTTATGAAATTGCGTATCCACAAATGGTTATGATCTATGTTGATCAAGTTAAAAGAGAAAATAAGGCACAAGTCCTAAAAAAAATTCATTCACTAAACAAAAACTGAACGGGTGGTTTGAGTTTTGACTAGTTTAAAAATAGGGTAAATTACACTTTGCCCCTTGATGTTTGGCCACTTTCTCACTTTGGCCCTTAAGGTTTTTTTTTTTTTTTTTTTTTTTCTACTTTGGCCTTTTATGCTTCAAATTTTTTCCACTTTACTCCTAAAACTATTTCTTTTTCAAAATTAGACAGAAAATGACCCTTTATTATATATAACTCTCACATAAATTTAAACTCTAATATACTAATATATTGAATATATTATTTGACAGTTATTGTAATATTTTCTGTCTAATTTTGAACAGTAATTACCTTTGGAGTAAAGAAAAAATAAACTTTAAGATTGAAAAAATGACCAAACATAAAGGGCAAAGTGTAACAATGTTTAGATTGATGAAATTAAAAAACTTGTGTTTAATTTGCTACAAACCCTATAAAAAATTGTTTATTTTTTACAATTTTCCCAAAAAATTTAACAATAGGCTTTAATCCAACCCTGAGTTTTTTCTTTTTCTTTTTTTCTTGGGATCAACTGTTTTACAGACCAACACTAAATTAATTTAATTTAACAGCCAAAAAAGAGGGGAAATTAAGGGAAAAAACAATGGGGTTTGATTTGAATAAAAGCAAATGAATGAGAGACCTGTTTGGCGACCGATTGTTGTTGCTCAAGAGAAGGAACTTCACGGCCAGCGGACTTCAAAGGCAACATAGGAGCAACCAAGTAGTCCAGCAATGCCTGTACTACATCCTCTGCTGAACCAATCTCCAATTGTGATGATGATGACTTTGACTCCATGACCTCTAAAGCTTTTTCAACCATCAAATTGATCCTCTTAAACAATCCAATCAAAATCACAAAGAAGATTAGGGTTTACGACAATAGTAGTAGTGAAGCAAAAAATCAAAAGAATCGAGAAAGAGTCAGTCAGTGTTACCGATCAAACAAAGCACGATCCTCGTGGACTCCGTAAAGAGAGACATAGAGAGAGAGTTGGGACAGTGGTCTTCTACTGGAGGGGTCTATCTGTGGCAAACAGTCCTTAGCTTTTACCGGAGAGAGAAGCTAAGGACTCCGAAGAACTTCGTTTGCTGGTAATGGCTATCGATAGAGAAGCTAAGGACTCCGACAATGGTCGTCGATGTCTGGATTCCTTCATTCACAGTCGCGAGGGAGAGAGAGAGAGAGAGAGAGAGAGAGATTTGGTAGAAAATAGGGATTTTGGTTCTAAGATATTGGGGATTTTGGAGGGCGCGGGAATGAAAAAAAATGGGGGAACCAAGCGGGCGGGATTGGGAAAAATAATAATAATAATAATTTTCATCATAAATGAATATTTAAATAATAAAAAAAATAAATAATAATTTTCATTTTCATCATAAATGAATATTTAATGAATGAAAAATTATTATTATTATTTTTTATTTGGTAGAAATAAGGATAATATTTTAATGAAAAATATTTTCTATTAAAAGTGATGAGTGAGAGAGAGAGACGGAGAGAGAGAGAGAGAGAGAGAGAGAGAGACAGAAAAAGAGAGAGAAACAAGAGATGGGCGATACAAAAAGAGAGAGAAAGAGAGCAAAAAAAGATGAACGAGAGAGAGAATAGAAAAATAGAGAGATAGAGAGAGAAGAGAGATGAGCGAGAGAGATAGAGAAAGAAGACAAATGAGACAGATAGAGAGAAGAAAGATGAACAAAAGACACACAGACAGATAGACAAACAGACAGAGAAAGAAGAGTGATGAGTGAAAGAGAGAAAGAGAAGAATGGTGGTAGTTAAATGGCATTTGCAGTAGTGGTAAATGTGGTAGAGAAGATGGGTGGTGAGAGGGAGAAATGAGTGAGAGACGAATAGAGAAAAGAGATAGAGAGACAGAATGATGAGCAAGAAAGAGACAAAGTAGTCGCTAAAAGTGCATTTTCTTGTAGTGGATCGATAAATCGAAAGGGAGCTCAATAAATAAAGAAGAGATGAGGGAAAGAGTGAGCAAGGCGAACACAGTGGGGGAGAGACAGAGATAGAGTGATGAGCGAGAGAGAGAGAGAGAGAGAGAGAGAGAGAGAGAGACAAAGTGGTTGCTAAAAGTGTATTTTCTTATAGTGGATCGATAAATCGAGAAGGAGCTCGATAAATAGAGAAGATGAGAGTAAGAGAGTGAGCAAGGCGAACATACTGAACGATAAATAGACAAATAGACAAGTAGACAGAGAGAGAGAGAGAGAGAGAAGAGTGATGAGTGAGAGAAAGACAAGGAGAGAGAGATAGACAGAAAAAGAGATAGAGAGAGAAAGAGATAGAAAAAGAGAGAGAGAAACAAGACATAAGCGAGAGATAGACAAAAAAACAGAGAAATAGAGCGAAAAGAGATGAGCGAGAGTGAGACACAGAACAAGAGAGAGACAGAGAGAGAAGAGAAATGGACGAGAGAGGTAGAAAAATAAGAGAGAGAGAGAGAGAGAGAGAGAGAGAGAAGAAGAAGAAGAAATAAGAGAGATAGAGAGATGAGCGAGAGAGACAGAGAGAGAAAACAGATGAGAGAGATAGAAAGAAGAGAGATAGGCGAGAGACACAGAGAGAAAATGAGAGAGAGAAACAGAAAGACAGAGAAAGAAGAGTGATGAGTGAAAGAGATAAAGAGAGAGAGAGAGATATAGACAGAGAGACAAGAAGATGAAAAAATGAATGAAAAGAGAAATGTTATATTAAAAGAGTAAGACGACATTGTTTTTTTTAATTTTTTTTGCGACAGAAAAATAGCGTTGAATTTATTCAAACCATTTTGTGACTGTATATATATGAAGCTATCTCAAAACCACAATCACTATGCTAGGTTAGAGTTTTCCATAAACTCTTTTGAGAAAATTATACTTTCTTGTTTTCCTTATTATATTGTTTTTACTGAATTTTTTTAATATTTTAAGTATTTTTTTAAATTTTTAGACACATCTAACATAAATACACCTAAAAATTTTAAAAGTTGTAAAAAAAAATCTTTTAAAAATTCACTAAATACCAAAAATACAAAAAAAAAATACAATAATTCAATACATTTTTTTTTGTATTTTTATGTATTTATTAATTTTTAAAAATATTTTTTCATAATTTTTTTATTTTTTAGATGCATCTAAGTAAAGTGCATCTTAAAAAAATATTTAAAATTTTAAAAATATTCACTAAAAACAAAAAAAAAAACATGAAAGTCACTTTTTGCGACGGCAGAAAATGCCGTCTCAAAAAAGCAGAGTATTTGCGACGGCACCATTTGCCGTCTCAAAAAAGCAGAACATTTGCGACGGCACTATTTGCCGTCTCAAAAAATGAGAGTATTACCGTCGCAAATACTCTTGGTCGCAAGTTACCTAAAGGAGTAAAACTGCCATCTCCAGATGAACTTAAGGGAAAAGTATATTGTAAATGGCATAACTCTTGGTCTCACTCGACTAAAAACTGCATTGTTTTTCAAGACAAGATCCAAGAGCAAATTCGGAAAGGAAGTTTGAAATTCCCAGCCAAAACAGAAAAAGCCATGGGGATTGACAGTAATCTGTTTCTAGAAGTTGGAGAAAGCACAGCTAATGTGGTTGTACCAAACTTCCAGAATCTATCTCTGCAGGAGTTGGAAGAGGTCAATGTGCAGATGCATATTACCAACCAGACAACTGCCAAGAAGGACACTAGAAACCCACCAGTTATTGGACAAGGTTTCTCACACCAGAGGGAACACTCTGATGAAGAAGCACTGGATGATGATTCCTTGGAAGCAGCTGTAATGCAGAGGATGTGTCCCAGGTGCAGACTGAGTTATAAATGGTTGAAGGGGCTTCCAATTGATGGGAAGCAATACTACAGGGATGTTCAGAGACGTCCTAAATCAACCAACGCTTACAACAAAAGGCCGTATCCAACTAGTGATAGGCAGCGACCACCAGTGGTTGAGCCTGCAATGGACAGAATGCATGCTAAAGGCAAGAGGCCCTTACATGAATCCAGGCCACCTAACTATTACAGAATGGAGAGCAGTCATTCTGAAAGAGGACTGGAGAGAGGCTCATTTCATGGGATCAAAGCCAGGGATTGGCCTCCTAGACCAGCCTCACGTAGGACAGAAAGTGGCTACCTTCATCGAAGGTTTGAATCAGGCTCAAAACATGAGGTCAGAGCCAAACACTTACCTTCACAGCCAGCTTCGAAGATGGCTTCGAAGGTTGAAAAAAGCAGTTCAACATCTGAGTCAGCAAGTTCGTGGGTACCTGGAGTCCCAGACTGGTTGGTAATGCAAAACAAACCTAGGGAACTGCCTGCCCGGAGAGATGTTGGAATCCAAAGCAGGATGGTCAAGCCTCCTTTGGTGGCTCCGAACAATTGGGTATTGCTTAAACACCCAAAGACAAAGGAACCAGATATGGTCCCAGTCATTTCGAGATCACAAAGGAGAAAGATTCAGCGCAGGTACACTCAGTACCAGAACGATATGAAAGAAAATGGAGAAAGCTCTTCATTGGTCCAGACAGAAGGAAAGAAGACTCCAAAGTCAGACCATACTCTAAAGCCGACTCTACAAAGCAAAGTGGTTTGCAGCAGAGAACAGTTGGCCAAGGTTCATTCTGAACTAAAAGCCAGAGAGAAGTCTAGCTTAGCAGGATTGGAGAAAGCTCTGATGGGGAGTGATAGTGAGACAGAAGAAGAGATTGGCATAAGCCAAAAGAAGGAAATGGCAGAGGAAGAAATGTTCGAAGCCTTCATGGCTGAGCAAACATTTCTGATTGAAGGACCAGTTGAGAAAAATCCTTCGAAGGGATTAGTTAACAACGAAGTACCAGAGTGCAGCATGGAGGATGCTGCTGAAGTAATTGAACAAGGTGGCCAAGAGAGGAAGCTGGTATAGCCAGTCATCCAATTTGGCTCATTTCCTCCAGTATCAGTCAATATGGTACACATACTGCCCCATGAGTTCCAGGCTGGTGTAGACGTCCCCGAACGCCCCGGGAGGATGACTCCCATTCTGTTCATATTGGGGTCACTACAGTTCGGACTCGATTTGTGTCGGTTCTAAGTCTGAACCAAAGAGTCCAAATCCGGCAAATCGTTTGAGAAAACAGATTTTTGAAAAGTAGTGCCAAACATGGACTGCTTTGCCAGATTACAGAGTCGCCACCTAAATATTTTTAAAATGGGAAATTTAGGAAACCCTGACTCGGTGCCGAAGGCCATGTGTCCGTCATCACCAAAGTGGTCTTGGCTCGGGAGCTTGGGTACGATCGGGGAAGGTCAGCTATGAGCACCCCCTTTCGCCCAGTCCGAAGACCGGCCTCTACTAACCGTGATATCCAATTTTGAAAACTTTATGCGTTCTTATTCCAATTATTAGCCTAGAATTACTATGTGATGCGCACAACACAAAAGTATAGACTAGACCGCCTGATTTGGAAGTAAGCATTGCATATCCGTTTTGTCTCGAAAAACATGTTGGTTTTTGCTACTCGCAAGTACGCTAAAAATACGGATTTCAACGAGTCTTTCCAACTCAGGTAATCCAACCTCCACCCACAGGCATTCAAACAGTTTATCACATATAAGCATTTAGCCGCATGGCAAGCATACTGTCATGGCAACACCCACACGCATGCGGTATGCTAAAGCATAAAAGCTCACCTCGTACTCCATGCCAAAACAGTAAACTAGTTAGCAAAACGATGCATGTCCCTAGTTCATGTTAAAAGGCTAATGCAACACAGACAAGAATGCAATTAGACAGGCTCGGCTATCCTAAGCATGGCATGTGAAATGCGACAAATATCATGTATTCAAGTTAGATTTGAGATACGATGCAGTTTGTATGATGTACCGAGCCCGGTGCATGCAATACTTATGAATGATGCACGCATGCATTTGCATAAGGTATGCTAAATTAAATATGCCCTAATCTACCATCATAAGCAGGTAAATAAAAAGGAGAAAGAAGTGGGGGTTGGAAGACATGCACACACACACCCACACTTATTACACATTCGCCCTCGCTCGGAGGGACCAAAATAATAATACAGTCCGAAATAAAGAATGAATAAATTATTACAGAATTCTAATTACTGAATAAATAAATATGAAATAAGGGGGGGGCCACAGCCCCTCGCCTCGGGATGCGCGAATGATGCATGCTCGATGTCCGCCTTGCCCGGGAATCCCGCACCATGCCACTGTTGCCTCTGTTTTGCACTGCCCTGTCTCCAAAAATTGCCAAAGTCCTGGGAAGCCTTCCACATATTCTGAAGATCACCACCGGCTGGAGGGTTTTGCCACCGGCTGCGGGGTTTGACCACCGGCTGCAATTGATAGTTATCGGCACAAAAAAGATTGCCGGTCGGCATTAAAGAGTGCCGGTCGGCACTAAATTCCTGCAGGAGACAGTTTTGACAGCAACAGACAGCAGCAGAGCATGGCATTGGAATTTTGGGACAAATGTATGCACGGACACACTCCCTATCATGCAATAGACTCAAGGGAGCATGGCCCTCGACCCCCGGGCCATCAATCCCGCATTTCAATGCATGATGGCCCGAAAGCCAAGTTAGCAACTTTCAATGGAATGGAATGCAAGCACAAACAAACAAGAGGCCCAACCTCTATCATGGTGATTCAAGAGGCAAGGTATGCATGCCAAATGCAACCTAAACATGTGAGCTAAGTATGCAATATGAGCATAAAGGCAAGTATGCAAACATGCAACATGTATTAGGCACACAACCTAAACCAACAAGCATGGCATGCAACAAACATGCAACAATGGACTTAAACTAACATGGATAGCTCACAAGCATGCCAAAATCAGCGGCCATAAGATGAAAAGAGATGCCTCGAAATGCGTGCATACGGGCACGCAAATCGAGGCGATGGCATACAAGCATGAAATAGCATACAAGATACAAAATGGACTTATACTTAACATGAGAGCCTCAGCCACACTCACATAAGAGGCCGATGGGTGAAAATGGGATGCCTCGAAATGCGTGCACACGGGCACGCAAACCGGGGCGATGGCATACAAGCATGAAATGGCACTCTAATGAAACATGAAGCATGGCATACTACACATACAAATTTCAGTAGCTAAATGAGGGGCAAAACAGCCCCGAAACAAGGCGAAATGACACCCGATGCATGGAATCACTCCCGAAATGCAAAACTAGGCCTCCGAAATGGCCTATAGCTATGCTAAACATGCATTATATGAACATGGTATGAATAGACAGCAGCTAGACAGCCCAAATATAAGCACATTTTCAGTATAAGACAGCCCCAAAATCAGTAAGCATACAAGGCTAACAAACCATGCAAAAATGAGGCTAAAACAAGGATTTCAAAGCAAGTAGCATAAGGATCATCCAAACAATGTTGAGCCTTTCAACAATGTTGAAGAAGGGCTCAAAATAAGCCTACTTACAGCTTACATCAAGCCCCAAAACAGATCATACATCAGCCAAATATTCTATGCAAGAAACATGGCATACAAGGGGGTAAAGAGATAGGTGCTAGATGCTATCATCAAACATCCAAATACCCTTCATGAGACATGTAGAGGGGGGGAAAATAAGCCACTTTTCAGGCCTGTCGAAGGCCCAAAAATGGAAGCATGGTAGGCTAAAGAAACATGCAACAAAATAAGGACCCAAGAGGGTATTGAAGCAAGTCATACATGGGGGTCCCAAACAAGGTTGAGCCCTTCTTCAATGTTGAAGAAGGGCTCAAAACAAGCCTCTTTGTAGTTTACATCGAAGCTCAAAAATACATGCAACTATGGCTTAGATATGAACCAAGAAAATGCTAGTTTTGGGGAAAAGTGTGCTTACCCTTGTAGACCAACAAACCAGCACCTCTTGGACCAAGTTTAGGTGCTCCTAAGCTCTGAAGAACAGCCCCAAGTCGCTGGAATGGAGCAAGGGTGCCTTGTGCTATGAGTTGTAGGGGAAATGGCCCAAGAACAAGGTTGTTTGGAGGTGAAATGAGATAGATATAGAGAGGGAGGTGAGATATATATCTATATATCAGATATGCATATATAAATCTCTGGTTTTTTGTTCAAACCATCCAACCCTAATCAAAGGAGGAGAGGGCCTCCTTATATAAGCAAAGACCAAGTCTAAGACTTAGTGGCTAAGCAAAGGAAAAGGGTCAAGGGGTGCAAAGAGTTTGTGGCTTCTAGAGGAAGCTAATACAGCTGGCCAAGCTTCTCCAAGAAGCTTGGCCAAGGGTTCAACCTTCTAGAAGGTTTATGGGGTCAAAAGGCTCAAAAGGTTGCAAAATAGGCACACTTATGCACGTGGAGCTGGTTCTGTGCATCCCAGCTGGCACAGCTGGCATGCACCAAGCTTGGGGGGTGCAAAGGGTTCAAACCGGCCAGAAGATTCGATCATTGGTCAAAATAAAGTGCCGGTCGGCACTATTTAGTGCCGGTCGGCTAAATAGAGTGCCGATGGATGATTCCTTGGTCAAAATATGGCCGGTGGGTATGCAAATCGAAGCCCCGGAAGTTAGCTTTCCAACCGCGCAAACCTTGCATCAAAATTCCTTCTGTGCAAAAAGTTATGCCCTTTTCCGTGAAGTCGCGCAGACTCGATCCAACCGGAATGATCCCCTACTTCAACCAACCATATCTCCCCCACCCGAACTTGGATGTAAGAGATTCTTGAGTACAAAGTGAAGCCCCGGAAGTCTTCTTTCCAATGATGGTGGCCTCATAACTTAACTCCAAGTGTATAGACAAATAAGCTCGATTTAGCGAGGGCTGCTCGATTCTCTCCTACCCGGATTCATGCCGAACTTCTCCCAGACCAGTTTTCTCCCCTTCTCTCCTCTTTTCTTCAACTCCAAACCCCTAAACAAAGTGTTTCGAAGGGTTTGCCTCTCTCCTTGCCGAAGAACTGAACCTGTGCCCTGCACATCTCTCAACACCGAGCAAACCATCAGTAATGCCCAAGTCTTGAGGGCGGTCAAAAATGGGGTGTCTACAGTTGCCCCTCTTTGACAGAACTCGAAAGTCATAACAATGACGGGAGTGAATGTCAAAGCCCAGAGACGACCCATTTTTGACAAGGCCGAAGACTTGGACAAACAAAATATAGATGCATAAATGGTTGTGCCCGCAGGCTGCCTACGTATCCCTTTGCAAGGAATCAAACCAGCGTAGTTCAGGGGCAGGATGCAAAGTGATGCACAATGCAAGTGCATAACTTATGATCATGCAAAGGATGCTGTAATGAAGCAATTATGAAATGCAACATTTTAAGCGAATGCTATGCAAGCAAGTAAACATGAACCAAACTACATCTCATGCAGAAAGGATGTAAGAGAATTATGCAATTCTTACGAACATGTGCGTTAGATACACAAAAGCGAACAAAGCGTGATAGATACACTAAGTGGACAAACATGTGTGATGGATACACCAAACTGAAGAGAGTGTAATGGATACACTATATGAATAAAGTGTGATTGATACACTAAGTGAGCGTAGTGTGATAGATACACGAAGCAAAACGAGTGTGATGGATACACTAAGCAAATGTGTGTGGTGGATACACAAAGGAGCATGTGATAGATACAAAAAGTGAACGTGTGTGGTAGATACACAAAGTGAAGCGAGTGTGATGGATACACTATATGAAGCATAATGTGATAGATATAGTAGCTGAGTGCAGTGTGTTGGATGCACCGTATGAAGCAAAGTGTGATGGATACACAGGATGAGCATAGTGTGATAGATGCATAAAGAGAAAGTGTGTGATTGATACACAAAGCGAGCGTGTGATTGATACACAAAGTAAGCGTGTGTGATTGATACACAAAGCAAGCGTGTGTGATTGATACACAAAGCGAGCATGGTGAGCACAGTGTGATAGATACACAAAGGGTGAACACAAAGGGTGAACACAAAGTGTGATAGATGCACTAAGTGAACAAAGTATGATGGATATACAAAAGGTGAACACAAAGTGTGATAGATGCACTTAGTGAACAGGAGTATGATTGATATACTAAAAGTGAACACGAAGTGTGATAGATGCACTTAGTGAACAGGAGTATGATTGATATACTAAAGGTGAACACGAAGTGTGATAGATGCACTTAGTGAACAGGAGTATGATTGATATACTAAAAATGAACACAAAGTGTGATAGATGCACTTAGTGAACAGGAGTATGATTGATATACTAAGGGTGAACACGAAGTGTGATAGATGCACTTAGTGAACAGTATGATTGATATACAAATGTGAACACGAAGTGTGATAGATGCACTTAGTGAACAGGAGTATGATTGATATACTAAAGGTGAACACAAAGTGTGATAGATGCACTTAGTGAACAGGAGTATGATTGATATACTAAGTGTGAATGAAGTGTGTGATTGATACACTGAATGCAATGAAGTGCGTGATTGATACACTAAATGCAATAAAGTGTGTGATTGATACACTAAATGCAATAAAGTGTGTGATTGATACACTGAATGCAATGAAGTGTGTGATTGATACACTGAATGCAATGAAGTGTGTGATTGATACACTGAATGAGGATGTGTGTGATAGATACAGAAAATGAGAATGAAATGTGATTGATACACTAAATGAGTATGTGTGTGATAGATACACAAAATGAGTGAAGTGTGATGAGAGTGTGATTGATACACTAAATAAACATGTGAGAGATACATGAAGCAAACGGAAGTAAATGAGGTGTGATGGATACACTAAAGTAATCATGTGACAGATACATGAGGTAAACAGAGTGTGATTGATACACAAAGCAAACCTGTGATACGAAGAGAAGAATGGTGTGATAGATACACAAAGTGGGTGAAGTGTGATTGATACACTGAGTGAGAGTGTAATAGATACACAAAAGTGAATATGTGTGTGATAGATACACAAAATGAGAATGTGTGTGATAGATACACAAAATAGAAATGTGCGTGATAGATACACAAAATGAGAGAAGTGTGATTGATACACTGAGTGAACATGTGATAGATACATGAGGCAAACGAAAGTAAATGAGGTGTGATGGATACACTAAATAAACACGTGATATGAAGAGAAGAATGGTGTGATAGATACACAGAGTGAATGAAGTGTGATTGATACACCAAGTAAAGAGTGTGATTGATACACTAAATGAGAATGAAGTGAGAAAATGTGATTGATACACTATAGCAAATAAAGTGTTAGATACACTGAGTGAAGCAAATGAATGTGTTGATAGATACACAAAGTGAATGAAGTGTGATTGATACACTAAGGCAAATAAGAGTGTATTGATACACTAAGTGAGTGAAGTGTGATTGATACACTAAGGCAATAAGAGTGTGATTGATACACTAAGTGAATGATCTTGAGCTTGAGGTAGAGGCATACTCATACTTCAGAGTATTGACAAGGCCTGACGAGGTGCATACGGATGTATCTTGGAGCTTACTGAAGTTGGAACAAACTCAGATACCCGACGTTTTCCTCTTTTGCTTTTATTTTGCAGTCCGAGCCACATAGCTTCAGATAGGTCCTGGTTTTACTGTTCACACTTATCGGGGGTGGGCCCTGCAGTTTTATGAAAGAACGAATATGTTTTGCACAAATGTGGAGAATGGCACAGCACTCTGAGCACAAGATGATTTTTTGAAATTAAGAGATGAGTTCTTAACCGGGTATTGAGCCTACGACTGAACACAGCAAAACGACCCAACAACGAAAACAAAGGTAAACTACCTAAACACATCTATTGACACTCGAAACGACTCAAAACAAGAATCGAAACAAACAAAACAAAACACAAGACTCAAATGTGCACAGGGAGCCTGTTTCACCGGGTATTATTTCCCACCCTTTCTCATTTGTGATTCTCACATCACTCGGCCCTCAAGCTCTTGTTTTCTGAAAAAGCCCTTTTCTCACTTTTTCTCTCATCGCACACCTCTCTATTCTTCAATCTCTCATTTTTCAATCCCTCCCCTGGTGGTTGATGGATAGACAAGAAGTTGCGGGCTCTTGCCCTAGCATTCTGCTAGATTCTCTTTTTGTTCACAACAGTGAGTTTCTTCCACAGAGGGGCCGCGCTACAACTGGGTGTGTAGCAAATCTGCAGCTAACATCGGTTGATGATGCCCTGCTGGGAGTTTGGACGTGGTTAGATCTGTCCAGATGAGGAAGTGGAAGATCTTGATCCATTCCGGTTTGTGCTTCGCACTTGGCTTGATACCTCGTTGCTTGGAGGATTAGAGAGCTTTCAGCCTTCGTTGTAGCTTCAATTGTGCCCTCTTCTGGCAGGTAGATTGGCCCTTCTGGCGAGTATGTTGAAAATGGGGAAAAGACGGAAAGCCTGGCTCAACTGTGCCCTAGTTCATCATTTTGACCTTTTTTAGTTTTGGCTTTCTACTAAAACAATTTTGACCAAAATGAGAGTTAGATAACATGCTTATTCAAATTTTTGATTTGAAAATCACGCAAGTCAAGCTATGAGCACTGAAAATTTTCCTTTTTTGGGTCCAAGAAAATGGTCCAGTTTGGAAAAAGATGGAATAATTTCGAGAGAGAATTAGTCAACTCAGTTAAAAATTCTCAAAAACTATTTTTGCAAACGGCCAATGCTCAACAAGCACGGAACCTACTCTTGAGATGTACAACCTCGGACCCATAGCAATGGAAAATTGCCCCTTGTCTGAAGGACACGCATGGCAACGGAAAGTTGCCCCTTGTTGGAAAGGACACCGCAGTGCATTGAATGGCAACGGAAAGTTGCCCCGTTCTAAATGGCACCGCAGCGTATTGAAATCAATCTCCTCAGAGCGACGATCACAACCGAACTCTCGGATACAGAGAAGGCAAAGGTGATCAAAACCATACATGGACACAATTGAATTTGAAGTGTTTAGGGCTGGACTTCAGAGTGAAGTTGCCTACGTATCCCAAAACATGGGAATCAAGCCTTACGTAGTTCGGGGTTAAGGTACACTCGGGTATTAACCTCTCCTTTTTATGCTCTAACTTTTGCCAAGGCGCCTGTTGCAGGTTTTCAACTGCGAGCTTTGTTTTCTTTCTTTTCTTTTTTTTTTCTATCTTTCATTCTTTTTCTTCTTCTCTTTTTTTTGCCTTTTCTCTTTTCTTTCTTTTGCATTTTTGTATCTTTGCATTTTTCTCTTTTTTCTTTTTTCATCTTTTCTTCGCTCTAATTTTGCCTGGGTCGCCCTCCGGGTTTTCGGCCCAGCGAGCCTCTCAAAGGGTAAAAATGTAACAAGTCCATGCCAAATGGTTTTGAGATTGAAGCCCTCTGTATCCAGGAGAGTGGCGTTGTATTGATTCGGCAAAAGATCCATCTTCGGCTCTTCGAGCACATGGATATTTTTGCCCCTAGTTCGAGGGGTGCTTCTGATTTGGCTTCGCAAGCTTCTTCTGATGATCTCTTGATCTGACTTTGGGCCTCTTGTTCGAGGGCTGCTTCAAATCTGGCCACACAGGCCTCATTGTAGTTGACCGTTGAACATTCTGAATCCAAGTTCAAGGTTTGAAAATGAGGGGTTGAGTCTCGAGGCTGAGAGCGATCCTAAGCTGTACAATCTCAAGAGCGATTCCACACATGTCTTCGCAGGACCGCGCAAAACATTTTTTGAAAGTTTTTAAGAAAGCGACAAATCGCTCGCGCTGAAGACAGTGTAGGACCAATCTGGATCAAAGCTAGGGTCCTTCTCAGTACTCACACTAACAAGCATGATTTCATTCATTAAGGGCTTAGCATGCCTCTCTTTCTCTCAATTGATCAAATTTTTGCAAAACCCGAGGAATTCCTTCCTCTTCGTTTTCACCACATTGTTTAGAAAAAGTTTTGAAAGACTTAGGTCAATGCAATAATTTCAGAGCACAAAAGAGCAGGTGGAATGCACTGCCGTTTCATTCAAGCTTTCTGGCACAACTGGCACAAGGCAGAAGAGGGCACAAAAGCATGAAAAAACACTCTTGTTTCATTGAAGATCTGTGGCAAAACTGGCTCCCTGGCAGAAACAGACTCAAAAGAAAGCAAAAGGACAAATACAAACAAAGATAGTGATGTCCGAGGTAACACTCCCGGAATCACCTGACTTCAACAAAACAGGACTGACTCGATACAACAAGACAGACCTGAAATAAAAAGACTGACTCAACATAAAGAGACAGACTCAAAGCAACAACGACAGAACTGACAAGTACCCAAGCCAGAGCATAAAAAACCAGCATTCGCAAATTCTCAAAACAGTGTGTGCCATACGTCACATCTGAAGTAAACTGAGCACTGCCCGCAGGTGGTTCATCCCCTGATCATATCGTATATCCCCCAAGTTCACTGATCCAGTGACGATAGACTTACTATGGTGCGGTGGTGTTGCAGGAATGTTGTCGATGTACAAAAAATCTTGTACATCATGGCGCAGACGAAAGCAGCTATCGGTCTCATGGACCGGTTTGTTGATGGTACGCACAGTACTTAGTCGGTCATGTTGGAGGGAGAGGATCAGGTAAAGGCCGTTGTTCAATGGTTTCAGATGTCCTTTCTGGATTAGGACCTCTAGAGCCTTTGACAAAGGCATATAAAGTGGGGGAAAACCCTCTTGACTCGAGGGGATATTTGGTTTTCTGTGAGCTACTTCCGGACGCACCGGTGAATGGGGTAGCTTTTTGATGTAGTGGTGGTGACCATGCCCACGTCTGAAGTCCTAGCAGCTGCATCACCGCTGGTGGTCGCATTCGAACTGCGGGTAAATGCCCTCCTAGGCTGCTCCTTTCCTGGTCAATAAGGCCTTGCTTTATAGCTCCTCGATTTGTACCCCAATCTCATGGAGGTCTGCAAAGGTGGGTAGGGGGAGGACAATCATCTTCTGCATCAGCCTGGGTTGGAGATTGCGCACAATCATCCGTATCTGGTCCTTGTCGACGGCCTGGTGGTCATCGAAGAAGCTTTGGCCCTCCAACGGGTTACAAAGTCAGAGAAGCCCTCTTTCGGCTCTTGCCTGGTTGTCTCAAGATCACGGGTTGTGATCTCGATCTGGGTATTGTATGAATATTGTGCGACGAAGGCCTCGGACATCTCCTCCCAGCTTCGTTTCACTGAGTCCTCTAATTTGGCGTACCAGATGGCCGCGATACCCGACAGGGTCCTGCTAAATAGGGAGAGCTTCTGTAATCTTGTCAAGCCCATCGGGCGCAGAACATCTGAAAACAAACTCAGGTGGACCATGGGATCTCCTGACCCGTCAAAACGGTCGATGTGAGGCATCTTGAACCTGTCTGGCAATGTCACAGCTGTGTCCGTGTATCCATCTTCAATGTCAGGGATGGTCTTGACCCCCTGGGATTTCTTGAACAGCTTTTTCAAGCTTGCTCAACTTCAGTGCTGTGGGGTCCGCTTCGAACTCAAAGGGAGAGTCCGGTACATTGATAGGCGTGGGTGCCTTGGATAGTTGCGGTAGAATCGGGGGTGGAGCTGGCCCCGTTGGAAGGTCTGTATCCTCTTGGACATTTTGTACATTTGGCGTCTCCCCAAGTATCGGAACCCTTGGTGGGGGAGGAGCCTGATGTGAAGCAGATGCCCCGGCTTGCTGCTCTAACCTGGCAATTGTCTCTGCCTGTTGGGCTATGACCACAGCCTGTTGCTTGGTGAATTCAGATTGACGGACAGCATCTTGCTGCATGGCTTTCATACTATCCTGGAGTTGGCGCACCATTTCTTCCAGACTCGACATATTGTCCTGATTCGACTGAGCAACCGGTATATATGTGTCTGTAGTAGGCTTGGAAATCTCAACCCGACCGCTCAAAGATCACTGATCTGGTAGCTGTTGTACTGGTGGTCTGTGCCTGACTAGCCTTCTCTGGCCCTAATTACCCTTGAACTGAGTCTCTGACCCGACAAAGTCTATCAACACGAGTCCAATGTACCCGGGGGATATTGGAGCTTTCTGAAGCTATAGTTCCAGGACTACCTAGCAAAAGAGAAAACAGACAGCATCTCAGCTCAACTTCACTGGAACAGATGCGAGCAAAGCTGAACGACTGTATTCTATTACTGATCACTGTTCCCCGAAATCACTGCCCCAAATCTGAATCTGATACCCGCAGATAAGACTGATTCTCAAAATACTAATACTGGTGCCCGCAAGCCGGATACCCAGACTCGCAAACTGGTATATGCATTCCCTGTAGAGATACACTCTAAAAGCACATAGCATGTAAAAGAGAGCCAATACACCCCTATGTTGGGGTAGGGTTTCCCTGTCCTATTTTGTCAGGAGCTAGGGTTTCACTACGCACGCAGCGGTTTCAAACAACCTAAAATCGGGTAAGCAACCTGTCCTAGTTGGAATGGTCACTATGGATTCCGAATATGCACTAGGTCGAATGGTCAAAAAGGGTGCCCCGGTAAAACCGGGGTTTGTGTTCCCATACTGGCAGAGCCCGCAACCGGTCAGCCTTATGGTCATGCCTTGACAAGACAAGCCTCCAGCAAACCGCTCAGGAATAGCAGATGGCCAACACGGTGTCCTAGGCGCACCAATGCACATGCAATGCAAAGAAACACATAAGTGTAATCAAAACAGGATATCACGAGTTCGAGTCAAGCTCTCTAAAATCCCCAGCAGAGTCGCCAGAAACTGTAGACGTCCCCGAACGCCCCGGGAGGATGACTCCCATTCTGTTCATATTGGGGTCACTACAGTTCGGACTCGATTTGTGTCGGTTCTAAATCTGAACCAAAGAGTCCAAATCCGGCAAATCGTTTTGAGAAAACAGATTTTTGAAAAGTAGTGCCAAACATGGACTGCTTTGCCAGATTACAGAGTCGCCACCTAAATATTTTTAAAATGGGAAATTTAGGAAACCCTGACTCGGTGCCGAAGGCCACGTGTCCGTCATCACCAAAGTGGTCTTGGCTCGGGAGCTTGGGTACGATCGGGGAAGGTCAGCTATGAGCACCCCCTTTCGCCCGGTCCGAAGACCGGCCTCTACTAACCGTGATATCCAATTTTGAAAACTTTATGCGTTCTTATTCCAATTATTAGCCTAGAATTACTATGTGATGCGCACAACACAAAGTATAGACTAGATCGCCTAATTTGGAAATAAGCATTGCATATCCGTTTTGTCTCGAAAAACGTGTTGGTTTTTGCTACTCGCAAGTAGGCTAAAAATACGGATTTCAATGAGTCTTTCCAACTCAGGTAATCCAACCTCCACCCACAGGCATTCAAACAGTTTATCACATATAAGCATTTAGCCGCATGGCAAGCATACTGTCATGGCAACACCACACGCATGCGGTATGCTAAAGCATAAAAGCTCACCTCGTACTCCATGCCAAAACAGTAAACTAGTTAGCAAAACGATGCATGTCCCTAGTTCATGTTAAAAGGGCTAATGCAACACAGACAAGAATGCAATTAGACAGGCTCGGCTATCCTAAGCATGGCATGTGAAATGCGACAATATCATGTATTCAAGTTAGATTTGAGATACGATGCAGTTTGTATGATGTACCGAGCCCGGTGCATGCAATACAAATGAATGATGCACGCATGCATTGCATAAGGTATGCTAAATTAAATATGCCCTAATCTACCATTATAAGCAGGTAAATAAAAGGAGAAAGAAGTGGGGGTTGGAAGACATGCACACACACACCCACACTTATTACACATTCGCCCTCGCTCGGAGGGACCAAAATAATAATACAGTCCGAAATAAAGAATGAATAAATTATTACAGAATTCTAATTACTGAATAAATAAATATGAAATAAGGGGGGGGCCACAGCCCCTCGCCTCGGGATGCGCGAATGATGCATGCTCGATGTCCGCCTTGCCCGGGAATCCCGCACCATGCCACTGTTGCCTCTGTTTTGCACTGCCCTGTCTCCAAAAATTGCCAAAGTCCTGGGAAGCCTTCCACATATTCTGAAGATCACCACCGGCTGGAGGGTTTTGCCACCGGCTGCGGGGTTTGACCACCGGCTGCAATTGATAGTTATCGGCACAAAAAAAGATTGCCGGTCGGCACTAAAGAGTGCCGGTCGGCACTAAATTCCTGCAGGAGACAGTTTTGACAGCAACAGACAGCAGCAGAGCATGGCATTGGAATTTTGGGACAAATGTATGCACGGACACACTCCCTATCATGCAATAGACTCAAGGGAGCATGGCCCTCGACCCCCGGGCCATCAATCCCGCATTTCAATGCATGATGGCCCGAAAGCCAAGTTAGCAACTTTCAATGGAATGGAATGCAAGCACAAACAAACAAGAGGCCCAACCTCTATCATGGTGATTCAAGAGGCAAGGTATGCATGCCAAATGCAACCTAAACATGTGAGCTAAGTATGCAATATGAGCATAAAGGCAAGTATGCAAACATGCAACATGTATTAGGCACACAACCTAAACCAACAAGCATGGCATGCAACAAACATGCAACAATGGACTTAAACTAACATGGATAGCTCACAAGCATGCCAAAATCAGCGGCCATAAGATGAAAAAGAGATGCCTCGAAATGCGTGCATACGGGCACGCAAATCGAGGCGATGGCATACAAGCATGAAATAGCATACAAGATACAAAATGGACTTATACTTAACATGAGAGCCTCAGCCACACTCACATAAGAGGCCGATGGGTGATGGGTGAAAATGGGATGCCTCGAAATGCGTGCACACGGGCACGCAAACCGGGGCGATGGCATACAAGCATGAAATGGCACTCTAATGAAACATGAAGCATGGCATACTACACATACAAATTTCAGTAGCTAAATGAGGGGCAAAACAGCCCCGAAACAAGGCGAAATGACACCCGATGCATGGAATCACTCCCGAAATGCAAAACTAGGCCTCCGAAATGGCCTATAGCTATGCTAAACATGCATTATATGAACATGGTATGAATAGACAGCAGCTAGACAGCCCAAATATAAGCACATTTTCAGTATAAGACAGCCCCAAAATCAGTAAGCATACAAGGCTAACAAACCATGCAAAAATGAGGCTAAAACAAGGATTTCAAAGCAAGTAGCATAAGGATCATCCAAACAATGTTGAGCCTTCAACAATGTTGAAGAAGGGCTCAAAATAAGCCTACTTACAGCTTACATCAAGCCCCAAAACAGATCATACATCAGCCAAATATTCTATGCAAGAAACATGGCATACAAGGGGGTAAGAGATAGGTGCTAGATGCTATCATCAAACAGCCAAATACCCTTCATGAGACATGTATAGGGGGAAAAATAAGCCACTTTTCAGGCCTGTCGAAGGCCCAAAAATGGAAGCATGGTAGGCTAAAGAAACATGCAAAAATAAGGACCCAAGAGGGTATTGAAGCAAGTCATACATGGGGGTCCCAAACAAGGTTGAGCCCTTCTTCAATGTTGAAGAAGGGCTCAAAACAAGCCTCTTTGTAGTTTACATCGAAGCTCAAAAATACATGCAACTATGGCTTAGATATGAACCAAGAAAATGCTAGTTTTGGGGAAAAGTGTGCTTACCCTTGTAGACCAACAAACCAGCACCTCTTGGACCAAGTTTAGGTGCTCCTAAGCTCTGAAGAACAGCCCCAAGTCGCTGGAATGGAGCAAGGGTGCCTTGTGCTATGAGTTGTAGGGGAAATGGCCCAAGAACAAGGTTGTTTGGAGGTGAAATGAGATAGATATAGAGAGGGAGGTGAGATACATATCTATATATCAGATATGCATATATAAATCTCTGGTTTTTTGTTCAAACCATCCAACCCTAATCAAAGGAGGAGAGGGCCTCCTTATATAAGCAAAGACCAAGTCTAAGACTTAGTGGCTAAGCAAAGGAAAAGGGTCAAGGGGTGCAAAGAGTTTGTGGCTTCTAGAGGAAGCTAATACAGCTGGCCAAGCTTCTCCAAGAAGCTTGGCCAAGGGTTCAACCTTCTAGAAGGTTTATGGGGTCAAAAGGCTCAAAAGGTTGCAAAATAGGCACACTTATGCACGTGGAGCTGGTTCTGTGCATCCCAGCTGGCACAGATGGCATGCACCAAGCTTGGGGGGTGCAAAGGGTTCAAACCGGCCAGAAGATTCGATCATTGGTCAAAATAAAGTGCCGGTCGGCACTATTTAGTGCCGGTCGGCTAAATAGAGTGCCGATGGATGATTCCTTGGTCAAAATATGGCCGGTGGGTATGCAAATCGAAGCTCCGGAAGTTAGCTTTCCAACCGCGCAAACCTTGCATCAAAATTCCTTCTGTGCAAAAAGTTATGCCCTTTTCCGTGAAGTCGCGCAGACTCGATCCAACCGGAATGATCCCCTACTTCAACCAACCATATCTCCCCCACCCGAACTTGGATGTAAGAGATTCTTGAGTACAAAGTGAAGCCCCGGAAGTCTTCTTTCCAATGATGGTGGCCTCATAACTTAACTCCAAGTGTATAGACAAATAAGCTCGATTTAGCGAGGGCTGCTCGATTCTCTCCTACCCGGATTCATGCCGAACTTCTCCCAGACCAGTTTTCTCCCCTTCTCTCCTCTTTTCTTCAACTCCAAACCCCTAAACAAAGTGTTTTGAAGGGTTTGCCTCTCTCCTTGCCGAAGGAACTGAACCTGTGCCCTGCACATCTCTCAACACCGAGCAAACCATCAGTAATGCCCAAGTCTTGAGGGCGGTCAAAAATGGGGTGTCTACAGCTGGAAATGAGGACCCAGATGACCAAGACATGGATCCTATTCCTGTCTCTAGTGAAGACTCGCAAGTAAGTATGGTACAAGATGATCCTGGGATGGCTACCCCAATGGAAACTGAATACGAGAGTGAAGAAGAGGTGAGCATTAACCTCTCGTATCCTTTTGAGTATCCTTCAAATTCTATGACACAACATGTCAAGCCGTTGTATATCAAGGCTTTCTTCGATGGGATACAGCTGAATCGTGTCCTGATAGACAATGGGGAAGCAGTGAACTAACTACCGAAATCTTCTTTGAAGAAACTAGGAAAAAAGAATCCCAGGTTGATTCTAACCAGCACAACCATCGCTGGCTTTGCTGGAGACAAACAGATGGCTCAAGGGATTCTACTCATTAACTTGAGTGTGGAAACCAGGGACTGCATGACAGCATTCTTCGTAATCGACAGTAATGCTCAATACAATGCTTTACTTGGGAGAGATTGGATCCACACTAACAAATGTGTGCCTTCCTCTTTGCATCAGAAAATGATGATGGCTTTGGGCAATGGAGAGACAGAGGAAATTGATGCAGATCCTCAACCCTTCATAGCATGTGCAGACTTTGCAGAAGCCAAGTTGTATATTGAGGGAGTGACACCACTCAGTATACTGAGGAAAGCTGATGGCTCAGCCGAAGTGACGGCTGATGAGGAAGTGACACACCTGAAGCACTTAGTCTAAGAGAGTGCTGATGAAGAGATTGTCGTTAAGGATGACAATGATGCCTGGTTATAGGCAAAGAGATGAAGAACAAGAAGCCAAGTCCTTGGCTCTGATTAAATTCTCAACATTGGATGTAAAAGCAATAGTCTAGAAAATACAGGAGCAAGAGAGAGAAGCCATGATAATTGGCTGCAAATAGGAGGAGCAACAGGCTAGAATTTTGACCCTTGGTAAATACTGTGCATTGGACATTGAAACAAAAGTCCAGGAGATACAGGAAGAGGATGCCTTATGGACAGACTTTGTCTATGAGGAGGAGGGCAAAGATGTTGAACTAAAGAACCTGGGAGCAGAACAAGGGGAGAAGGTTGCTTCGAAGGTAGAAGAAACCAAGCAAGAAGCTTCAATAAGTTCTCAGACGCAAGACCCCTTAGAAGAAGTAAATTTAGGGGAAGGTTCTATGCAACAGCCCACCTATATAAGTGCTTGTTTGAATGATCTGGACATGGACCAGTTATTGGTTGTTCTAAAGAAATATAAAGATTGCTTTGCATGGTCTTATAATGAGCTACCAGGATTGGATAGGTCATTAGTGGAACATAGGCTCCCTATGAAGCCTAATTTCAAGCCATACAAGCAGAAACCAAGAAGAATGAGTCCAGAGGTAATTCAGAAAGTCAATGAAGAGATTCTTAGACTACTCAAGGCAAGTTTTATTCGGACAGCCAGGTATGTTGAATGGCTATCTAATATTGTGCCTGTGGTCAAGAAGAATGGTAAAATGAGGGTATGCATTGATTTCAGAAACTTAAATCTAGCAACTCCAAAAGATAAATACCCTATGCCTATAGTGGATCTGTTGGTAGACAGTTCAGCAGGGCATCAAGTTTTATCAATGATAGATGGGCATTCTGGTTATAACCAGATCTGCATTGCAGAGGAGGATGTCCACAAGACAGCATTCAGGTGTCTTGGAAATATTGGCACCTTCGAATGGGTTAAAATGCCATTTGGCTTGAAGAATGCTGGGGCTACATATCAGAGGGCTATGAACACTATCTTTCATGACCTCATTGGAGGGTATTTAGAGTGTTATATTGATGACATTGTAGTTAAATCCCAATCCATGGAAGAGCATCTGTTTCACTTAGAAGCAGCCTTTGAAAGGATGAGAAAGTTCAAATTAAAGCTCAATCCTCTTAAGTGTGCTTTTGGCGTATCATCTGGAAACTTCTTGGGTTATGTGGTACACAAGAAAGGAATACAGATTGACCAGAATAAAGCCAAAGCCATCATTGAAGCCAGGCCTCCATCAAGTAAGAAAGAATTACAAAGGTTCCTTGGACAGGTTAACTTTCTTCGAAGGTTCATTTCTAACACTGCAGGGAAAACTAAAGTATTTTCTTCCTTGTTAAGGCTAAAAGATGAAGAGGAATTTGTGTGGACAGCAAAGCATTAAATTGCTTTTGAAGATATCAAAGCCTACTTGGCCAACCCTCCAGTGCTGATGCCACCAAAAGGAAATAAACCCTTGAAGTTGTACATAGCTGCAGCAGAAGATTCATTGGGAGCTTTCTTGGCTCAAGATAATGAAGAAGGCAAGGAGCAAGCTGTTTATTACCTTAGTAGGTTTTTAAATTCTTGTGAATGTAAATATTCAGCTGTTGAAAAGCTGTGTCTTGCTTTGTATTTTGCTACAATGAAATTAAGATATTATCTTTTACCTACAACTGTCTTGGTAATTGCAACCACAGATTTGGTTAAATACATGTTATCTAGACCTATGTTGAGGGGAAGAATTGGCAATTGGATACTAGCCTTATCAGAATTTCATCTAGAATATGTCCCTCAAAGGGCAGTAAAAGGGCAAGTTTTAGCCAATTTTCTGGTAGACCATCCATCTCAAACAGAGAGCCAAGAGATGTTGGAGCTTGGTATGGCTAGTGTTGAGCCATGGCAGATGTGGTTCGATGGATCGAAAGCCAATGGCTTAATTGGAATTGGTGTTGTGATTAAATCTCCACAAGGGGTAGAAACCACACATGGTTTCAGAGTGGATGAAGCCACTTGTTCCAATAACCAGTCTGAATATGAAGCCTTAATTGTGGGACTAGAAATTCTTATTGGATTACAAGTACATGCAGTTGACATATTTGGAGACTCTCAATTGGTGGTTAACCAAGAGAAAGGGATTTTCAAGTGTCAAAGTATAAGTATTTTGCCATATTATGTTGTTGCATTACATTTGCTTTCTCAGTTTCAAATAGCAAATGTAACTCATGTTCCAAGATTCTTGAACAATAGAGCTAATGATGTGGCTCAGAAAGCTTCGAACTTCAAGAGAATGGATGATACCCAAAGAGACATAAGTCAAACAACATATCAAAGATTAATACAACCTTTGAATAAAAGGAATGTGGTCTTGGAAGTCAATCATAATGACTTACAAGAACAAGATTGGAGGCATCCAATAATGCAATACTTAGCTGGTCCATCTTCGAAGGCCAGCAGGAAAACCAAATTGCAGTCTATGCAATACATGATATATGGTAATGCCCTCTACAAAAGGGGGGGAGATGGTTTGTTGCTAGAATGTTTAGGTCCAAAAGAAGCATTAACAGCTATAGCTGAGGTTCATAAAGGCATCTGTGGTGCTCATCAGCCTGGTGTAAAGATGAGATGGTTGCTTCGAAGGCATTCCTACTATTGGCCAACTATCCTTAAAGACTGCATAGAATATGCAAAGGGTTGTCAGGCATGCCAAAAGCATGGCACAATAAGGCATGTGCCCATAACTGACCTTCATGCAGTAGTAAAGCCCTGGCCATTCAGAGGATGGGCTATGGATATGATGGGGAAAATACACCCACCTTCTTCGAAGCATCATTGTTTCATTCTAGTGGCCACGGATTACTTTACTAAGTGGGTAGAAGCCAAGCCATACAAGGCTGTAGATCAAACAGAGGTCATTGGGTTCATTAAAGATTTGATCCATAGATTTGGCATCCCACAAACTATAACTGTGGATAATGGATCTGTGTTCGATGGAAAGATGGTGAAGTCCTTTGTGGCAGAATTTGGAATTAGCCTTGTTAATTCCACACACTATTATGCGCAAGTCCTTGAAAAAAGGAATACAAAAGGTTGTGGAGGATAATCCCAGGGATTGGCATAA
This sequence comes from Camellia japonica, assembly GCA_030407325.1. NCBI lineage: Eukaryota > Viridiplantae > Streptophyta > Magnoliopsida > Ericales > Theaceae > Camellia > Camellia japonica. The sequence continues at coordinate 28,168,275 of JAPPVO010000017.1, forward strand.
CCTTTTGTTGGATGTTTTATGGGCTTACAGAACTTCCCCAAGATCAAGCACGGGAGTCACTCCTTATGCCTTAGTATATGGGCATGATGCAGTTTTACCTGTGGAAATTAACGTTAAATCTTTGAGGGTAAGATGCCAAGATCAGTTAGATCCTGAACAATACCATCAAAGTATGTGCTTGGAGTTAGAAGGCATAGATGAAGCCAGAATTTTGGCATTAAATAGCATTCTTTTCCAAAAGAAGAAAGCAACCAAGAATTATAACAAGAAAGTCAAACACAATGGCTTTGATGAAGGTGATTTGGTATGGAAAACAATACTCCCAATAGGAATTAAAAGCCATAAGTTTGGCAAATGGTCACCTAACTGGGAAGGACCATATCAAATTTATAGAGTTCTACCTTTTGGAGCATACCATTTGAGAAATTTGAATGGGTATGTACATCCCAAAAAGATTAATGGCAGATATTTGAAGCCTTATTTTCCAACCATTTGGGAAACACAAAGAATAAAATAAACATTAAATACAAAAACACAAGACTGCTCAAATGATAGACAAAATTTGTTCTTTCATAAAGAATTAAGTACATTATGCCACAAATTGGCCCAGAAATCATTACAATATCTTAATTGTTTTTGTACAGTAGATTTCCTATTGTTAAGTGATGGAAATAATTGAATAGCTGCAGCCATCTCTCCCTTTCGATCGGCCAGTTCTTGGTTGGTGATTTGCAATTTAGTGTCAGTTCGAACCAAGGCCTGGTTTACTGCAGCTAGCTCCTCTTCAAGTTGAGCTTTCCTCTCCAGCAGCTGGACTCGAAAGTGGGAGGCCGATGAGTGTTATTCCTTAAGCTTTGATACTTCAGTATGTACTTGGGAAACAAAACTCTGGTCGCCAGCCAATTTCTCAGCCTTAGCCTTGGCAGCTTGACAAATGCTGATGTAAAAATCGACAGTAGCTGCTGCCTGAGATAAATGACTTGAAACATCCATGCCTGACTGTTCAGCAAGTTTACAGCACTGGAGGAACCCATTTCCAATTATAGGCCTCTGTAGAGCCTCGAAGGGAATCCTCGAAAAGGAAATCAGTAGTTCCAGGCATGTGTCCAGGTCTATTGAAGGTACAGAAGGCTTGCGGCTGGAAGAAGAAGAGCTCTCAAGAATTTCCAACAAGGAGTTAGCCAAAACTAATGGCTCAGCTTCAACACTGGATATTGGAGAGGTAGAAGGTATGTCAAAAAGACTAGCTAATCTGTCCTCAAAAACATCAACCTCATCCATAGACATGAGGGGTGCAGAGAGCGTTGCAGTGGAAGGCACAGAAGACTGCATGGGGATAGGAGAAATGAAGGGAGCATCTTTGGTAGCTTCTATGGTCTTAGCCACCAATGAATCAAGGGAAGAGGGGCTTGAAGTAGGCAAAGGTGATGAACTATGGGTTGGAAGACTACCAGCACCCTCTGTAAGGGGATCAACTGCCATCAGAGATGGAGTAGCAGTTGGAATTTCTGTGAAGGAAGGAGGAAGAGCAAGGCTCGAAGAAGAAGTGGACTGAGGTAGATCAAAAGTCAGGAAAGGGAGGTATGGCTCTAAGCCAAGAAGGAGAGATGCAGTAATGCTTGGTCTCAGGGAAAGTACAGGAAGTGTAGACCTTGGAAGTGGGAGGATAATTTGAGTAGTCCTCACATCCTGCATCTGGTCAACTTCAACTGAAACCGAGGGAGGCCTCACTGGAAAGAGAAACGTAGTAGTTGTTGCTGCAAAAGGAAGAAATACAAAGGACTGTCAAAATTTAGTATCAAAAGGTAACAAAAGAAAAATAGCGGAAGTGTGAGAGAAATTACTTGTTCCAGAGGTATTAGCACTGATGGGAGAGCTGCGAAGGGAGTAATGTTCGGTAGTTTGTTGCCTTCTTACAACTTCCCTTTGTAGTGCGTCAGCAGCAGCGGCTTCATCTCTCAAAAATTGTTGCTGCCGTCTCTTCTCGGCCCTCTCGGAGACAATTATTGCCTTGGAATGTTCCTGCTCTACTGCCTTGGCAGCTGCTTCATGAATGGGGTCTTCAACCAAGTCAGCAGTAGGAACAGTCACTTTCCTTCTCTTCCTTCTTGGCGATGTTGCTACTGGCTCCTTTTCGATCTCCCTTTCTTCAATTTGGGGTTCAGATTCTTCAGAGGTAAGTTCTTTCCCCATTACTGTAGTAGTTGCCTCGAGAGGAGGATGTTCGATTATATCAGAATGGGAGGCAGCCACCTTTTGTCTCTTTGTTCTTTGTAAGGGCACTTCTTGCTCTTGCTCAACATCTTCTTCTTCCAGAGATTCAGATTCCTCAGGAGGGAGGACTAGCTTCCTTTTCTGTTTTTGTTGTTGTTTCTTTTTGAGAATAGCTAAAGTTTCAGCTCTCTTGGGGGATTCTTCTTGCGGAGACCCTGCACCAAAGAACATAAGTGTAAAGGAAACGAACAAAAGATTCAAAAGAAAGTAAAAGGGAAATCTGAAAATATTTACCCTTCTTCGAAGCAGCTCTAGTAACTTTAGCTGGAGGGGATGAAGCTACAGGAGTAGTTGTGGCAGCTTCAGGAAGAGGGGGAATGTTCTCAGCGGTTGCTGACTTAGCCTTTGAAGGCACTCCCAACCCTATTAGCAAGTCATGAGGGTGCACAGATAGGCGCACTTCCATATTGGTTGTCCACCAGTTCTGGAAATCTTTTCAAAACTAAGCTAGATGGAAGAAAGTGGACAAATTGGAACTCATTCAATTCCTTCAGCAGTTTGAGTATTGCCGTCTCTAGCTTGGATTTGGATATTCTCAAATCTCTAACAGTAAGGTGGACATTCGAGAGACTGCAAAGTGGAACAGGTATCCCTTGAGTGAGCCCAAATTGTCTGGCAAACTGGGAAGGGCAATACACCTCAGATATGCATTTATAGGCTCGAGGGTTCAAAGTGCCAATGAACAATTCCCTTGGTAGCAGTATAGAGGCCCACATATCTTTATAAGGTGAGGTGGAGCACTCTTTATTAGCTAGAAAAGTTTGCAGCCAGGATGGTCCTCTATTGGCTTCGAACGGACAAAAGAAGGAGGCAGACGGAGAAATAGGGAGTTGGTAAAAGAAAGTAAAGTAATAAGCAAAAGAAGCAGGATAAATGACAATCCTAGCATACTTCTCTCCATAAGTGCTAGGATCCTTGATAAGGAATCTTAGGCATTTTGAATGCAGATCAGTAAAATAGGCGAAGAGCCAGAGCTGGAGCACCCAGAGGGGACCTCCTTGGTTAACATCAAGTGGTCTTTCACAAAATTGGGAGCAAGCTCTGTAAACATGGCCTAAAAGGTAAGGAGCAAGAGCTATAAGTTTTTTCAAGACAAGTGCCTTCGCGAAGGGAGCGAACTCAGGCATAATCCTCTGAGACGATGTGCAAAAAAGAAATTTGCATAACCAGTATAAAATAAAGGAAAAGAGTTCTCTGTCTTTCACAGGGCCTTCCTTTTTATTTTCAGCCTTTACAAAGTCATTATAAGAAGAATTTAAGGCTGGAAGGAAAAATTTGACAAGAAGGTCCGGATAGTTGGGAGTAAAAGGAGAGCCATGAGGGGAAAGCCCTAAAAGATGGCAAATATCGAGAATGGTGGGAGCCATCATGCCACATCGAAATTGGAAGAAATTAAAAGCCATATTCCAAAAACATAAAGCAGCTGGAATTAAAAAGGGGTCCTCAGGGATGATGAACCTGGAAAGATGAAGGGCGTCGAGGATATAGACCTCCTGTAAGTCATCTTCTCTCGCAGGTACAACCCTGTCATACCATTCCTCCCATTCAGCTCTCAATGTCGACCAGCAGCGATGAGGCTGGGTCAATCTCCAATTGCTCCAGTCAAGCCCTCCTTCGTAGAGAAGAAAGTGATCCTCCAAACGAGGGTATAAAGCTGGGAGTTGGTCAGGAGCTTCCCAAAAGATGGGACCTAGAACGTACTCTTGTTGGCTGCTGTGACGAGGAACAAAGAGACGTCCATCTATGGCGCTTGGCTCACCAGTTGTTAGCTTGGCGATTTCTTCATCAATACATCGTTTCAAAGCCGTGGTAGGACTGATACGGTCGCCAGCAAGCACTTTTAGCGAGGAGGGATCCATTGATAGCAAGCAGTAAGGAGAAAAAGGTTAACAGAAGAGCGGTAGAAAGAAGGGTTTGTGCGTTAAAAGAGCAAGTGATTTCAGAACACGAAGCAAAAGGGTTTTTAAAGGTTTTGTGTCTGAAAGATATATTGCATACGTCGCTAAGTACTAAAAGTACGAATACAAGGAGTCTCTTCCAATATTGATAGTTTTGGAGGGAAAAGCACATTCCGGATGATGATGCCAGCTTCGAAGCAAGATGTTTGGCTTCGAAACCAGGTTTTGGCGCCAAAAAAATTAAACAATGACAGCTTCGAAATACAGAAGTCGGCTTCAAAGCATACTACATGCTTAAAGATGCTAGAATGCTCGAGTATTGGTCTACTTCAAAGGGTTTAAAGACTTGTTTCAGGGTTATTAATGAAAATAACGGCCTCCGAAGCAAAACTTAGGATTCTTTAAGGGTGAGAATTACTATTCAAAACATCAAAACCAATTGTTGGTTTTTATAAAAAGAGATTGTCTTTTAAACTAAAACAGCATGGACTGCTCTTCAAAGTAAAAGTGGTCAATTTAAAATTGATTGGCTATATCAACCATGACCATATATTGGTTATAGTTAGTTTTGAAGGGTAAGGTTGTTAAATTCGAAGCACTAATTCTAGATGATATCAGCCAGAATTGTCAACTTTACTCCATAAATTAGAAAAAGACATGTTGGTTCCTTTTAGTGTTTCATTAAAAACAATTGAGTCCAGATTCGAAGAATGAGTTTGTTCAGTTCGAAACTCTAAATTGGCTCTTAAAGGCAAATAGAAACAAGGTCAAATAATGCCAAATGGAGGATTCTATTTATATTGAAGCCAAAGCAATTACATCAAATGACCCTATCTGGGTATGAACTCAAGCTCATAAAAATAAGGAATAGAGTAAATAACAAGATCATGAAATTTGGTCCAACAGTGATCAATGAATTTCTGTTCTTTCTTTATTATATCTTCTATTTCTTCTAATGTTGGCTGCATAAGTTGGTGTGCTCTCACTTCGTAGTAGAGTTCTTCAGCCTTTATTTCGAAAGCTTCCTCTCTCAATCTTTGTTCCAATTCGTCAATGACCAAATCATCCCAATACGCAGAATCTTTATTCTTGAAATCATCGAATTCTTCGATGAAGTTCTCTGCTTCGTACTGGGCTTGAATTCGAAGAGACGAAAGTTGGTCCAAAGATTGTGTAGTAACCATGGAATTTCGATACCAGTAGAGGAGCACTGGGAGTTGGTCGAGGAACATATGAAGTTCTACTTGGGCAAGGGGATTAAGGACATGGCCCCTAGTCAGAATATCACAAGCCCATTGAAAGTTCTTGAGAGAGACTTCATCCTCAAGAACATTGAAGGGCAAGTGAGAGAAAGCTGCAAGCAGAAGTTGAGCTTCTTTCCGCTCAGCTGGAGTAGGGGTTGACGGAGGTTTGTAAGATAGAAAGACTTCATTCATGGGGAGGGCAAGCCTCAGTTTCTCTGTCCAAGAAAGAGTTGGTGGAGGAGAAGGGGTAGATGGTTCTGCTTCAGAAGATGAAGAAAAATGAGTAGATGCTTCTGTTTCAGAGGATGGAGAAGAAAGTGTGGATGCTTCTATTATGGGAGATGGCACGGGAGCGGAAGGAACAAAGGCATTAATATAATCAAGCCAGTCAGAAGAGCAAATCTTCGCCTTCTTGGCTAAAAATGATGGGTTGTACCCTTGTGCCTCTTCTGGGCGTCGGGCAACAAGCACTGTCATTGTAGGCATGGAAGATGTATACCATGCCACAAGCAGATTCTCCTCTAAATTACGTTGATGGTCAATGGGCACGTAGGGGTAGACCACTGAACTTCGAGCGTAGGAAGGAATCTCCAAAGGGTCAGTGAATTCAACAAAATGATGGTTGATTCGTTCCCTCAAATCGCAGGTCTCAGGGGTTGACCAACTTGTCCAGCTAGAAGCCCCAGAAGATGAAGAGGTTGCAGCTCTATCCCATGCAGAGGTTTGTGAAGAGGAGTTTCCCAAGTCCATATTTGCAATTTTTTGAATCAAAGATTTGGGAGTAGTTTGTTCGAAGCACAAGAGTGAGTCAGAGGAAGAACTTGTATCTATATTCGCAAGTTTCTGAATCGAAAGATTAAGAGCAATGTGTTCGTATTCCAAAGGTCGATAATTTGTAAAGGCATCCATGACCTGAATATGGAAAGGTGGATACTGGTGGCTAATTAATGCATGAAAATTCTTTCGAGGAAGAACAGCATCATCATATGACTCTTCGTATGCTCGATCAATGGAGGACAAAGTTGATTCGGCCATAGAAAAAGTATCAGTCTATTCGAGTGCCAAGGTATTGGGGTGTTCACAAGATTGAAAGTGAATTAATGCAAATGATCATCAATAAATAACGGTTGCATTTCCAGAATTTAGACCCCATGCACGTTCTAAAAACGTGGGAAAAGAGCTTTGATCCGCTAATATCACCAAGTATTGGGTATATTAGTGCGGGGGGTAATGTTGGCTACATATTTTGTAAAAGCCAATCACAATTCGACACGTGGCAGAGTAAGGGCAATATAGGAAGACTGGTCAAGTCTTTGATCCTGATCGTACACGTGGCAGTTAATATTGGTTCTCACGTGATCTGAGTAGCATTGGATCAGTAAAGAGATGCAAGGTGACGTGGCTTCAACGGTTACTCATATTCAAATTCAAATATAGGAGGGAAGCCTAACTGCAAATGATGGTGTAGTGGAACTACTTATAAGGCAACATGATCAGCGATCATGGAGAAGCAGTTCGATGGTTTGAAGTGCAGTTCGAAGGTCATCCTTGACAAGTATAAATAGCAGGGAAGCCCCCAGAAAAAACCCCCAGACTCAGATCCAAGAAACCAGTCATTTACTTCATATTTTTCTTTTCCAGTTTTATATTCCCAGTCTTTATATTTCCTGCACTTTAAATTCCTGCACTGCACTTCGATTCATAGGAGCAGTTTCAAGTAGATCGTCACTGTAAACCTCTTCGAGGCTGAGTTTGGATCATTGTAAGTGTTCATTTTAATGAAATACTTCAATTGTTCGTCATTTGATTGTTATTTTACTTAATTTCTCCTAAGTCAAGCCACCAGTAAAAGTCCTCTTCATTGAGGCTGAAAGAACTAAAACACAATCGTCTGATAATTGGTTGGCAATTATAAATTTTGTAAGGACTGATTGATCCTTGCTGGCACGCTCGCATTTACAAAAATACCCTTCGAAAGCCAAAAAGCCAACAGATTTTAAAAAGAAGTCAAAAAGTTATTCAAAAACAAAATGTGTGATATAATTACTATAATGTAAGTTACACCAAAATGAATACGAGCTACACACTTTATTTTCAGATAACTTTTTGAATAAATTTTTTAAATTCCATAATATTGCTATTGATAATTCATTTTTATTACTGTCAAAAAATAAACAAATAATTTTTTTATTATATTTTACTATTGACAATTTTATTTTAAATTTTAAAATAAAGTTTACTTGTACTTTCATATTGTATACACAAATTTCTTATCTGTAGAAATAAAGACAGAAAAATAAAATAACAAAATATAGATTTATTAATTTTAAATAAAACTAGTACAATCTCTAATGAAATTTCTAATTAAAGAAATTTCTCTGATTCTTCTCAATAAATTGATTTGGGAGTTTGATAGCTCGTTTCTGAATTGAGCGGTGAAATTTCCTCCAAGTAAAGGGAAGAAGATGGCGAATTTATAGAGCTTTGATTTGAATGTCTGATAGTTTGTCCAAATCAGATTTGTAGAATCCTCTCCAATTTAGTAGAAGAAACCAAATTTGATTTGTAGAGTTTGATAACGAACTTGATTCGAACTTGATTTGAATCTCCGAACTTTATATTTTATGGAGATTAATCGGCTTCGGTGAAAAGGCCTCGGGGCTTAGGCTTGAATCCGATGGAACTTTCTCTTACTTGATATATATTTTTATCTCTACAACTTGATTTATGTACATAGAATTGTATAAAATTCTGGTGGAGATCACACATATTTATACGAATGGATAGAAGAAAGTCTTAATAGAATTTAACTTCTTTGACAATCATCTTTGATTTATTTAAAGATAAATATCAAAATATCACTTTAATGATATGTCATAATTTTATTGGCTTGATCACTTTAATGTGACAAATGGCTTAATTTAATTTGTCAAAAATTTATTTGTTGCATCACTATGGCTTAATTTAATTAACCAAACATCATTTTAACATGTGGCAATATTTAATTTGACCATTATGTAATCTTGATTTGAGACCAATTGGATACGTGGTAAGATTTGATTTGCTAATAATTATACCATATTTTGTAGGCATTTGTAGTACGTGACAATTTGTAATTGGTTAAATTCTTTCATGCTTACACATATGTAATTAGAATGGGAAAGACTATGGTGCACACCTCTCAAAGAGTGTATATCATATGCATCTTATAATTACAGAAGAAAATATAATAGTTTCATATTTTTTGAGTCATAACAAAAAAAAAAAAAATTCATATCCAAACATAAAAAGTCATAACTAAAATCTCAAAATAATACCATAACTAAATAAGAAAATTGATCATAACTAAAGAAGAAAATAACTAATTTTAATTTTAAAGCAAGCACTACTATGGGAATGTTTGGGAAGTTAATTTTAATTTTAATTTTTTTTTTTGAATTTATAAAAAGATAAAAAAAATTAAACTAGTTAATAAGATAAAATATTATATCATATTCATAATTTTTTTTATTTTTTCTTTCACAAATATCACATTTAATTATAAAAAAATTAAATTATTTTTCTAAATACAAATATTTTAATCTATTAAAATAATTAAAAGGTGGTGTTTGGCAAGAAGGTTTGGGTGGGTTAGGGGCTAAAATAGTCACAAAAAATAAAATAGGCTATTTTAGTCATAAAAAACAAAACATCAAATCCAATCCATAATCATTACAATCCTCTCTCACAAAAAAAGTCAAAAAGTCAAAAAGTCCTTCCCAAACCAGGCTAAAATAGCCAAAGCTAAAATAGTCAAAAAGTTAAAAAGCCAAAAAGTCAACCCACTTCCCAAACGGAGGCTAAAATAATCAACTTTCCCACTAGACCTACATCATAGTTGATAAATATCTCTATCGTCAGACCCAAATCGAGCAAAATAATCACTAATTATAATAATCCAACATCGAAATCATATATCAAATCATATATAATCGGACCCAACCCGAATAAAGTAATCACCAATTATCATAGTGGAAATCATATATCAAATCATGCAAATCATATATAAAAAAATAGTGTTTGGCAGGGTTGTATATGGGGCACTAATTTAGAACCAATCCATAGTTGGGCTGAGTTGTATTCTCCTTTATTTCTTCTTACCCATTATTAATTGTCAAGCCCCCTGTTTAAATCATAAATTTGAATAGAAATTTATCTTAAAAAAATTAAAAAAATATGTGAAAAATATATAAAATATAATTATATTTTATTTATATTTCACTTATTTTTTTCCTTTCTAAATTTCTATATAAATTTATGATCCAAATATTATTATTCTCTATATCTCAATACAAAATCATAAATCTCAAATTTTTTTTTTAGAAAGCACAACCCTAGTAAAGCACCACTTGATCAAGATAAGTAACTTAGATTTCGTTTGGCATGTTAAAAAGCCTGACTTTTTGGCTATTTTTGTCATACAAAGATAAAATAGATTAAAAAATTAATAAAATAAAATATCACATCAAAATCATAATTATTTTTTTTTCTTATAAAAGTCAAAAAAATCAAAAAATCTATTCCAAACAAGATTTTTTAACCCCAAATTAAAAAAACCAAAAAAACCAACTCACATCTCAAGCCCACCTCTATTGATCCCACCCACTATTTTGTAGAACCCATTACTCTTTCTTTGTTGGGTTTGGACCCCCTCTGTAGTTACAGTGTCTTGCACCGTATCTTTTTGTCTTGTCAGACCAACCCCAGATGGGCCTTTCACAGAAATTCAGATAAATATTAGGGCAAATTACCAACAACCCCTCGAAATTTGATTAAAATACAAATTCCTTCCTGAGATTTGAAAAATTACAATTGTCCCTTGAGATTTATATTTGCATAACAAATGAGGAGGCAATTTGTTATGTAAATATAAACATCAGAGGGCAATTTGTTATGCAAATATAAACCTCAGGGGGCGGGATGTAATTTCTCAAACCTCAGGAGAAATTCGTATTTTAGTTAAATCTCGAGGGAGGGTGTTGGTAATTTTCCCTAAATATTAATATTGGGAAGTTATAGAAGTTATAAGGGTAAATTACATTGACACCCCGAAAATTTTTATTTAATACAAATTTTTTTTATGTTTGAAAAATTGCACTTACTCTAGTGTTAAATTAAAATGACATATTTGTACCTTATCCTTTATACATATAAATAATAAAATAATACTGATATTTTGTTCATGTAATGTCAAGAGAAATAACAATCATTTTCTTTGGTTTAACTCACGCAAAAAATTAATTTTTTTTTTATTTTTCGTGTTTTTTTATTTTTACTATTTTTTACTATTTTAAGTATTTTTTTATTTTTATTTTTTAGATACACCTAAGCTAGATATACTTACAAAATATAATATTTTATGATTTTTTTTTTTAAATTCACCAAATACAAAAAAAAATATAAAAAATACAAAAATTTAGTAATACTGTAATAAATGTAAATGACAGTGTTTGGTAATACTGTAATAAATGTTGAATAGAAGATAAAGAAAAATGATGGTGGAAACAAAAATGAAAAATTCTATTCATATAAAAATTTATACAAAAAATATCATAAAAATGTTGTAATAGTAATGTTATTGTAAATATAAATCATATTTATGGATGTTTTGTTTTAAAGTGAAAAGTTACTATTAAACTATATCATTGTGTTTGAAAATTTTATATTTGTATATTATCACTCAATAAGAATATGTTTAGGTAGAATTTAATGATGGAAAATTGTAGAATGTAGTCATGATGATAGAAAGAAGCAATAGTAGAAAAAATGACAAAATGGTCATTTAGAAAAATGTTAGATATAACATCAACAATCCAATGGGTGATTTGTAATGAGATTACAAACCTCAGGGAGGAGAATGTAATTTTTCAAACGTGAGGGAGTGATCTATATTAAGTAAAAATCTCAGGGGTGTCAGTGTAATTTACCCTTAAAAAAAAGTAGTGTTTGGTAGGGGTGTTTATGGGGAATTTGGGGTGCCTGTGCACCTAGCACAATACGCACTATTGTGTGGTCTTATGGGTTTATTTCGACGTCCATTTTGATAATATGAATCGTTCACATTTTAAAGTATATCAAGTAGAACATATTTGTCAAAAATTAAGTTAATCGGATATCATTAACCCTTTCATCCACTTACATTTGTATTTATTTTAATACTTTAAATCACAATGTTATTTATTTTTCAAGATACAAATATAAGCAGATGAAAGGGTTAACCATATTCAATTAACTTGATTTTTGGCAGGTAACTCGATGTACTTTAAAATGTGAACGGTTCAGATTATCAAAACGAACTCCAAAATGAGCCCATAAAGCCGTATAGCAGTGCCTACAAACCCCCCAAATTCGGTTATGGGGGCACTAACTTTAGAACCAATCCAATTATGATTGGTTCTAATTTTTTTAAACTCAAAATTAAACCAATCATGCACTAGAATCAATCCAATCCAACTCAATGTGGGTAGGGTTAGATCAGATTGAAACCGCAGTTTTATTATATTAAAATAAGTAAATTAATCAATAATAAATAATTTAAATAAACAAGTCTTTAACATTTAAATAACAAAGAACAAATATTATTTAATGTAAGCAAATACAAATTAAATCCAACTCGAGCTTAAATATAATCGATACAAATTAAATTTATTAATACAACCAATACAAATTAAATCAATTGCGAAATCTTACTCAAGTTTCTAGTACTTCCATTCTTTACCTAATAGTTCTTATATGAAAAATTGTTAGATATAATCAAGTCTATTGTAATAGAAAAATATGGTGAAAATATGTCAATGTAAATAATATTTTAATATATATATATATATTATATAAATAGGTTCGGTTTTCAAGTTAGTTTGGTTGAGGCAAGGCCTAAATCAAGAACTAACACAATCTTATTAGTTTAATGATTTGAAAACTTAGAACCAAACCAATAAACTCAAAAATCAAACCAACCTAACCTAAAGAAATGGGTTGGATTTGGTTCGGTTCTCCGATTTATTGGATAAGTGTTTGGGTGTGCAATCTTTTTTATGAGTTCACTTACAGAAAATTTATGTTAACTTATGCATTTTTGTAAGATCACTTACGTGAGTTCATAAAAATTTACGTGATTTTGTGATTTTAAAAACTTTTATGAGATAACTTATGCTAATTTGTATTAAATTATATGCTTTTGTGAAATTATTTACGTGAATTTGTAAGAATTTACGTGTTTTTCTAATTAAAGTTTATAAGAAAATGATATTTAAGCTCTTTTTTAGACCTAATTTTTAGATCCAGTGATGTGTTAAGAGAATGATTGATTGATAATTAAATAATAAATGAGAGAGAGTTAATTAGATATTTTAATAGAGTGTCACGTCAATAAATCTAAAAAGTGAGTCTAATTTTTAGATTTAGATAATAATACTCAATTTTTTATAGGTTTACGTACACAAAATTATATTAATTTATATATTTTTATAAAATAACTTACGTGAGTTAAAAAAAAACATAATAATAATACATAATAAAAGTACATATGAATTGCACATCATATGCAATGCACACCCCAAGATAAATCTTATAAAAAGTTAGAAAAATGCTTGGGAGCACTAATTAGTGCTCCCACTAATTAGGTGGCAGTGGGTCCCGCCAAAAATGATGTGATGTTTTGGTCTTGGAGTTATATATATTTTTTTTTCTATTTTTTTAATGCATTAGTGCTATTAGTGGTGATATTTTTAGTGGGATGAATCATCGTTGAAAAAGTTATACAAATCACATCTCTTTAGTTTTGGACTATTCAATAACTTTAATTTGCACAAATATAGGCTACTTCAAAAATTATTAAATAGTTGTGAATATATTATTGACATTATTTATGTAGTTATTTTAAAATATGAAAAATTATAAAAATGAAAAAGTAAAAAAAAACAAACAAACAAACAAAAAAACAACTCATATGTTATTTTTTATTTTTCAGTTACTTGACAATTGTTTTCACCTCCAAAATTTTTACTTATTAATTGTGAGCATTACATAGATTATCGTATCACTTGATATTAAGGGTTGTTTTGGGAAGATGGTAAAAAGTGATTTTTTGGCTTTTAACCAAGCTTTTTGGGAGTGATTTAGGAAATTAGTAAAAAGTTACTTTTTTTTTAATTAATATTTATTTATGATGTCACATCACACTAAAATTATTAAAATACCCTCACCCAACTAAAAAAATTACATTTTACTCAAGCCCACAAAATGTAAACATTGAGGGTAATTCCGGAATTTTTTAACCTGCTTTTTTGCCTTCCCAAATGAGCCACAAAACGCAGCTTCGGAATTTGCTCCAAAACGCAACCCTGCGTTTTTCTTGCTTCCCAAAAGAGCCCTAATATGTGTTTTTAAGACAGATGTTAAGAGAATAATAAATGACTCTAACTACTTAATATGGAAAACATTAAACAAAACTATAAATGAATTTAATATTTTTAAAAAACTTGAATTTAGCATGTTTGGTTTCAGAACTCAAGATTCACTTTTTAGAAAATTAGAATTTTTTCTTTTTTGTGTTTTTTTATTGAATTTTTTTAATATTTTAAGTAATTTTTTTAATTTTTAAATATACCTAAGATAAATATATTTAGGATAAATTACACTGACACTTCCTGAGGTTTATATTTATTATAGTTTCCCTCTCACCTTTTGAAAATTACATCTCCTCCATGAGATTTAAAGTTTATTACAGATTCCCCCCTCAGCCTTTTTAATTTTTTTTTAAATACCAATTTTACCCTCATTGGGTAAATTACATTGACACCCCTCACATTTTAGAAATTACAATCTCCTCCCTAAGGTTTAAAGTAATATTACCAATTGCCCCCTCGGTTAGTATTAGTCGGAAAAAAAAATTAATTGAAAAAAAAAATTAATTGAAAAAAAATTAATTAAAAAAAAATTTGTTAGTAAAATTTTTAAATTTTTGTTTAAAAACTAACGTAAACTCATTTTTTTAATTTACGTTTTTTCCTCAAATATTCAAACTGAGACAACCATTTATAAATCAAAAAAATTATCAAACAAGTTTTTATGACATTTTTAAAATTTTTGTAAATATAAATTGAAAATTGAAAATAAAATGGTTACCAAACAAGTTTCAGATGGTAAAAATGTCGTAAAATTAACAAATAATTAAATAAGTTACTAACATAAGAAATGATTTATCAAAAGATTCTTAGGCTATGTATAGTTTGATTTTTAGAAATTTTTTTAAAAAATTAAAAATTAATTTGGTTAAGAAATAAAAAATAAAAAAAATAATTTTCATTTCGTTTAAAAAATTAATTTTTTTTTATTCCTTATTTCTTAACCAAATTAACTAAATTGATTATTTTAGCATGCTAAAATAATTGTATTTGGGAAGAAAGTTAGATTTTTCATAATTGAATATGATATTTGTGAAAGAAAAAACAAAATAATTATAAATTTAATTTGACATTTTATTTAATTATTTTAATCTATTTTTTTTTAAATAAATAAATAAATAAAAAAAAAAAAGCCCAAAACGTGACATCCCAAATACCCCCCCATGTAATTTTACTGTAAGAGCATCACATGGTGCAGGTATAGTAGCGATCTCAAAATTATTACTCTCTAAAACTCTCCTTCAAAACCCCTTTGATTGTTTCTCCTGAGATTCTGTTTGATTTGGTTAATGGTATTGCTTGTCTTTGGTGAAAAGCTTTTCTCTTCACTGTCGACTGAGTTGTTAAGGCTGTGCATGTTTCATCGAGACACTGGAAAATTTTCAAGGTTTTTCTTTCTTCACTTCCACTTCCGCTTCAATTCTATTGTTACCCTCTCTCTCTCTCTCTCTCTCTCTCTCTGTGTTTAACCTTGCTTACCTTTAAAAAGATAGGAAAAAAAAAAAAATCTCAACTTGAATTTAATTTTTGTCTTCAGTTTTGTTATTGGTCTTTGTGTTCAACTGTTGCTTGCAAGAAAGAAAGGAAAAAAAAAATAAAAAAATTGTCTGTATTCCCTTTTGAATTTAGAAAGCTTTGTAATCTACTCCTCTGCAACTCTATTTTAACTCTGTGTTGAACGATTACCAAATCAGTATTCTCTGCATTCCTGTTTTCATTTTACCAAGCTCACTTTCTTCGTTTCCATTTCTGTTGTAGTACAAAAACTCTCTTAGTCCAGTTATATTATAATTCTCTATATTCAATCCTTCTTGTAAAAAAAATAAAAAATTAAAAAAGAAAATCATCTATAGTGTAACTCTATATTTTTAATTAATTATATCAAACATTAGCTTTTAATTTTTTTTTTCCCCCTTTTGATTTTGCAGAGTGTTCCTTTCCTGTCATCATATCCTCTCTGTGTTAGGAAAAAAAGAAAAGAAAAACAAGACTTTCTATTCCCTTTTGATTTTAGAAAAGCTTTGTTATCTCGTCCTGTGCTACTCTATTCCAACTCTGTGTTGGACAATCACCAAAATCAGAAGTGAGAAATGGCCGTCAATTTTGCTCTTTCCATTGGAGCCAAGATCGCAGAATATTTGGTTTATCCAATTGGTCGCCAGTTTGGCTATGTAATTTTTTACAAAAGCAACCTCGACAAACTCAGAGAAGAAGTCAATAAGCTGGAAGAGAGAAGTGGTGCATTGCAGCTATCAGTTGATGCAGCACGAAGAAATGGACGGATTATCGGACCTGATGTTGAGAGGTGGCTGGAAAGGGTTAAAGAATGCAGCAGCAAGGCCAGTGAAATTCTGAAAAATGAAACTGAAGCAAACAAAGGGTGTCGTAATGGGTGGTGTCCAAACCTGAAGTCACGCCACTCCGTTGGCAGGAAAGCAACAAAGAAGGCAGAAGGGGTGGCTAAGTTACATGGAGAGGGGAGCTTTACAACAGTGTCCTACCCTGCACCTCCACCAGGAATAGAATCTGAATCCACTGAAGGTATCAAGAGCTTTGAATCTAGAAGACGGATCATAAACGAAGTCGTGCAGGCACTGAAGGATGATAGATTCCACATGATTGGGATATGTGGGATGGGAGGTGTTGGTAAGACAACAATGGTGAAACAAGTCGCCAAAAGAGTGAAAAAATTGAAATCAAGTGCGGTGGGAGGTGCTGGTAAGACGCCGATGGTCAAAGAAGTGACCAAAAGTGTGAATGAAGAGCAATTGTTCGATGAGGTTGCAATAGCTGTAGTGTCCCAAAGCCCTGACAAAAAAAAGATTCAAGCTGAAATTGCAGATAAGTTGGGTTTGAAATTTGAGGAAGAGAGTGTATCTGGAAGAGCAGATCGGCTGCGTGAAAGTCTACGGAGCAAGAGAATCTTGCTCATATTGGATGATGTTTGGAAGAGACTTGAACTGAATGACATAGGAATTCCATATGGAGATGGTCACGACGGTTGTAAGATTTTGCTGACTTCAAGATTTGTTTATGTATGCGATGATATGGGAGCTGAAAAGAAATTTACAGTTAAAGCCTTAGACAAAGAAGAAGCATGGAATCTCTTTAAGGAGACGGCTGGAATTTCCAATGACACAAGTACTGAATTCTATTCCACACAGAAGGAAGTTGCAGATGAATGTGGAGGCTTGCCTGTTGCTATTAAGACAGTTGCGAGGGCACTCAAAGGTAAAGGAGAGCCTTCCTGGGTTTCTGCTCTTGGTCAATTACAGAGGTCCATCATCAAAAGCATCAGGGGAGTAGAAGACCAGGTATTTAAATCTCTGGAGTTGAGTTACAATTCCTTAGAAAGTAAGGAAGCCCAAAATGTATTTTTGTTTTGTTCCATTTTCCCAGAAGATTTTGATATTCCAATTGAAGATCTTGCTAGATATGGGATTGGGCTTGAATCGTTTGAAGGCATTGATACAGTGGGCGAAGCAAGACAAAAAGTTCATGACTTTGTTGATGACCTTAAAAATTGCTATTTATTGATGGATAGTGAAGAAAAAGAGTGTGTCAAAATGCATGATGTTATACGTGATGTGGCTATATCTATTGCATCCGGGGAGGAGCATTCGTTTATGGTGAGATATGACAAAGCATTGGAAGACTGGCCACAGAAACATCGCCTCAAAAATTACATTGTAATTTCATTAAAACTTAATGGTATGCATGGGCTTCCTGGTAATTTAGAATTTCCAAAACTCCAGCTTCTGAAGTTAGATTGCAATGATGATCTCGACAATGGGATGGAGGAAGTCCAAGTACAAGAGACCCCAGATTGTTTCTGCCAAGGGATGAAAGAACTCAGAGTGCTAGCTTTATCTAATTTTTCTGGATCGCTGCCGACATCACTCCGATGCTTGACCAACCTCCGAACCTTGTCACTTTCTGGTTGCGTACTTGATGATGACGATGTCTCTGTAATTGGAGCATTAGAGAATCTAGAAATATTGAGTTTTGCTGGCTCTTTGATGACAGAATTGCCAAAAGAAATAATAGGTCACCTTGGTCGCTTGAAGGTACTTGATTTGTTGAATTGTCCAGTGCAAAGGATTTACCCAGGGGTTTTGTCAAGCTTATCAATGCTAGAAGAGTTGTATGTTGGGAATAGCATTCAAACAATGGATGGACTACAAGAAAGCACAGAAATGACTAATGCAATCATTGCTGAGGTGGCATCCTTGTCCCATTTGGTGGCTTTGGATATTGTATTATTTATCTTGCCAAGAGATTGGGTCATTGACAAGGTGAAAAGGTTCAATATAACAGTTTACCCATCATCTGGTTACGACGTAACCAAAGATAATTATCGGGAACCTAATTATGGGTTACTGAATAGGTTGGAACTCCGGTCAGTGGATGTGACTGATCTTAGGGATAGTATTAGCCTCAAGATGCTATCGCAGAGAACTAATATTCTGGAGTTATATTCAGTTAAGGGTTTGAAGGATATTCTGAGTGATTTAGACGAATATAGTTTTGAGCACTTGACGAATTTGAGACTACATGAATGTGATGATTTCAAAGGGATTATTTGTCATGGCCAACTACTAGATTTTTTGCCTGAAGTAACACAATCGTCGATGGGTCCTACTCCAGTTAAATGGTTTGGCAACTTGAAATCTATATTTTTTTGGAAATGTGCTAAAATGGAAAATGTGTTCTCACTTTCCATTGCTAGGAATCTCATGCATCTGGAGACTATTGAGATGTTCGAATGTCATCTGATGGAAGTGATTGTTTCAAATGAAGGAGGAGAGCATGAGATAGCAGTAGTGGCAACAGATAAAATTGAGTTTCCTAAACTAAAAAAATTGTGGCTATTCAAACTGCCAAGTTTTATAGCATTCTGCAAAGCCATGAATGCAATTGAACTACCACAATTGGAGGATTTGTTTCTCAGTGAAATACCAAAGCTCGGTAGTCTCTGCCTTGCTTCTTCTGTAGAGAGTAATTATGATGCCTACATTCAACCGCTCTTTGACAACAAGGTATGATTTCTTTCTATGATTTAATAGCACCTCATATATTTCTTATTTTCAGTGGAACTTTTGGGCTATATAAATGTGTTTCCTTGATTTTCTGCATAAATGCATTTGTTGTATCTATATTTATATATATTGGATTGAATATGTTTGGATGTAAAAATAAGAACATGAAACTTAAACTGAAATTACTAGTATCCAGGAACAAATGGCCATTTTCATGTGTTGTATTTCTGTTCACTAAAAAATTAGTTGACGTTCGGGTTATAATTTTGTGAACTTTGACAAAATTATTTAAAACATTAGGGTCGTATTTGGATAGAAGAATTTGAGAATAAGATAATATGTATATATATGATGCTTAATTATTAATACTATATTAAAAAGCTTTGGCTATGTTTTGATCATTAATTTTGGAAGAATTTCTTGAGGAAAAAGAAAAAACTATGAATGAAATATAATTTTTTTCCCTCACATTTCCCTCAACCCACCCTCCCCCCCTCTCTTTTTCTTCCTTTAGATATTCCCCCCCCCCCCCCCTACCCTCCCCCCTCTCTTTTTCTTCCTTTAGATATTCCCCCCCCCCTTTTTCTTCCTCTACATATTTTTACCCAAGTATCCCATTTAATGAGACTTAAGGCTTGGTTTGGTTATATTTTTACTCAAATCCATTATCCAACACCGTGTTTGAATCATGGATTTAGATAGAAATTTGAGAAGGGAAAGGGAAATGGTGAAAAAAAAATTTTCTCACATTTTCTCTTTCTCTTTCCACATTCCTGCCAAAATTTACAATACAAATACAACCTAAAGGAGAGGTTGGAGTAGAGGTTGCAAAGATATTTTTACAAGGATCGTTGTTTTACTAGAATTCTACCTGGTAGAATTTAAAGTCATTCTTATAAAATATTGAAATCATTATAAATGAATAATGAAGGTTGTGTTTTTATTTATAGATTGAATTGAATGAATTTCAGTTCAAAGATTTGATAGCTGTTTATTTTTTATTTTTTCATTATGGAACTTTGTTGTATTGTTCATTTCTCCCCTATTTATGATGATGTTTTTTAGGTTGTTTGGTTGTTGTGCTGATCGTTCTTTTTTTATTATAAGAACTCTTTGTTAGCTTATTGTTAGACTTCTATAGTTGTTCTCTTCCTATTGTAATTACTCTTCTACCAATTAAAAAAACAGCATTCAATTAGTTTACATTAATATATATTTGAGAGAGGAAAGATTGAGTACACACATAACCTTTGGCATAATGCACAAAGTAATTGTTCCAAAACTTAAACCTATAACCTTAAGATTATTAGGCCAAGGTTTTAACTATTGAACCAATGGTTAAACAGACAATTAAGATTTAAGTTTGGGAAAGTGTTTGACTTGGTGGGATGAAAAATTTTAATCTTGCAATATCCTCTAATAATTACATTTACACTCTTTTTTTGAATTTCCTGTGCTCTGTTCTGAAATTCATCTAACTCCAATTTTTTTAATCCCAAAATCCTAATTCTTCAATCTGTCTAAACCTCACAAGTACATATTTTAGACGAAAACAATTAAAAAATTAACCAGAGACTGCTTTGTTTGATATTTCAAGTGGTGTCCTTTATAACATGTACGCACAAACAAATGCACAGCCGATTTTCAATTTGTTTTCTTAATCAGTCTTATGTTAACTTGATGACATTTGAGTTTAGTACGAATTTCTACCATTTAAATTTGAAATTCCTATGGTCGTTATCTAGTTTCTTAAAACACTTTTAAAACTTTAAGGAATGTATAGCTAAATTTGAATGTTCAATTTTTTTAAGAACTGTTTTAACTTTAATTATTCAACTTCGAAGCAATATTAATTTAATGGGAGGCATTAAATGAAAATAAAGTTTGGCATTAACCTTGTGATTGGACTCTGCAGGTCAATTTGACTTCCCTTGAGAGATTGTATGTCGATGCAATGGATAACCTGATAGAGATATGGCCCGGCGAACTTCAAGCTAAACTAAGACTAAGATGGATGATGGTTCACAAGTGTCATGGGTTGTCGAATATTCTTTTTCCATCCAATTTGATGAAGGCAATGCAAAGTCTTGAAACACTTGGAGTGTGTGATTGCCAATCTGTGGAAGTAGCATTCGGTATTAAAGGACTAATGGTTAGGGAAGGCCATCAAGATATACTATTCCCTTCATTAATAGATGTGGGCCTTAGGCATCTACCAAAGTTGACACATGTTTGGGAAGACAATTTATCAGGAATTCAAGGCTTCGAGAACCTAACATCCCTAATCATAAAGGGTTGTGGCAGTTTGAGATATGTATTTTCATCTTCTATATCCAAACTTCTTGTGAAACTACAAGAAATAGAGGTAACTGAATGTCGTGTGATGGAAGTGATCATTGATGAGGAACCGAAGTGGCAACAAATATTCTCATGTTCCCTCAACTAAATACTCTCAAACTCAGGAATCTGCCGAACCTTAGGAGTTTTTGCCTCCAAGCTTTCACGTTTGAAAGATCTTTGTTGAAGACCGTGGAAGTAATCAATTGCCCCAACATGAAGGCCCTCCCTTCAGCACTCAAGCACATGCAAGAGCCGCAGACAAGCAATGTTCAAAAGGCAAACTTTGTAACCTCAACTCAACAGCATCTCTTGGATGGAAAGGTAAATTTGTTATCTTACAATTATAGTATTCACCATTAGCATTCCGTTCTTTCAAAGAACATGTTTCCAACATTCATTAAACTAACGATAAACCTCTATACGTTTGAAGATGAAAGAATTGTTGGGTAAACAAAATCATAGAAATTAAACTCTTTGGTCTCGTTTGGGAAGTTGGCAATTTTAGTATAGACTATTTTAGTAGGTTAAAATAGTTGTGTTTGGAAAGATGATTTTTTTGTAGTTGGATATGATGTTTGTAGGAGAAAAATTAAAATGATTATAGATTTAATGTAATATTTTGTCTTATTAATTATTTTAGTCTATTTTGTCTTTCAGTGTTATTTTAGTGAGAAAAAAAAAAACCCCTAAACCCAACTGCCAAACAACCCCCTTTATCATGGATGTGGGCAAAGATCTTGTGAAGGAATAGAATTTTTATACAAAGTTTTGAAAAATGTTTGGGAGTTCTAAAATATGAGCTCAAAAGGAGCTCTAGGGGTGGATTCTACTTATTGATGTGATGTTTTGGCCTTAGTTTTTTTTTTTTTTTTTTTGAAATTTCCACATCATTAGAGCTCCAAAATTAGGAGATGTATTGTTGCAATTTTTTTTTACTATAATGATGACGGTGGCATTTCTGCTATTAAATGCCTTTTAAGGGACATATTTTAAAATAATTAGTCTCAATGTAAGGTATAACTACGTCATTCTGTATTTAATGTTATTATATATAATATTGCTAAATGTTATATTTGTGTATTAATATATATTTTTTCAATTATGTCCCAATTCCCAAATAAATGGGATTAAAACTGATCGTACTGAGTTTGAGTTTAATTACAGCAATGTTAATTGGGCAATTTTCACACCCAAATATACAATAGAGTAAATTCTCTAAATAGCAAGCTCTCCCTTTCACTCTGTGTATGATGTTTGTACCACTTGTAATATGAACATCATGTAAGAATTACCAAGAAAAAAAACGATGAAGAAACAATAATATGAGAAATATTTCAAAACAATAACTAGTATACCAACAAATATACTAGTTGGACTCAATGTTAAGTAGGTCGGTCCCACATGCATATTTTGGGTTAGTTAGCATGTTTGTTAGTATATCATATATGGGTCTTGCTAACAAATTGCTAACAAATACTGTTAGGGTACAGGTACAAGACAAAAAAATTAAAAAATATGACAGTTTTTATTAAATTCAGCACACTTTTATTGAAATTAATACTTTTTAACATTTTTATATATTTTCAAAAACTTTTTATGTACTTTCCAATATTAAACAATGCTTAAAGGACACTCGTTGGTATTTGCCATCATATCATATATAATCATATGTAATATAGGTAAAGCCGTGCCTTTTAGTTAGAAGCCTTAAAAAAATTGCCACATGTGCCAAGATCTTTTGGAAAATTAATGAACAACGCTGTCTGTTTTTCCACTTCCTTTGCATTTGTATGTTAAGGCCTCCTTTGCATTTGTATGTTAAGGCCTCATTTGGCAACTGATTTTTTTTAGTTAAAAAGTCAAAAAGTCACTAAAAAAATCAAAAAGTTAACAATCCATACAAAAAAGTCAAAAATTTTCTTTTATCACTACTTCTTACACATCTTTTTGTAAAAAGTCAAAAAGTCATTTCAAACATACTAATTTTTTTTATATTATATTTTAACCAAAAAGTCAAAAAATTATTAAAAAAGTCTATTTCTAAATGAGGCTTAAAACCCCATGCTTTTATTGCTTTTTGTCTTCTCTTATTCCAAGTAATTCCGTTACATCTTACAAGTACAGTATTTGTATTCATGTTTCTATTTTTAAAAAAAAATAATGTTTGGTAGCTCGAGGCTTCTCCCCCGAATCCCCCTAATGCCCAAAACGACGTTATTTTGGGCATTAGGCATTTTTTTTTTCTTTTTTTCCCTCAATTTTCAAGCAGGGGGAAGAGGGAGAAGGAGAGGGAGAGAGAGAGAAGAAGAGAGCCGTCGTCACAGCTCCGCCCGCCGTCGTCGCAGCTCGTCGCCTCCACCTCTGCCCGATCGTCGTCACAGGCCGATCGTCGTCCGTCTCCGCCTTTGCCTCCTCCGCCCACGCCTCCGCCTCCGTCCCCGCCCCCCGCCTCCGCCTCCAGCCCAATGTATTAGCCCCCTCCAGTCCCTTCTTCTCCCTCCTCATCCTTTTTCCCTCTCTCCTTCTTTCCTTCTTCTTCTTCCCTTCTGATCTTCCTTCTGCTGCACAGAGAAAAAAAAAAAAAATCAAAAGCGGCAATGTTTTGGAATTAGGGGGATTCGGAGAGCTCAAATTCGAGCTCCCCAGCACGACTGTTTAAAAAAACCACTCATTCCCCATTTATTATCCCACTGTAATGTTTTGTCTACATTTTTTTCCCCACTGGTACCATTTCCGTGTTATTTGCCTTGAACTATTTTCTTTGTCCAACGTTTCACAAGGTCTAACTTTTTTTCTTTGCTTGGGTTTTTATTAAATTTGGCATACAATCTATAAATTTCTGAACTAAAAATTGGTGACTTGTGTGATGAATTGATAGTCGCCAATTGGATTTCCGAAACACCAAAAAAAAAAAAAAAAAAAAAAACAAAACACCAAAAGAAAAGATAGTCTCCAATTGGCTTTATGAATTTGGGCTTTGTGATATATGATTCATGACTTCTATTACACATGTTTCTGATTTGGGTTTTGTAGTTCTACGGAATTTTGATTTCTTAGTCACAATAATTCGGTGAGAATGATGTGATCAGCAAATTTGGATTGATTGGAAATCATAAGATTGTTTATAGGTATGACATGAAAATTACTTCTTTTGAGTTTATTTATTTATTTATTATTTGTGTTATTTGTGTTATTTTGATTATTTTTCTTGTTCCTTGAAATCAAGCTTAATTTGATTAGTCAAACGTTTACGCAAAATGATATTGGAATCTAATAATATATTTTTGGGAGTGCTTAATAGACTCCTCTCTCAATTATGTATGTTTGTGTTGTATATATCACATATGTATATTTGTCAATTCCTTTGTGCCAATGATAAGTTTTTGTTCTTTTAGAAATTAGTAACTTCACTTTTCTTCCATGTAAATTATTGCGTACAAAATTTAAAAAATAAAATTTGAAGTATTTTTATATTTTTACTGTATAAAAACCTACAATATTTTTACATTTTTTGTATGAATATATTTAATTATTCATAATATATTTATGTAAAATTGATTTTCAAACATAATCCCGTGCACGGGTAGAAAACTAGTTAATTAGTATTTCTAGCCTTAGTTATGGAAATATTTTTGGAAAAATTTCACATCAGTGTACAATTTCAAAAATAATTACAAATTGATGGTAAACTTTATCAATATTAATAACTAAAACTATAAAGTTTTCCATGCATATGTAATAATTTTTTGAATATCCCAATGTGGGTAATTTCCTCAATATATTTTAGATAGCCTTGTTTTGGGTGGTTAATGGCATAAATGCATCTATTGTGTATGTCTTCTTCTTCTTCTTCTTTTTTTTTTTCTTCCCCTCCCAATCTTTTATTATTTCCAATGGTCTTGAATTTTTATGAACATATCACATTTGTCTGAGATTTTTTATTTTTTTATTGTCATATTGGTCTGAGTTAATGTGCGCAGTCTCAAAGATGGAGTTTGTTTTATTCAATAATTAGTAAATGTCACTAACACACTTGAAATGATTGCAATTGCAGTTTAGTTTAAGCGGCAATGGGGAACTTGCTATCACAGGAGTAGATGGGCCAACTGAGATATGGCACAACCAACTTGAAGTCGGATTCCTTCACATAGTAAGAATCATAAGGGTCCAATGTTGTGGGAAATTATCAAGTGTTGTCTCGTCCAATTTAATGCGAAGACTGCACAAAATAGAAGAGCTAAAGGTATGGTGGTGTGATTCGCTGGAAATGATATTTGACCTCCAAGGGGGTGTATGTGCTGGTGTCGGTGAGGAAGAAACATCAATGACTCCGTTAAATAATCTGGAATTGAAGTATTTGCCTATGCTGATGCATATATGGAAATGTGTTCCCCAACAAATTCATTGTTTCAGAAATCTAAGTTCTCTAAAAGTGAAGAGGTGTGACAGCTTGACATATATATTCACGATTTCCATGGCCAAGGTCCTTGTCAATCTACAGAGTCTAACAGTTGCGCATTGCAAGAAGGTAGAAAAGATTGTCACCCGGGAAAACGAAGAAGAAGAAGTTATTTCCCTAGGGTTTGGCCATATCACACTTAAAGATCTTCCAAGTTTGGTGTGTTTTGGTCCTGACATGAATGATATTGGCATTCCAGACAAAGATATCACCATATGGTTGTGCCCCAAATATGAAGGTAAAACTCCAATTATATTTCCCAGTTTCCAACGAACTCAACAAGGCAACTTCTTTATATCTGGACATTTTACAACTTAGAAAAGAAGAGATGTTGCAATGGTAAATGACTACATTAAGATTGTATTTAGATCATGAATTTGAGTAACGATTTCAAAAAAAAAAAAAAGAAAAAGAAAAAAAAAAAGGTGGAATGTGAATGAAATATAAGTTGCATTTTATTTACATTTCACTCACTTTTTTCTTTTTCCTTTCCAAATTCTTATTCAAATTTATGATCCAAACATTGGCTAAGGAACACAAAACTATTGCATGTCCAATGATAATTTACCACCACACCATGTAAACTAAAATAACTAGTTCATATCTTATATCGATTTAGTCATTGTAATTTTAATTACATCAATAATTTTACACTCAATTTTTTCAAATTGTGTAAATATAGTCCATTTAATAACTCTCTTTTAGAAATTTGACTGAAATCAAGAGGAAAAAAAATAGTTCATTCACTTTCGTCAAAGTGATTGAGGAGTCGATGTCTAATTTGAAATAGTACATTCCCTTTTTTCTTTTCTTTTTTTTGGAACTAGATAGTACATTCCCTTTTGTATAAATCATTTTGCTCTTGATTTATGTTAAATTATTGAACGACTACTATCAATTGGATTAAAATTGACATAATGTGAAAAATAAATAACAAAAGTGATACAATTAGCACTATAGAGACTAGATTGACACAAAAAGCAAATTATAGGAACCACAATATAATTTGCTCAAATATTTTTATGAGATAAAAACCAGCCAAAAAGGGTAAAATACCATGGTGTCCCCGAGAACTACATATCCTTAAGAAACAACATGTGTCTCTAATGTACTATTGAAATATAATACATATCACCCACCTTTTTTTCTTCTTGTTTCTAAATTCATACCAAAATTTATGATGTAAATAAAAAGGTATAGTGTTATTGCAGAGCTGCGTATGAAAAAATACTTTTAAGCATCAGATGAAGATTTTAGTTTTAGCAACATTGTGGGGGAATCAGCAGCAAGAGATCGCCGACTCTTCATAGAAAAAGGTATATATATTGTTTGATACACATAACATTGTTACTGCACAAAATACCACTTCATACAATTTTCCATAAACTTTATTTTTGAGAAATGTGAGCAACAATAATTAATGTTTAGCTTTTTTCTTTTCTTTTTTTTTTTTTTTTTTTTTTTTTTGTGGTGGATCAGCCTAGTGTAAGTTTAACTTAAAACTGAATTGTTATTTCATCACCAATATAAAGCTAGAGGTTTTTTTTTTTTTTGGTGGAGAAGTGGTTTAGAAATACTCTTCTGATCTTGGGGGACGCTCGTGATCCGCTGATAGTCACCTGAAAAGGAATAAACACTTCGGTCGGGGGTGCCGGAATTAGCACTCCGACGGACAAGTCAGTCTCCACACTCAAGAATGCTTGTATTCTAAGTTAAGCACAACAATTCTCGCATACCTCTTTCTGGCTGATGTTCTTCTAGTTATATCTTTTCTTCCATGGGCCTCGGGATTAGGTCCATTTCCAACTCCATATTCGGCACATTTTATAGTAGACCGCTCTTTACTCGGCCCCTTGCTTAATCGTCTATTTGGCCGAGTAAAGTTGGATTCGAACTTGCGAGCCGATGCCGAGTGCCACGAATTTCAACTCTCCCAGGTCCGACTATCCGGAATCTCTACGACTCCCAATATTCGGCCCCCACAATTGTCCCCCAAGCGCTCCACTAACGACAGTTGGCTGGAGTGTTTGGCTTCGAACTCAAAAAGTCAGAGCCGAAATTCGACGGCTGACCGTATTCCAACGCAAATATCTGAACACACGCTTCTCGGTTATCATTTTAACTTCCCGCCTCTTCGTACACTTCTATTTATTGTGATTTAAAATTTCGACGTCTTTTCAAATGCATACACGCTTTTAGACGCTTGTCGCTGGACTGCCTCCCGAATTACCTCTGCAACTTCCTTCTCTTCTCTATCTTCTTCGCCTCTTGTAAGTTCTCTCCTTCTCTGCTTTGAATCTCTTTCCTTGCTTTGTTTTTTAGCTTAGCATATTCCTATTGGCTGGGGGAAATGGCGAAACATTTAAAAGATCTCCTCTCATCGGATCGAATTTCTGGTTTCCGACGCCATTTCTCCATTCCTGATGACGTCCGTCTGTCACTTGTGACAGATGGCACCCTCGATATGGAGAGGGTTGATGAAACCACGATCGTCTTCCCTCTCTTATCAATCGCAGAGGGTGGAGTCCGTTTCCCTCTTCACTCACTTCTTAGGGCCGTGCTCTGCCATTGGGGCTTAATCCCTTCCCAACCCAATGTCAACTTCTTTAGGATCGTGATGGGGATTATCGCACTAAACCATCGCCGTGGGCTTAGCCTTGGCATTCCCGCTATACGGCATTGTTACGCCTTGGCCAAGTCTTCTGGTCGGCACGGGCGTTATTTCCTTAGGGCGAAAGACACCGACCATCAACTAGTGACCATGCTTTCCAGCTCTGGGAAGCGAGTTGACGATGTTATGGTCATCGTCCAAGGAAACTAGGAATTTAGCAAAGGCGAGGACCGCCTTGATCGTATTCCTAGGCGAAGGGGCGAACCAGGTGGCCGAGTATCTTCTTTTAATTATTTACTTTTTGTTATAATCTATGAAGCTTCATTTTCGGGACCTCATGGTTTTGCTTTTGCAAGAAACGATTTGAAGAAAGTCTTAACCTCAACCGACGACGCCGCCCTTTCGGAAATCTAGGCTGCGCTAAAGTATTTTGGCCGGCCGAGTCTTCAGAAACAAGGGAAGGCAGCTCGCGTTCTGCTCCGCTACGAGCCGACTTATAGAACCTTTTCGGCGGCGGAAAACATCTCAATTCCGGAGGGTGAGGAGTTTTTTACCGCCCTTATCTTGACTGATTTCAAAAATTTAAGGCAAGTCGGCGTTGGAGGATCAGATTCGGAGCGACCGGAAGTAGCTGAGGTCGCCGAGTCAGACCAATCTGAAGCCGAGGTCGACGAGGCTTTGAAGTTAGCATTTGAAGAAGCCGGCCTTAATTCAATTGATCCTCCGTCCACTTCGGGTCGGGAGGACCTTCCACTTGACGATATTTTTCACGGTCTGGAGGATCTTCCTGTCGCGCACACAGAAGATATGGCTGGGTTGAGCCACACTAAACTTGCCAAGAAGGCGAACGCGGAAAGGATGGCCGCGCGGAGAAGGGCGGAGGCCATTCAGGCTGCTGACTCTCAGCTCTCACCTACTGGCGAGTCCCAATCCTCCTTGCCTGTTATTGAGGAGGGAACGGCAAAAAACGGGAGTGTCGATGCGGAACCTTTTGTGCAGGCAAGTGTAGAAGTTGAGCAAATGGTGAAGAAGCGCACTGCCGAGGTCGAGGCCGGCTCAAAAGAAGACCGCGCCGACAAACGACCTCGCTTGCAAGGATCGGATGTGATTGCACCTTTTGTTATTCAGCCGAAGATAAAGAATACGCCAATCTCCTCCGATGCTTCGGTAATCAAAGATCCAGCGGTCGCACTCGGCATGGCCACGTCCGTTTCACTGCCTGCTGACAAGGCGGCTTTTCGGGCAGAGCCGGATTTGGTTGCAATTGCGTTGGCCCCGCAATCGGCTCTTTTGGTATATATCTTGACTGTCTTTTCACTTTACGCGTATATTGTTTTGGTCTAAACTTCCTGTTTTGTAAGCCGTCGGAAGGATAGCTGAGATGGGCCGTCATCATCACGATGCCGTCGAGCATATTGGCCGTTTACAAGCGAAGGTTAACGACCAAAAAAGTAGGGCCAAGTTCGAGGTGAAGAGAGCCCGCAATGCTGAAGAATTGAGATCGGTCATCGAGAAGAGGGCGGATGTAAGCAACGACGCGCTTAAATTGGCCCAAGAGGCGATCTCTAAATTGGAGGCTGAGTTGGAAACGGCGAAGGAAACAGCCGATCTAAAGGCTTCTAGCGCATTCGATGCCGGGAAAAAAATCTGCTTTTGATGAATACGTAGACGAAGTCCCCAAATTTGAAAATCGGGGATTCAAACACGGCTGGCTCAAAGCCCTTGCTGCTGCCGATGTAACATTGGCTACGCCAATTCCATACGAGCAAGTGGATGTTGAGCCGCTGGAGTCTGACTCCGAGAACTAATTTGGGCAGCTCTTGTTTTTGTTTTAGGATTTGAACTAATTTGGGCAGCTCTTGTTTTTGTTTTAGGATTTGCGTGTATGTTTTCATCTTTTTATTTAGTAATTTTCAGCGTTTTACAGCTTTTTGTTCAGTAATTTTCATATGTAAAATGGCTACAATTTGTGCCCAGTTTACTTAATGAAAATTCATTTTGTTCTTTGCTGTACTTAATGAATGGTATTGTTTTGTTGCTGTTTTAGATCAAACGTTCTGTATATTTGCCGACTATATGATTAGGCCATTTAAAAAGCCAAAAGTTAGTGCATGAAGTGGCTGTGGCACATATCAATTGGCATGGGGCCAAGATGCTTGGCCGGTTAGATTAGTAAATCTGCCATTGCCCCAGCCAATGCATAGACTTCAAGGCATTCGCCTATAATTGCCGTTTAGATAATTAGGCCGTTTTAACAAGCCAAAAATTAGTGCATGAAGTGGTTGTGACACATATCATTCGGCATGGGGCCAAGATGCT
The DNA here is from genome assembly GCA_030407325.1 of Camellia japonica. Taxonomy (NCBI): domain Eukaryota; kingdom Viridiplantae; phylum Streptophyta; class Magnoliopsida; order Ericales; family Theaceae; genus Camellia; species Camellia japonica. Next base: position 28,198,903 of record JAPPVO010000017.1, read on the forward strand.
CGGCCGGTTAGATTAATAAATCTGCCCTTACCCCAGCCAGTGCATGGACTTCAAGGCATTCGCCTATAATTGCCGTTTAGATAATTAGGTCGTTTTAACAAGCCAAAAATTAGTGCATGAAGTGGCTGTAGCACATATTAATCGGCATGGGGCCAAGATGCTCGGCCGGTTAGATTAGTAAATCTGCCCTTGCCCCAGCCAGTGTATGGACTTCAAGACATTCGCCTATAATTGCCGTTTAGATAATTAGGCCATTTTAACAAGCCAAAAATTAGTGCATGAAGTGGCTGTGGCACATATCAATCGGCATGGGGCCAAGATGCTCGGCCGGTTAGATTAGTAAATCTGGCATCCGTCGTTTGGAGACTGCCAAAAGCGTTAATGAAATTGCCTCGGGGTCGCTGCATACCTACGAATAAATGGGGTGAGTTCGCGCCAGTAGGTCCACTTATTCGTATTCAGACTTGACTTGGATTGTCTTGGGGCGAGGGCGAATGTCAAACAGACTGTTCTTCAACAGCAGAGGAGATGGACGAACGCTGGCTGAACTAGATACTGCGATGAATCGAAGCAGCGAGCCTGCGCGTATGGGAGGAAGGACGTCCAAGGAAAGCGAAAAATGTCAACCTTCAAGCCGTCGAAGCAGATCACCCCGAAGAGAGAAGCATCAACGGGGAAGCTCCCTGCGACCACGACAGAGGAATGAGTCAGACGCGACGCCACGACCATTGAGTTTTGCGGTGTTCGTGGGGAATAGACCGATGACTGAGGCAGATTCCATCGTTAATGATCCGGGTGTAGTGGTCGAGTTCGTTCGACAGATCTTTCCACCGGAAGTCCAACAATCGATGGTTGGATGAAAAGATTTCGAAGTGTTTCGAGAAGGTATTCATGGGGCGGTGAAGGGGCTGTATATCGCCTACGAAGTCGGCATGCGTCTGCGCGCCGCGCGGCGGGAGATGGAGAAAATGGACGAATGGGTCCACCATTTGGAGGCTCGTGCGGAGAAAGCCGAAGGCGAGCTTAGAAAGGTTAAAGTCGCGAATCCGCATGTGGTGGGTCAATCTAACCCGATTGTGGACGAGAGGGTGACCCAACGGCTATTAAGTCATGCCATCGCCGACCGAGATACGACAAGCATGTTTGCCATAGAAAATGCGAGGGCTAAGGGTTACGAGCAGGGCTTCCATGCTGGCTGGAAGGTTGGGATCGACAAAACGAAAGAGACACTTGTTGAGGAGGTCTGCCAATGCGAGAATCGGGGCTTTAAGCATGGTTGGATCGCGGCTCTTCAGGCTGCGGAGGCTTTTCGTGCGAAGGGTGTTGATTTCAACTTATGTGGCCTGGATCATCGTGATCATTTGTCCTTTTCCGCCTTTGAAGTTGAAAAGAGCGATGATGAGGGAGACGCCGAATAAAAATATTCGTTATAATGTTCAAACGCGGATTGCGTCTAAATTATGTGATTATTGGTTGGTCAAATAAAAAGAATTTTATTTTCAATGTTTTGTTATAAGTTTTGTTCGGCACACACGTGCTTGCATGCGTTTTATTATATAAATGTTTAAATAAACGTATTTCAGTCGATTGAATGGACATTGTTCAGCCTGATTTAATTGACATCATTGTGTTACGCACGACCCGAAGGCTTAATCGGCCCAAAGACGTCATGCGCCGATGGGGCTCCAAATCCAAAGACTTGATTTGGCCAATCGTGATATCCACGAAGGGGGCTCCGAATCCGGAGGCTTAATCGGCCCAAAGACGTCATTCGCCGATGGGGCTTCGATCCGGAGACTTGATTTGGCCAATCGTGGTATCCACGAAGGGTGCTCCGAATCCGGAGGCTTAATCGGCCCAAAGACATCATTTGCCGATGGGGCTCCGAATTCGGAGACTTGATTTGGCCAATCGTGATATCCACGAAGGACGCTCCGAATCCGGAGGCTTAATCGGCCCAAAGACGTCATTCGCCGATGGGGCTCCGGATCCGGAGACTTGATTTGGCCAATCGTGATATCCACGAAGGGCGCTCCGAATCCGGAGGCTTAATCAGCCCAAAGACGTCATTCGCCGATGGGGTTCCGAATCCGGAGACTTGTTTTGGCCAATCGTGATATCCACGAAGGGCGCTCCGAATCCGGAGGCTTTAATCAGAACATCTTTGAACTATATTCTGTAGTAGGTGAATGGGATTCTTTGTATTACAGAAAAAGAGATGTATATGGCGAATAGTTCGGAACAAGCATCATGTCCCACAAGTCAGGTTAATGATAAAATTTGCGTAAATGCGTGGAATTCCAGGGCCGTGGCAGACTCCTTCCTGACATGTCTTTGAGCCGATATGCCCCTACTCCGGCGATCGAATCAATCTGATAGGGGCCGTCCCAGTTAGGACCCAATTTTCCATCGGCCGGTTTCCTGTCAACTGGAAGCACCTTCTTCAGGACCAACTCCCCTGGTGTGTAGCAGCGCAGCTGAACCCGTTGATTATACGACTTCGCCAGCTGCTGCTGGTACCATGCCATGGACGCAAGGGCTCGGTCTCTTTGTTCTTCGATTCGAGTCAAATCCAAAGCCAGCATCATGTCGTTTCGGTCAATATCGAAAACTTGCGACTTGAGAGTCGAGTGGCCGATTTCTAGGGGTAAGATTGCCTGGGTTCCAGAGCATAGGGCAAACGGCATTTCTCCAGTTGATCTTCTCGGTGTAGTTCGATGAGCCCACAATACACTCGGCAATTCTTCGACCCATTTGCCTTTCGCTTTCTCCAGCCTCTTCTTGATGCCGTCCAAGATGGATTTATTAGAGACTTCGGCTTGGCCATTGCTTTGGGGGTAAGCCGGCGTAGAAAAGTAAGGCCGGATACCATATTTGCTGCACAGCTCTCGGTACACGTCACAATCAAACTGAGTGCCGTTGTCTGAGATAAGAGCTCTGGGAATGCCAAATCGTGTTATGATGTTCCTCCATACAAAGCGTTTAACGTCAGCATCTCGAATGTGTGTTAATGCCTTCGCTTTGACCCATTTTGTGAAGTAATCTGTTGCGACGATCAGGTATCGCTTGTTCCCTGGGGCCCTCGGCAATGGTCCTACGATATCAAGCCCCCACTGGGCGAACGGCCAGGGACTGGTGATAGAGTTCAACTCTTCAGCAGGCAGATGGTTTAACGGGGAGAACTTCTGGCACTGTTCACACTTTTTTGCATAACACTCGGCGTCCGTTCTCATTGTCGGCCAATAACACCCCTGCGTTATAGCTCGATGGGCCAAAGAGCATCCGCCAGAATGGGCACTACAACTACCTTCGTGTATCTCAGTCAGAAGCCCCTCGACTTTGTCTGGGTGCACACATTCCAAATATGGGCCAGAGAGTGACTTTTATAAAGCCTTCCTTGCGGATCCAAGTAGTATCGCATGGTTTTGTTTCGCAGCTTGTGCGTTTCTTTCTTGTCCTCTGGGAGTTGTTCAAAGATAGGAATGCAACAATGGGATCCATCCAACTTGGTGCAGATTCTATAACGTTGATTTGGAATTCCTCCGAAGGGCCAATGCTTGGCTCTGGGATGAATCCTACTTCGATGATCCGTTTAATCTTTGAGTTGATTGCGGAGGCTAGGCAAGCCAAGGCATCTGCATGGGTGTTCTGATCACGTGTTATCTGATTCAACTCATGATAGTCAAATTTTGCCAACAAGGAATTGGCCGTTTTCATGTAGGCCGCCATACGGTCGTTTCTTGCCGCGTACTCCCCCTTTAGCTGATTGATCACCAGTTTTGAGTCGCAAAACACAAACAGACGCCAAGCACCCAGAATATGCGCATTCTGCAAACCGGCTAGAAGGGCTTCGTATTCGGCTTCGCTATTTGATGCTTCGAAGCCGAGCTTGACGGCCTGCTCAATTATTGCGCCGTCAGGAGTCATGATTACAACTCCAGCTCCACTGCCCCGCTAATTGGACGATCCATCACAATCCAACTGCCAGATGTCCCCAACATAAATCCTCCAGTTTGGCTTCGGTCGAATTTCATCTGATTTGAAGTCGGCAACATCAAACTTGAAGTCGGCAAGGCCCCCAGTGAATTCGGCAATAAAGTCGGCAAGCACCTGTCCTCTGATTGAGACTCTAGGTAGAAATTGAATATCGTACTGGCCAAGTTCCAGAGCCCACTTTGAAACACGTCCAGATGCTTCCGCACTGCGTAGTACTGATCGGAGGGGATAATCTGTTAGTACCCCAATGCTATGCCCCTGAAAGTAATACATAAGCTTCCTTGCCGCCATAACTAGGGCTAGGATGAGCTTTTCTAGCGGAAGGTAGCCTGTTTTGGCGTGAACCATTGCCTTGCTCACATAATACATTGGCCACTGTTTCTCAAGTTCTTCTTTTATCAATACGGCACTGACGGCTCGGTCAGAAACTGCCAGACACAAAATGAACGGGTCGCCAGCAGAGGGTGTTGTCAGGAGTGGTACTGAGCGGAGGTAGGTCTTCAGGCCGTTGAAAGCGGCTTCGCACTCGGTAGACCATTCGAAAGCCTTGCCCTGCCGTAGTGTATGAAAGAATTGTCGGCAGCGATCTGTGGACCGGCTGATAAACCTATTGAGTGCGGCAGCCATCCCCATCAACTTTTGAACCTCCTTTACTGAACGAGGGAGCCGAGCTCCAGGATTGCTGTGATTTGCCTTGGGCTGGCTTCGATTCCTCTATGGTTGACAATATAGCCCAAGAATTTGCCAGAGCCGATACCAAACGCACATTTCAAAGCGTTCAACTTCATTCCATATTTGCGTAGGATGCCGAATGTCTCTTCCAGATCGGCTATATGATTCTGCTCTTCTTTGGACTTGACCACCATATCGTTAATGTACACTTCCATAGTTTTGCCGAGTTTCTCCTTAAACATGGTGGTGACCAGTCTCTGGTAGGTTATCCCTGCATTCTTCAGCCCAAAAGGCATTACCTTATAGCAATAGGTTCCTCTTGGGGTGAGGAATGCAGTTTTCTCTTAGTCCTCCGAATGCATAGCGATTTGATGATAACTTCTGTAGGCATCAAGGAAGCTCATACGCTGATGACACGCCGTAGCATCCACAAGCTGGTCTATCCTGGGAAGAGGAAAACAATCCTTTGGGCAGGCTTTGTTTAGGTCCGTGAAATTGACGCACACTTGCCAAGTTCCATTTTTCTTCTTCACCACCACCACTGTATTAGAGAGCCATGTAGGGTAGGTCACCTCCCTAATTGCCTCGGTGTCAAGCAGCCTGTCAACCTCCTTAACAACGGCGGCAGTGTGCTCTGCGACTGACCGCCGGCTTTTCTGAATGATCGGTTTGCACTTAGGATCGACATTCAAATGGTGCTGTGAAATTGACGAATCTATACCCGGCATCTCATACGGAGTCCACGCAAAGACATCGAGGTTGCTGAGTAGGAAAGATATTAGCTGCTGTCTGTCGGCCTGACTCAAAGAGGCGTCGACCATGAAGAACTTGTCTGGGCTTCCATCGATTTCAACTCGTTCTAAGCCTTCCGTGGCCTTTTCATTTGGGAGCCGCCCAAAATCGTCGAGGCTTTCTCGATCTGGCATCTCAATGGAATTCACCTGTAGTTCTTTTGGTGTTTTCTCAGCAAGGAGATAACATGCCTGCACCGATTTCTGGGAGCCACAGATTTGCTCAATACCGCGTTCTGTCGGGAAGCGGAGCAGCTGATGATAAGTGCTTGGCACGGCTCGCATAGTATGCAACCAGGATCGCCCCATGATGAGATTATACGGCAACGGCAGCTTGATGACCAAGAATCCTACATCCACTATTCGGGAACCTGCTCAAACGGGAAGTCTGATTTTTCCCAACGGGTACTCTAGATTGGCATTGAAGCCGAATAGTGGATTCGGGGCCGGAGAGAGATCCGATTTAGAGAAACTGAGTTTGGTGAATGTCTTGTAGTACATAATCTCCGATGTGCTCCCTGGATCAATGAGTATGCACTCAGCTGTGAATCGATTTACGCGTAACTCAATTACCAAGGGATCAATGTGAGGCAGTGTTACTCCGGCCAAATCCGAATCATCAAAAGTGATAACCTCAGCTTCATGGGGCCGTTTAGTCGGAGTGAGTTGCTCTTGAGGGTTAGACTTCAACTGAATCGCGTGCACCGCTGATGACATTGGCAGGTTGTATATCATGTGGATCAAGCGAAGCGAATGTGAATCCTGTCTCAAGGCTATTGCTTTGGTTGGGTTGCCTTTTTGGACGTACTATTGTAGCCGGCCATCTTGCACCAATTTACCGTCGTACAAGGTGAACGACGGTGCTTTGAATTTCTTGAATAGCACTGCCTTTGCAATTCGTTATACAAAAGGATCGTGTTGATCTTCATCCGAACTGTTTCTTCTTCGCTTACGCTTTGTACGGGGACTCTCTTCAGAAGAACTGGAAATTTCAGATCATCCTTTCTTCTTGGGCTCCGAGGATAATGGGTCGGAGTTGCTATCAGTATCTTGTTGTCGGACTCGAGATCGTCGACCAGCTGCCCTCACGGGTCGTTCCGGGCCTTGGTGTGCAGCTTGTTTGGACTTCGCCACCTCCAAGGCCAAATCCTAACGGAGACGTTCGTTCTCTACGATCATGTTCTCCAATCTTTGTTCGTTTTGCTTTGCTTGTTCCATGATCGCTTGCATTGCTTCATGCTCTGAAGTCGAGGGTGAGGCGAAGTTTGGAGCGCGTCTTATGGGGATGGTCTCCGGTCCAAGCATGTTGGATGGAGTGAGGTCGTCTCTCTGCGTGGTTTCATAAGTGACTATCGGAGGGTCTTCCATTACGCCCGCCATGGATGTGTTTGAGTATTCCTACAGACGGCGCCAATTGTGGAGAAGTGGTTTGGAAATACTCTTCTGATCCTGGGGGATGCTCGTGATCTGCTGATAGTCACCTGAAAAGGAATAAACACTTCAGTCGGGGGTGTCGGAATTAGCACTCTGACGGACAAGTCAGTCTCCACACTCAAGATTGCTTGTATTCTAAGTTAAGTACAACAATTCTCACATACTTCTTTCTGGCTGATGTTCTTCTATTTATATCTTTTCTTACATGGGCCTCGGGATTAGGTCCATTTCCAACTCCATATTCGGCACATTTTGTAGTAGACTGCTCTTTACTCGGCCCCTTGCTTAATCGGCTATTTGGCCGAGTAAAGTTGGATTCGAACTTGCGAGCCGATGCCCAGTGCCACGAATTTCGACTCTTCCAGGTCCGACTATCCGGAATCTTTACGACTCCCAATATTCGGCCCCCACATTTTTTAATAGATCATTTATTTTTTTAGAGACAAATTGGCTAAAATAAGAAAAATACAAATATCGGATCGATTTATTTATTTTTCATTAGATGATATATATGGATAACTTTACAAAATAAATGGTTCAAATTATTGAAACGAGACTTGTGATAGACCTATAAGTTTGGACATGATGGTCAAGTTCAAATTTGAACTGCAAAAGTCTAAACCCTTCTTCTAATAAGTTGTGTTTTTGGGGGAAAGAATTAGGTGGTATGACAACTTATCATTTCCCCAATCTTGAAATCCTATATATATATATAAATAGTGTATATGTATGTATGCATATTTAAAGATGTAATTAAATTGGAAATTAGGTCATAAAATTAGGTATATTTGAGCTAATAAGTAGTTTAATTGATTAGTATGAAATAAAGTTAAAAAATAGTGTGTAAACCTAAGAGAGAGAAAGTGAAGATAGATGTGTACTAAGTTAAAAACTCTAGGATTAATGTTGACAGGGGCGGAGCCAAAGAAGGCCCGGGGGGGTCACGTGCTTCCCCTTAATTTTGAACTTTTTTGGTTTTTGTTTTGTGGTCATATAAAAAATGTAGTCCTTTTTTTCTTTACACGTTCTTTGGCTAAGGATTTATTGTATTGTTCACAATTAGTAGTTATATGGTACTTTGAAAGTACTATATAGTATTGTTTATTTAATAGTCTAAACCAATAGTGTAGTGGGAAATCGTATGGATTGAATATATTTAACTCATTATTTTCAGGTAGTTGACAAATTACTTAGTGTGATTTGTCATATGAAACTGGATCATCTATTCTACTCTCTCATGTCTCGCTATCCCAAATACACTCTCTACTACAACAAAATGAGAGCAAGAGACACATATCCTATGATAGAGGTACAAGAGAGAGTACAACGAAATTTCCTTTGCATGAAGCACATTGAATGTAGTTGCTTTTAATTAGCATGTATTTGTTTTCAAAATTTGATTGCAAATGTTTTGCTAGGTATGTTGTTCTTGTTAAATAGGAGGTGGGAGGATCTACTCAATTTCTATGAAGATCAAGAAGCTGGAGAAGTAGATGGCAGCCCTATTTATCCAGAAACCAAGGTTACAAGGTGTTTTTATTTATGGAAAAACTATTTAGTTATGAATTCGTTTTAACTATTGTCCGAACAAAACAAAAACAAAAACAAAAACAAAAACAAAAACAAAAAACGTAAAAAAAAAAAAAAAAAAACTATTGTCTAAACTTGAATAATTTGTTTGCTATTTTGTGGTATTGCTAGGTTTGTATTTAGTCTCTTTTTGTGGCATTGTTGGGTTTGTATTAGTGTGTCTTCTCGTTGGCTAAGTTGATTTGTGCTATTATAGCCCTTTGTTTTGTGGTACAACTGGATTGACTTTATTATTAGCCATGTCATAATTTAGTTTTGATTATTATTGACTTCCTTAACAATAGAATATGCGATTTATTATCTGGCCTCTGTTCCTATCTTTGTTTAGCTAATTCATAACCATGAATTGTATGTTATGAGGAAATTGTTTCAAATGTAACTTAAGAGAGTAAATATTTCTAAGTCTAAATCAACAAAAGAAAATTCTAGATTAAAAAAAATAGTATTGTCTGAGACACTACTCTTTTTTTTTTAATTTTTGAACGGCAAACAAAAGACTATATTAATATATGAAAAGAGTACAAGGTACCAAACAACAACATATCATTTGCTAGCATCCCCAAAGTTGGTGAGAAACCAACCAAAGAAGCAAAACAAACACCTCAACAACACACTCCAACAACCAGCATAACAGACTAGATACAAAGCCCACATCACAGCATAACAAAAATAGAAACCAAGAGCATAACATCTACAAGAACAGAGCTGTAAACAGAACAGATACCAAATCCACAGAGCTGCAAACCACGCAGATCTACAGAGCTACAAACAAACTCAAATATACAAACAAACTTAGCCACCAAACCCACATAGTTGCATACAAAACAAATACAGAGCCAGACCATAAACAGCTGCTGCTGCACACCAGGAGACATGGTTGTCATTGTAAATTGCAACGAACCCTGCCACCTAAACAAACTCTAATCTGCCAGATGTTGTAGATAAAGTCATTAATAGTAAACTGACAATCCTTAGAAGAAGCTTTCAGCCAAATAGCTAATCTAATAATAATTGTCTCCTGCAGCTCCTTCATATCTAGCTGAATATTATTGAACAAGCAATCATTCTTATATTTCCAAATGGACCAAAGAGCAACCAAAGAGATAGTTCCCAGCCCACCAATGCAATAAGCAGTCAACAGAACCAAGCACAACCCATATTATTCCCCACCACTGCAATAGGCCAGTCCAGACCTTCCAAACCATAGGACAAGAAATGAGAACATGTGCGATAGATTCTGCCTCAAATTTACAAAAAAAACACACACAATTGATGCTCCCTCACCCAGAACTCCAACCATTTGAAAGAAAACATAAGTTTTGAGTTTATGTTTCCAAGCTAACCACTAAAAAAATTGAACTTTGGGAGGGAGGTAATTAATCCACACCAATTTACTAGAACTCTCAAATACACCAAAACTCAATTCACAATGCCTATAAAGAGATGCAACAAAGGACTGACCTATTTGGCATGGAAGCCACCTTGGTTTATCTTTTTCACCGAAACAAAGTGCAGGGGCTGCTCTTAACACTTCAATGAGTCTGAATACCTCCTCACCCTCGCACTGTAGCAAAGGCCTTCTTAAACTGAGATCCCACAGCTCAGAGCTTCCTTTGTTGTCAACAAAGAACTTGAGGGAACCATTCTTAACAATGGACAGAGAATAAACTCTAGGGAAAACCTCTTTTAGACAAAAGTCTCCACCATTCACTACAAAAAAATTACACTTTTGACGACTAAATAGTTTGGTCACCGGCTTGGTCGTGGAAAGATTGTCGGGGAAAGTATTTGCGACTAAAAAAAATTTAGTCGCCGAAAGTTCTAAAGTGGCTACTAAACAATTAGTCGCCAAAAGTAAAAGTATTGGCGACAAAAAAAACTTTAGTCGTTGATAAGCTAAATTGACGACTAATCTTTTAGTCGCCAAAAGCTTTCAAAAAATTAATATCGCATTTTTAGCGACTAAAATATTTAGTCGCCAAAACTAAAATTATTTTCCATGACTAATTTATTTAGTAGCCAAAAAGTTGTTTTTGTTCATCTTAATTTTTTTAGCTACTAAAAATTTAATCTCCTAAAGTCTATTTTTTTTATTCGGCTACTAAAATTTTAGTCACTAAATTTTTTTTTCATTTTATTTTTTTTTTTAACTACTAACTATTTAGTTTAGTCACTAAAAATATTTGCTTCCTTTTTGGCTACCAATTATTTAGTGCCCAAAAACATGATATAATTATTTTTTTAATTTGTCCATAACATAAAACATGGTATTAAAATTATTTTTTAATTTATTTAATTTGTCCAAAAAATACAGTTCAAAACCAAATCTTCAATCATAGAAATGTGATTTTTACAAGTTCAACTTCATTTTGAATTGCTGAAAGCGAATAGGTGCACCCACCAATAACATACTTAAAATTCCCCATCAGTTTCCTATGCTCTAGAGGTAGGATGACCCCAAACCAAAATTACGTGAATGGCCAACATATTGAAGAGATTTATAAAAAAAGCCATCTTCTCCTCCCTTGACATATCCTGTAGATCTACTCTTTGAAGCTCCTCAACTATTCTTAAATACCTACAAAAGATTTTTTAATTCAATGGCCACAAGTTCTTGAATATACATCCATGTTCATAAAAGCATACAAGTTAATTAAAATACCGCAACAAGTTCATCCATATAAATCAAAGGTTCCAACAAACCTTGCAAATTTCCTCACTCCCATGGATACTTCTGTAATCAACATGTTTTCCATCTTCCGGTGCATAAGCTTCAAAGATTGCATACGACAAAAATCTAAGCCTTGATGAAATTTCTATTATCGGCTTTGGCTTTACTTCTGTTATAACCCTTGGAATGTTGTGACATTGAGACACCACAATAGGATCATGATCCAAGAAGCAGTACAAGTGATTGCCATCTTCAAATCAGTTCTCGCTAAAGCAATGTACAATCAGCACAGATAATGAAAAATATAAATTTCTATCAGAAATATGAAATCATGTGTTTGTTTCTTTGTTTGTGTGTGTGTGTGTGTGTGTGTGTGTGTGTGAGAGAGAGAGAGAGAGAGAGAGAGATTAACACATTAAAAAGTTGAGTTTAGTTACTCACTCAAGAACATACTGGAAGAAGAGTTTGCTTGCAAGGTTTCAACCAAATTCTGTAGCCTATTTGCAACACAGGAACAGATAGAAAAATGGTTGGCAAGGATAAGGCAGAAAAATCATAACACTAAATGGCAAAAATGGAATACTTAGATGGTCTCAATAAACAATCAGCCAATTACATTTAACATTGATTAGCATTGTTCTTTCCCAAAGTGAACTATAAGCTATAGCTTTAGCACAAAGGGAACAGGTTGTATTCTTTACTTGGTTAAGCAAAATTTAACCAAGGTAGTAGTTCTAACTTTCTCAAATACTTCAACATTCTTAAATAATCAACTTATCAAGTTGATAGTTAGACCTAGATGACTCTATATTGTAATTTAACTTTCATCATCATGTCTCTTCTTTCCAACTGGATTTGTTATACTTTAAGATGGCTTCACTAAAGACAATTAAATCTAAATTAAATAAATAAAAAAAACACCAAGGAAATTGATCTTAAATCATCCTATGAAGACATGGGTGACGTGACTTGTATTCAGTGGGTTTAGCTAAACCCCCTAAACTTCATTAAACACATGAGATTTTGACAATGCTAAGTCAATGAGGGATCACTTAACCCTCATTTTTTTCTCTTTAACCCTCTGATCTTTTTCCCTTGAACCCTCCCTGAATGTATTACAATTGGTTTTCATTTTAAATAGTTTTGCATAAAATCTAGTGTGAACCTACCCCTCTTTGTCAATTTAGCATGACGTACTAATGTTGGAAACGTCTCATATGGTTTGGGTGTCAGCGAGTTTGAAGTTCTTTTAGTTGTAGTAACATTATGCTTATTATGTTTTTCAACATATTTTGTTTACCATTTGACATGACACACTTACAACCAATAGCACAATTGTAGAAATGCCATAACCATTATGAATGTGACACATCAAACGTAAACAAAAATATGGTAGTAAATTTGGCTTACAAGTGAAATTCTTACAAATGTCAAATTGTCACATAAGCCTTCAAATGAATTTGACATCTCTAAATTTGAAAGTTTGGTTGAAAATGCTCTGAGGTGTAAAATTCTTATTGGGTTTTATGTCATGTTGTAGGTCCCCAACATGGTGTGAAATCCAATAAAAATTAAGTCTACATACACAAAATTAAACTACAAAATGGACTGGACCCTATTGTACTGACGTTATTATGGGATCTCCTAAATGAAGCCTCTTCGCTCCCACTTCACTAAATTTTCTACATTTCCATATTTTCCTTCTAACTTTTTTTCAACCATCTTTTCATGAGGTAAATAGACCCATTATTCCAAAGCCCATTATTAGATGCATCATGTGTGGTTCATTTGCAATCAAATCATCTCAATCAATCGTTGGTGATAATCAACAAGGCAACATAATCTTTCTATTCCCCAATGTACTAAGAAAATAAACTCGCAAATCATTTAGTTTCTATTCAAAAATATGACTAAATAGTTATTTATCCAAAAAAAAATGACTAAATAGCTAAATAAACAAGTATATGAAGTTGCATTGTTATGTCTCATTAGATGCCCAAACTATGTGCTAATGACCAATTCATACGTGCACATGAAGACGTACTTATTTCAAAAGACAACAAAGAAACCAATCACAAACACTATTTTTACAGCATCATTATGAAGAAAATAATAGAAACTAAACTCTCATCGAAATCCTCCATCGATCAATAGATCATTAAACAAACAAGAATTACACAAAACTCACTTGTTATCATGCCCACCCACCACAGTGGCTCATACAAGTACGAGTAACCTCCAACACCTGTCAAAATAGTCAATGGAAGTTTTTCAATGAGAAAGTTACACACCTAGTAACTTGGAAAATATTTGAATTAAATCAAACAAAAGCGTGTGATAAACAACCATGGTGGACGTATACCACGAAATACATCATGCATCAAGTGCTATAGAAAAGAAACTCAACAATTATGTGTACACAACATGTCCCATCATGGTTTACTTTGAAAAAGGTAGCATGTGAGTGCAAGTAGAACCTGCATTTACATGATATAAATGCACCTCTGTTCAACTGAAAAACACAATTAAACTTGAATTATTTTTTATTACATTTTTCTTTAACAATAATATAATAATAATAATGAATTAACATGACACATAAGTGGAGGTGGGAGCAATAGAAGCTACATGATATCCCTAGCAAATGCAACTAATATACAAACCATTTCTACATAAACAAACAGAGCAGCTCACAAACTTAAACCATTAAAACTTGAGAGTTTGGAGATCCAAATCCTTAAAAAATGTTCCAGTACCCCCACCCCAGCAAAACAGAGAAGCCAAATAGGGGGAGCATTCTAAAGCAAATACAACAATGAATATATATAATTTCCTATAAATAAATATTGAAAGATAATGAGATGGTTGCACCAAAATTTTCATAAAGCAAATAAGTTGGGATGGTCATTGGTTGTGCAAAATTTTCAGAAAGTTGATCGGTTCAGGTCAGCTCTTCTTTCGAAATTACTCAATCACAACATACTTAAGCATCACCCATACATATGCAAATTCCCCAATATTGTAACCTTGCTGCATAACTCAATTATGTTCTCATATTCACTTGATCTGTGCCTAAAATAAATGCAAAAAAGTAGCAAAAACAACACTATAGCTTAGTGATCAAATTAAACACACCACTAATAATAACCTAAAAGTTTTCCCAATTTCAACTCTACATAAATAAGAACGGAGTGTTGCATCCAAAAAAAGATCAAAGCAAAAGAGGACTTGCTGAAGAGAAGCTTGTCCAATTCTAGAAGGAGATCAACCACCTTCTTCAATGTTGGTGCTGTGCATATCATCCATTCATTCAAATTGTGACTCAACTGTTGATACTCTGCCAGTGGCATCAAATGGTGCTGAAAACACCACAGCTACAAAAGTAGATTAGATTTTTGAGAAGCCCAAGAGACATTTTATCAAACAGTTTGAAGGCAAGAAAAAATAAAATAAAATAAAACAAACAAACAAATTGAAAAGCCATAACAACTTCCCAAACCAACAATTCATGGGGGGCAATGAGCCATTAGATTTTAATGGGTTTTGATTTATATATATGGATATATATATACCCACAAAGAAGACTAGAAGAGGAAGAAACAGAGAGGGGTGTGAGGATGATTCTGGAAATTTTCCTGGATAGTGGAAAGAAAGAGAGAGCTTTCAAAATGGAGACTTTGAGAGAGAAAGAGAGAGGTACCTCAGGCTCGGACAAGGGTTTGCACTGCATGAGCTGTGGAATCTGCTCATCGAGATTCCCATGGGTATTCGAGGCGACCAGATCTACACTCATCTTCTGGATTATATACAGGAAACAATTTCAATGAAGAAAAACAGTGATGGTTCTATAGATCCACAAAAAAATGGTGTAGAAGAAGACCTAATCACCAACCTAGATTTTGGGTCAATATGCGAACTGCATAGAGAGAGAGAGAGAGAGAGAGAGAGCGAGCTTGCAATCGGTGCTCCAGTTGTCGGCGACCGGGAGGAGCGGCGGTGAGAGAGGGAGGGTAGAAGAGCAGCGGAGAGGCAGAGGGAGAGTGAGAGGAAGACAGAAACCGTGAAGAGAGAGAGACAGAGGCGCTGCTCTGTTGTCTGGGAACCAAATATATATAGATAATACACTATTACCCGGGGTGGGCGCGGATCGGTTGAGGCCACGGAACCTCCCATCCGTTATTCGTCCGTCAGATTAGCAGATTGAAAAAAATCAATCCTTATCCGTCCGCCAATCCGGTGGATGTGGATTGAGCGGATTGGCGGCTTGACGGATGGATGCGAATTGGATTGGCGGTTTAAAATTTTATAAATTTTCAACATAATTTAACTTGTGCACTTCCTTAAAAAAAAATAAAAAATAAAAAATAAAAATTACAATCAATCACTTAAAAAATTATTACAATCAATGTATGCCTCATCCAAAGAAAAAAATTTGAAATTTTAGAATATCACAATCATTATATGCCTCATCCACATATTACAATCACAGCATGATTCATTTACAAAAAGTATTACAATCCGTGGTTCTTAAAATATAAAAACGATTCAAACTACCAAAACCATGAATAGAGTAGTAGTAGAGATTGTATGTCTCTGTATTATTACATCTATATATGTTTTTGAAAACAAAAACCAACCAGCATATATCATATTTTCTATTTATTATTTTTAGAGTTAGATTTAAAAATCAAAAAATATAGATAAATAATACGTTTATTTTTTTCAATTCAAAAAATATATTCAAGTTAAAAAAAAAATTCAACGGAATATTTAAACTCTTTTTCAATTAAAAACACAAAGTCTTATAAATGACTAGGGGTGTTCGTGGTTTGGCGGTTCGGCGGTTCGGTTGCGGCCAAAGGAATCTCAAATCCGCCATCCGTCCGCCAAATTGGCGGATTTGAGAAAATGAATCCACAACCGTCCGCTCGTCATCACGCATCCGTCCAAAATGCGGCGGATCGGTTCGGTTCGGTCGGTTTTGGCGGATCGGTGTATCCGCTGCTCACCCCTACTATTACCGACTAAATATTTTAGTAGTCAATTCATTTTATAAAATTCCTTCAAAATTTGAAAATGTTTGGCTCTAAAAATTTTTGATTTTTGGTGACAAAAATAGTTTTTGGTCACTGAAAATAAGGTTTTGGCGACCAAATTTTTGGTCGCCAAAAGATAAATAATAATTTTTTATATTTTCATTCGGCGATAAAATAATTTTAGTTGCCAAAAATTCAATATACGGCAGCTAAAAAATTTTTTTGTCGCTGAAACTAAGTTTTTGGTGACCAAAGTTTAGTCGCCAAAGATAAAAAAATAATTTTTTACTTTTCATTCGGCGACTAAATACTTTTAATAGCCAAAACTCAATATACGACGACCAAATTTTATTTTTTGTCACTAATTCTGGAATTTTTGGCGACTAAATTTTTTTTAGTCACCAATAATCAATATGCGCCGACTAAAAAAAATTAGTAGCTAAATTTTTTACTTTTGCCGACTAAAAAAATTATTAGTCGCCAATTCCCCAACTTTTGGCGACTAAATTTTTTTTAGTCGTCAATTTTAGTCGCCAAATGTGTATTTTGTTGTAGTGATTTATCATGCCAAAATCTCACTCTGCTCCCATTACCCACTTTAATAAGAAGATTGTTGACAAAAAATTGTAGAATGGTGTTTCTTTGCTCTGCCACAACTAGTATATCATCCCATAACTTAAACTATCTTATGCCAACAGTTTGATTTGGAAGCCATACTCCTCCTTCAATTTTATATTTATTGCAGACCACTTTTTTCCATAGTGCCTCATCTTTATTGGCAAATCTCCACCACCACTTCATTACTAGGCAAGCATAAACCTCTCTGATTCTGCTAATTCCCAACCCACCTTGACTAATACTTTTGGTCACCTCAATCCATTGCACTAGATGAATCTTTTTTTTCAATTCTGCCCTCCCCTCCCAAAAAAAAAGAAAGCAGCTTGTAATCGATCAATTTCCTTTGCAACTCCTTCTAGCATCTTGAAAAGTGATAGATAATACACAGGTAAACTGGACAACACTGACTTGATTAGTGTCAGTCTGCCAGCAAAGGAAAGAAGCCTCATTTTCCACCCAGCAAGTCTGATTTTGATCTTGTCAATGACAGGTTTCCAGACCTTCTTTCTCCTTAGAGAAGCACCCAAAGGTAAACCAAGGAATTTCAGTGGTATACTCTGGGTTTTACAATTAAACAAAGTAGCAAAATCCTTGAGAAAACTATCAGAAATTCCTACCCCATAAAACCACACTCTTATGAAAATTAATCTTAAACCCTGAGACCACCTCAAAACATCTTAAGATTCTTTTCAAATTCATCACCTCCTACACATCAGCTTCACAGAATAGTAGTGAATCATCAGCAAATTGTAGATGTGAAACAACCACCCCATTGACACCAATATGTATCCCTTTAATCAATCCTAACTCCCTTGCTTTGAGCAGTAGAATATTAAGATCTTCAGCTGCCAAATTAAACAAAAAAGGCGATAATGGGTCACCCTGTCTGAGGCCTTTTTGAGGACTAAACTCTTTAGTTGGTGACCCATTCACAAGTACTAAAATTCTAGCAGTTGAAATACACTCTTTCATCCAAGAAATCTATTTAGATCCAAAACCAAAATTTGATAACATGGAAAACAAAAAACTCCAGTTGATAGAGTCATAAACTTTCTTAAAATCAAGTTTGAACAACAGCCCCTTCTTCTTGGCTTTCTTCCATCCATCCATGATTTCATTCGCAATCAAAACCCCATCCAAGATATTCCTTCCACCCAAAAAAGCTGATTGAGTTTCACTAATTACTTCTGGCAAAACTGGTTTTAGTCTACTTGCAAGAACCTTAGACAACAACTTGTACATTGACCCAATCAAGCTTATTGGCCTATATTCATTGAGATTGAGAGCATTGACCTTCTTAGGAATTAGTGTGATGAAAGAGCTATTCATCCCATAAGCCAATCTACCCAAACTATAAAACTCTTTCATGAAAAGCATCACCTTTTCTTTGAACACCTTCCAGTTCTTTTGAAAGCACATGAAGTTGAAGCCACCTGGACCTGGTGCTTTATTCCCATTGCATTCTTGTACTACTGCCCATATCTCCTGTTCCGAGAACTCTGCTTCCAACTGCTGAAAACAAGTACTACAGCTGACACTCTTGAAGTCACCAATTAATACAGGTCTGATCCTCTATTCTTCTGAAAAATCCCTGTTAAAATGAGCCCATACCTCCTGCTTCATTTGCTCTGGATCCTCAACCACCATCTCTTCAACTAAAATAGAATTCAGTGCATTCCTATTCTGCCTACTGCTGGCCATCGCATGAAAAAACCTTGTGTTTCTGTCCCCTTTTAAACTCCACTCCAATCTTGACTTTTGCAACCATGCCCATTCCAACATTCTGTTAAGCCTCCACATTTCACTTCTTACCTCTCTTTTTAACTTCAACTCTGCTTCCAACAAGGGTCTATCTTCAGCCAATAAATCCAAAGAATGAAGCTGACTCTCAGTTTCTTTAATTTTTTCTGAGACATTTCCAAACACCTTTTTGCTCCATTGCTTTAATGCTAACTTCAATGCATGTCATTTCCTTTGTAATATGAAACCTACTCTACCATTTATTTGTGTCTCTTGCCAAACTTTCTCCAGAAAGGATGCAAAATTAGGGTGCAACAGCCACGCATTTGTGAACTTAAAAGGTTTGGGTCCCCAATCCCTATCATCCTCCAATAATACTAAAGGGCAATAATCAGAAATGAGTCTAGGTGGTTCCCAAAGTTTGAGCTTGAATCTTTCTAACCACTCAGGACTAAGAAGAAATCTCAATTTTACTCCATTTGTTACCATCAATTGCATTGCACCAAGTGAATTTTCTACCCATCATTTGTATCTCAGTCAACTCACACCTATCTATGAAATCATTGAAGTCTTTTATACTCCTATCCCTTCTTGAACATCCCACTATTTCATCCACATTTCTAATTTCATTAAAATCACCACCTACACACCAAGGTGTAGGGAAAGTTGCTTTCAAGTTTACTAGACTCTCCGATAATCTCCCTCTCCTCACAGTATCATTAGGAGCATACACATTGATAACAACACATTCAAAAGAGTTGAAAACAGTACCTGCAAGCAGAATGAAACTTCTATTACTGCAACAATTTGAGAGCTGAAACACCTCAGGGTCCCAAATGCAAAGCAACCCCCCTACTCGACCCTTAGCATCAACAACCATGAACTTCATTTTGTCTCTAGGCTACAATCTTTTAACATCCACACTTGAAAGGCTTGCTTTTTTTGTTTCTTGAAATAGAGCCAAATCGATTTTCCTATCTAACAAGAGCTTCCTTATTTTTCTCATCTTCTCAGGCCTTCCAATGCCTCTGATATTCCAGCTTAACCACTTCATATCAATAAGTCTAATGCTCTTCAAACTCACCCAGTAGGAACTGATTATGATGCAGCCCCATCAGCCCCATCTCCAATTCTTTCTTCATCTAACTCCTCCATCTGATCAAGTTTTTGAAGCACTTTCTCATCTTGCCCCATGCAGTCAATCCCTAAACTTTTACCCAGAAGAAGTGTGAGTTGAGCCTCATGCAGTTTGCCTTTGAAACAACTATGATTAGATTTACCTAAAGCAGACTTCGACACAGTAGCAGTTTGTAGACACCCCATTTTTTACGGCCGTTACGACTTGGATGTCTTCGTTTGCACACCTAGTGATGAGTGTGCCTATTTGTCAAGTGATCAAAGTTCCCGACGGAACACTACAACTTTGAGCCTATCAAACCTAGTTTTCTTGGTGCCTTGCTTTTGACCAAACTTAGAGTTCTTGGCCTGCAACCTCTGGTGATTGGCCAACTGCCTACCGGCCTTGGTTCCTTCTTGCCAGCCACGGATATGGCCTGCCAGCCACCAATGAAGTTTTTCAGATCTTTTTGCAGCTGTGCCAGCTGTTGGCACAGGTGCATGCATCTCTATATACCTGTGTATATGGATATTTCTGAGAGAGAGGCTTGGTTTTCTATTTATAGAAGACCCTCTCCCCCTTGTTTGAGGGTTAGAAAATTTTGGAACAAAATTATCTCTCTAGATTTCTTTCTCTCTCTCTCTCTCTCTCTCTCTCTCTCTCTTCCTATTGTGTGCCTAAAAGCTTATAATTCCTACACTTTTGCATACACCTCCTTAACCAAAGTTGCTCACCTTTGAGTTGAGGTTCCTTGAGGCCTTCTTGGAGCTCTTGAAAGTGGTTTTGGCTTGAATTAGTGCCAAGAATTGTTCTTTGCTTCAAGAGGTATAATACTTGTCTTTTAAACTTGTTTTTCATAATTGTTTTCTTATCTCTTTCCATTGTTTTTGGGCTGTTTTTGAGCCATAAAAAACTCTGTTTTGTGGGTTGAAATTGGTGTTTTAGGCCATTGAAGGTTAGGGGGTTATCTCACCCTTCTTTGTTCCTTGCTTTTAAGGCTTTTTCACCTTTGTTTCCCACCTTCAAACCAACTTCTTTTGGGCTTTTAAGCACTGAAATTCAAAGGTATTTCAGTGGGAAAAATCATGTTTTGAAGCCCAAAATTGGAGGGGTTAGCCTCCCCTCCTTGTGTCTTGCTTACTAGCCTAGGTAGCACTATGTTTTACCTTATTAATCTAGCCTTTTTTAGCTTAATTCTGGCATGTTTTAGGACTTAGTTTGGACTGTTTTGCCTCTATTTTGGGCTGCTTGTTACGTTTGAGCATTGTATTGCATGCTTCTAGTGCAAGTCTCCTCACTAGCTTGGTGTTTTAAGACTTTAAACACCATTTGTTTGAGTTGTGTGCATGTTTTAGTGTCTTTCTCACCTAATTTGAGTACTATAATCTCTACAAACGCCCTCATTTCTTAGCTTTTTAATTTGCTTTGAGGGTTGTTTCAAACTTGGGATTCTTTAAGCTTGAGATTGAAATTCATGCTTAATGGTTTAATCCTCTTTTGAGGGTTCATTATCAACGGCATGAAGCTTCTCTCTTGCCTTAAATCACCCCTTGCTTGACACTTCCTTCCCTCTTCTTACCAATGGACTTAATTGGTTAAAGAACGAAAAGGTGATTAAAATGAGTAAATAAAAGTTGAAACTAAAAGTGTGCAAGAGAAGAAATTGGTTTCGTTTTGATGTGTTCAATCAGACGTTAATTGAACATAAGGAAAATTGGGGCATTTCATACTCAAAGTGGTAAAATGTGCAAAATTTCCTAGGTCTCCATTGCCCTTGATCATGCATGATAGGATGATGGTCTTTTTAGTATTGCCGTTGCATTAATTGAAATTGCACAACTTGGTTTACTTGTCATCATGCAATGAAATTGCTTAAGTTGATGGTTTGTGAACCAAGTTCACTACTCCTTTGATTTACTCATGAAAATGAGGGGTGAGTTGTGCAAACAAACCCTAGAAATGCACTGTCTCTGCTCTATCTGTCCTTTGTTGCAGCAGGGGAGGTTCTGTCAGCAATGGCCAGCAGTGGCTTTCAGTGGCCGGCAGGCCACCACCAGTGGACGGCAGGCCCCTTGCCGGCCACCAGTGCAAAATCTAGCAGTGTCCTTCTGAGGTAGAGCAGAGTTATTCTGGAGGTGGAAATCAGTGCATGTGTGCTACTGTGCAACAGAGGCATTCAGCAGCAGAAACAGTGGCATTTTCGGGTAGATACGCGCAAGCATGCATATGCATTCCTTGTTTCCCGAGGCGGAGTAGTTAGAATAATCTACGTGTTGTAGTTCTCTACTTGGTTTCATAATTAATTAATTGGTTTAATTAAATAGTTCAATTTGTACTTAATTAACTAGTTTAGTTGATTATTTACTTTGGCTTGTAATAGATTAGTTAACAGGTTGACAAAACTAGTTGATTTGTGTATTTAATTACTCAGCTTAGATTAGTTAATAAATTGATCGATTTGTTGTAATAATTAATTAGCTTGGAATAGTTAGTTAGTTCATTTGGTTAATTAGCTTAGCTTAGTTAGCTTATTCATTCAGAGCCTCCTGTACTATGGCGTAATGTTGTAATAAGTGTGTGTGCGTATGTGAATGTCTTCCAACCTCACGTCTTTCTCCCTTTTTATTTACCAGCTTTCGATGGTTAGATTAGGGATCATGTTTATGTTTGCATGTTTGCATCCATTCATTTGTCTTACATGCACCGAGACTCGGTTCATCATTCTGACCTGCATTGTCAGTTAAATACTTCATTGAATACGTGCTTAGACCGCATGTTATCAAATTGAATCAAATGTCATGCTAAGTAGCTGAGCCTATTTTAGTTGCATCCTTGTATGTTGCATTAGGCATTGTTTCATAGTTATGAATCATACATATTTTTCTAATTCTTTGTTTATCTTAGCTTGGAGTACTAGGTGAGTTTTTAGTGCTTTAGCATACTTGCATGAGTGTGAGTGACTGCCATGACTAGTATGCTTGCCATGATGCTAATTGCTTAAATGATAAACTATATGAATGCCCTGTGGATGAAGGCTTGTTACTTGAATTGGAATAATTCGATGAATGTATGTTTAAGCCCACTTTGTTAAGTGGCAAATTCACAAACTTTAAGCTTACTTTGTTAAGTGGCAAAATGCACAAACTTTAAGCCCACTTTGTCAAGTGGCAAATTCAAACTCTTTTCGAAACAAATATGAAATTGAATTGTTCCAATTTGAGCAAATTAGTCTATACTTGTGTGTGTGCGCATCACATAGTAATGCTAGCCTAATAAACCGGAATAAGAGCATATAATGTAGACAAAAATCACATCATGATTAGTAGAGGCCGATCTTTGATCGGGCGAGCGGGGGTGCTCAAATGTATTCATGACCTTCCCCTCTCATACCCAAGTTCCTAATCCGAGGCAACTTTGGTGATGACGGACACATAGAATTTGGTACGAGTCACTACGCCAAAATTGGGTTTTAGCGGCGGTTTTTTACCGCCGTTAAAGGCTGTAAAACCGCCATTAAAGCCTTTAACGACGGTATTAACGGCGGTTTCGTTACCACCGTTTATGCACGTGTCGGAAAAAGTAAAACCGTCGTAAAAAGGCAAATTACCGTCGTTAAAAGTCGACCAAAAACGGCAGTAATATAGGACCAAAAACGGCGGTTTTTTACCGCCGTAAATAGGTTCAAATTTTTCAAAAAATAATTCTTTCTTCTTGTACTCCCCAAGTTTTGAACCCAAGACCTCTCATCCACCCACACCAACCACTCTGCCACAGCCACTCTTCATGAAATATATTCCCTAAATAAATATTTAAACATTACTTTTACTTTATTGTAGATGGTTTCGCCGGAACTCGCCGGAGTTTCGCCGGAGCACGCCGAAGTTTCGCCGGAGCTCCGCCGGCAAAGACCGCCGTCATTAACGGCGGTAATGGTTGGGCATTAGCGGCGGTTTTGTTACCGCCGTTAAAAGTGGGCATTAACGGCGGTTTCGTTACCGCCGTTAAAAGTGGGTTTCATTACCGTCGTTAAAGACACTTTTAGTGGCGGTTTTTTTAACGGCGGTAACGAAACCGCCGTTAATGATACATTAACGGCGGTATTAACGGCGGTTTTCGTTACCGCCGTTAATAGTACCTTTAATGGCGATTTTCATTACCGCCGTTAAAAAAACCGTCGTTAATGCCCTGTTTTGGCGTAGTGAGTCATAGGTTTCCTAAGTTTTCCAAAAACAAAAATATTTAGGTGGCAACTATATATCTGGCAAAGTAGTCCATTTTTGGCAATTTGATTCAAAATTGATTTTCCAAAAAGATTTGTCGAATTAGAATAATTCGATAAATGTACGTTTAAGCCCACTTTGTTAAGTGGCAAATTCACAAACTTTAAGCCCACTTTGTCAAGTGGCAAATTCAAACTCTTTTCAAAACAAACATGAAATTGAATTGTTTCAATTTGAGCAAACTATTCTATATTTGTGTGTGTGCGCATCACATAGTAATGCTAGCCTAATAAACCGAAATAAGAGCATATAATGTAGACAAAAATCAAATCATGATTAGTAGAGGCCGATCTTTGATTGGGCGAGCGGGGATGCTCCAATGTATTTATGACCTTCCCCTCTCATACCCAAGTTCTTAAGTCGAGGCAACTTTGGTGATGACGGACACATAGAATTTGGTACGAGTCATGGGTTTCCTAAGTTTTCCAAAGACAAAAATATTTAGGTGGCAACTATGTATCTGGCAAAACAGTCCATTTTTGGCAATTTGATTCAAAATTGATTTTTCAAAAAGATTTGTCAGATTGGGACTCTTTGGTGATTATCTATTTCACATTGCACTTATGAAATCAGATTCAGAACCGCGGGAGTCCGATATTGTAAGGCTTGTTCGCCTTCCGAAAGAGGGCGCGGAAAAGTCGAGCTACATAGTTGCAGATCTAACTACAATTCCTTTGTGGTTACTTTTACTGGATCCAGCCCCCCTCTGCCCTAATCTTCTAGTAAACCCAGAAAATCCACCAACTATCATGGAATTTCCAGCACCCACTTTTCTTTTCCCTTTATTATTTCTAGGCTTCATCTTATTAGAAATAGATTCACCGATGGATACACTAAAAGTCTCACCATCACCAGACTTAGAGTCCAGCATAATAGGCCCATGCTCAGCCCACCTATTAGGTTGGCTAAAATCAGATCCATGATGTTGAACTAAACCTGGCCCATTGATCTGAGTACTTTTATGTTTATGGCCCAATAGAACTTCCAAGTTGATACTTGATCTGGCCCTCGAAGACCCACTCAAACTTCTCACAAAACCTGGTATATGGGTCTGTCCACCTACTTTTAGAGTCTCATCATTACACCCCTACTGCAAGCCTTCTTTTTCCTTCATCATTGTCTCTGCCTTACATGTGCCATCCTCAATTGCTTTCCCAAGACTCTCTGTATTCTTGCTTTTGTCAACCTCAGTTGATTTCCCAATGCAATCTTCAGACTCCTCAACTATTGAGATTTCCATCAAACTACCAGCTGCTTCCATCTCACCTCCTTCCTCCCTCCTAGTTAGCAAATCCCCTTCAGCCAGCTCATTGTTATCTTCCACATCATTAACCACCACATCTGCCAGGTCATCTTCATCTTCCTCTACTCTAGGAACATCAATGGGCTGCACCTCACCATTGACATTAGAGCTGACATACTCGTCAACACGTTCAACTCTGTTGCATGTGCAAGTCGCTTTTACCTCATTCATAATCTGCTCTTCACAAACTCTTATAGGATATACTCTTCCCTTGCAATCTAGATTTACATTTGTATTTATTGGCTCCATGACTCTTGTGGCAATCTTTATCTTTCCACATCAAAAAGTTATTGCCTCACAGGTATCTCCATCAAAATAAATCACCTCCCCACATAATCTTCCAATCTTTCTGAAAGTATCTGTATTCCATACATTGAGTGGCATTCCATAGCAGCTCAGCCATACAAACCTCTCTTGCTCAAGGTGAAGATTTGTTGACCATTCCTTTATGGACTCACTCCATTCCTGAAACCAGGCAATAAGCTTGCTTCTATTGATTCTTATATCTTCCTTTGACTTGAAAGTTATCACAACATCACAACCTCCACACTCTCTTACTAACACATCAGCCATTTCTTTGTGTTTGAGTTCTTCTTTGATTGCCAGAACAGAGAATACTAGTTTGAGCCTTAGAATGATGCTTTCATACAGCCATTCATTGCCTATCTTCTTCACATTTATGGTAATATTATGTTTGTCAAGAGACACTACTTAACTTTGTTGAAATGGATTGAAAGCATTACATTGAATGGCTTGAAAGCTTTGCATAGGAGAGCATACTCTCAACTCAAAAACCATGATATAATCAACTTATTCTATGTTTGGTTCATCAATTTAAATAGGAATTTTAAAAAGAAAAAAAATAATAAATGAAATATAATTATAGAGAATTTAAATCTATAGAGAATTTTTTAAATCTCCACTTAAATTCATGAATTAAACACAACTTTAAGAAAATTCTTATCTTATAGAGAATTTTTTTTGAAAAAATCTTATTGAGAACTTATATGCACATAAAAAACATGTGAGCTTGTTCGTTTTTGTTTCTTCACATATGCCAACAGATAAAGAATCTATCACTATATTTTACCATACGCTATCAATCCTCTCCCAAACCTTTTTTATTAGAATCAGATTTGATCAAATACAATCCGTTTGGAAAATTTAGCAATCCCTATATGTTGAACAATTATTTAAATTAATTTTTTTTTAACCAAAAAAAAAAAATCATATAGCTATGTGGTTTTTCTAATCAAGTGTCTGTGCATAAATTCCGTGATTTTTATCAAGAATAAACCCTTCTTAAGAAAAGAACTTCAACTAATAAAAGCAGGCTACAATAAAGAATAAAAGCATGCATAGATTAAGAGCAAAATAAAGAGTTATACAAGGTGGATTTAAACCTAACACCATATCGGGAAGAGCATATATGGGTTTGTTTGAAATAGGGTTATCATTTAATACTCTCTGGCAATCTGGAAATTGAAGTGGTTGAATTATCTGATTTTGTTCTATATCTATTTTGAAGCTTGTATACAAGAACAATGGTGAAATTATAAATTTAAAAATAAAAAATAAAAAATAAAAAAGAAGAAGAGATAAAACCAAAAATTTTGACCACAGCAGAGGATAAACCAACACATCAAAGATCTACCAAATTTTCGCTTCAAAAAAAGAACCCAAAAGATTAAATAAAAAATAAAAAATTCCCTAAATACCTCATCGACTATACTTTATGATGAACTCGCAAAAGCTGAGTTCAGAAGGTCCCCAATATCACCCATCTGGAAGTGATTATCATTTGCTTCAAGATCCACTGATTTCCTCAAAACTTCCTATTTTCCAGTAAATTCCAAAACAAGTAATCTACCTACTTCATTATAGTTGGACATGGTGGTCCTATGAGGGAGGCAGTTTTGGTCTTTTCGGCAGATTTAGGGAGGTGTCCAATACTACATATTCCTGTACTTCCACAATAAACTCATTACTCCAATTCCTTGCATTTAAACTTTCAATTGGGAAACAAAATGGGGTTTAAGCCACCCACGGTCTGCCTACTACAAGTAATCCTATTAGATTTCTGACTTCCATTTCCTAATAAACTCTCTCCAGCCAAATAAGTTTTTAGATAATAACCCTACTCCAAAAGATGTCATCATCAATTCCTAGTAATCAATCAATGAGCTCTATGGTAATATTATTAACATATTGTTGGTCCCAAAAAAAAAATTATTAACACATTGCCTAATTCAAATATTCGACAATTTGGTTAATAAACCTCATCCTATCATAAAAAAAATCCTAGCACCACAACACCGGTATTCTGCCCCTATTAATCACCATTACTGATGTCCCACTCTGTTTTTAAAGGCTCAAGGCACACCAAGACGCCAAAGGTCTATTGGGCCCTAGGCGCAAAACAAGGTGCGCACTTCACTGAAGCAAGGCGCACCTTTTTAGTAAAAAAATAGATAAAAATCAATATAGCCTAATAATCCAAACTTCAACGTAAGCAAAAATGAAAGAATTCAAACACCGAGACAAAGAAAAAAGAAAAAATAAGGCAAATTGTAGAAGAATTCCCAAAGCCATAAAAGCACATATCGTTACAAACGCAAAATAATCAAGATTCACCAAAACACAAATTTCCAAAAAAAAAAAAAAATCAGAAACTGATCAATCACACATTAGCAAAGTTAAAAAAACTTCAGAAAAGAAGTAGACTAGAAGGAGCAACAAATCAAAAAGATGAAGGAGAAGAAGAAGAAGATAAGAAAAATTAGAGCGAAGGAGAAAAAAATAGAAGCAACATTGTGAAAAAGAAGCAGCCTAGCCACACACACATACACACACACACACACAAAACCAGAATCCAGAAGGTGTGGAAGAAGAAGAAGAAAAAAAAGAAGAAGAGATAATCAAAAAGAAGGGAGGAGGAAAAAAAATGGATCCCATATTTGTGAAGAAAAAAATAAGAGTTTCAATCCTTTGTGGCAGCATATATAAGTCTAATATGTTACAAAAAATAAAAATCAAAGCTGGTATTAAAAAGGAAAAAGAGATGTAGAATCTTCAATGAAGCATGCAAGTGGTGTGCCTTGATGTGCTTCATTGAATGGGCATTCACCTTGCCAAGTACAAGTCACATGAGCTGCCTCATTGCGCCTTGAGCCTAGGCACGTCTTTTACAACACTGATCGCACTCCACCACTACTTCACAGCCTCTCCCTCTGCTAGTCCCTTTCTTCACTCCCTCAAATCTGAGCCACCAATTCAGTTATGCCTCTCATAACTATCATTTTGACATCATCCACTATGACCACCATAATGTTTCGTACACATCATATGTTAGGAATTCGTAACAAACACCTAACCATGATTTGTGAGACACAAAACACAAAGAAAAACAAATGTATAAGAATTGTAAATCATACGCATGCACACGAACACGAGATTTACCCCAAAACTAAAGTTGCATCCATGGTCTCTACCGTTTCAATATGATCAGACAAGAGAGATAACCCCCAACCGCTCTTAACTCCATATCCATAGAAATTGGGTAGCAAGTGCAAAAATAGTAAAAATACTCGCTCCAAATTCGGGATCCACACTACCTTCAACATATACTGTGGGTGTTTGGGAGGTGGGTTTTTATGTAGGTTTTTTAGTTGTAGGATATTATTGGAGAAATTTTTTTTTTTTGTGTTTGGGAAGATAGTTAGGTTTTTTTGTGATTGGATGTGATATTTGTGAAAGAAAAAGTGAAATGATTATGGGGTTGGATGTGATATTTTGTTTGGATATGCTTTTTTTTGGTTTTGCAAAAAGTTTATCTTTTTATGAAAAAAATAAAAAAAAATTCAAGTCCCAAACTTCCCAAACACCACCAATGGTATGGCCTGAGTTGCTATACAAATAATTTAGTACTAAGCAAAACAATATCTTCCCTAATTAAAGGCTGAAATAAGAGACCATTTGTATGTTAGTACAATACAACTCAGGAATCAACAATTGTGTGAGTGATTTTCTGATCACACTGCCCGCTTAGTAATCAACTGGAGAGCACCGGCTGAATAGATGGCTTTTAGCTAACCTGCAATAGAAAGAGAAGACTCCGGTGGTGGTTCGCCACCCGGGGGTACTCTGACGATCAAGTCAGTACTCAATATCTCTCAAAGATAATCAATAGTGCTAAACTCACTAGCTTGATCATAAAAAGCATACCTTAGACCCATGGGGGTGCCTCTCTTTTATAGCCAACATAAACCTAGTCCCAATAGAAGCCTAACTTCTATGGACTCAGGATTACTGCTAATCTTGGACTCCCAGTAAGATTAGGATAAACTCTGTAAGAGTCTTATCTTAATACAAACTGAAGTTTTCTCTCATTCTAGGACTCTTGTCCCTCATCCAGGTTGAGTTCCCTTTTCATTCTAGGACTCTTGTCCCTTATCCACTTATCTCGGATTTCGATATCTTCGGAGATAACCTCGGCCTTGCCGAGATCACCTCGGCGTCACGACCAGGACACGTGGCACCTCGGCTGATACGTCGGCGTCACCTTACCACGTGTTGGTACTCAGAAAATATATCCCCACAACTGCCCCCTAGGTTCTATTACCTCAGCATTCTGAGGTGATGGAACCTACACTGTTCGTTCATCTGTGCCCCTCTGTCTGAGATCAAACTCGCCGACCTCAAAGTTCCTTGGACTTTACTGTCCACTGGTGTCAAGAATCAAGTTTCATGCTTTCCAAGCTGCTTGAAATCGCACCTCCTAGCCGAGGTTCTGGTTCCATTAATTCGTAAACTCCAAGAGCTTTGCAACTGCTCCACTCACACTCTCTAGTGAGTTCCCGATTTCCAGTCATCTATTTGACTTCGGCGATTTTCATATCGGCGTTTATTTCACTTGGTAGGTTCATAAACTCTTTACTTGCTATTAAGCTCAATCTTTCATAACTCTTCTGAATCTGTTTACTTACCATCTGTTGCCTTCTATTTTCGGCTGTCTTTAAGTTTTGAATTGCTTGAATGTCTGGTACTGTTTTTGTCATATCCGCTTTATGTTGCTAGCATCGTGTCTGGGTCATTACTTTCTTGTTCTTCACATACTTACTTAGTGCTTGTGCACTTGGCTTTATTCTTGAACTTTGTCGTCTTCTTGACTATTTTTCTCTTTTTTCATTCAATCCTCTGGCTTTTTCTCTTTCTAGCTCTTTTGCTTAAATCCGTCATTGTTCCAAGCTTTCAAGCTTCTGCAACTGTCTTCATTCCTCTCCTCCGGTGAAGCTTACGTCATTTTGTCATTGTCGTCAGACTTTGGCAATTCTCATTCCAGCTTCCCTCTTTCTGGTAAGCCACTGTTCCTCCTGGTATTATTTCTTGTTGCTTTCCAAGAAGCTCTGCTTCATTGTTAATCACCATTGCTGTTTTACCTGTTGTTTCCAAATCATCTTCTTGAATACACACTATTCACACATCTGTTGATTTCTGCCACTGTTCTTGGCTTGACACACTTGTGCAATCTTTTTTGTGTTGATTTCCTGATAGCTTCATCACCATTCTTGATTACGAATTACATTCTTGTTTCTGTTTTCTGTGTCTTTTTCCAAATTCTTGCTTTCAATCCTTGCCTTCAAACTCCGAAATGCCAATCGCCGAGAAGAGTCTTGATCAAACTCTTCGGGAGATCGATGCTGAGCTCGAGGCCGAGAAGGTTGCTGAGAAGTCTTCCCAACTGTCTTCTATATCCTGCCATTGATGCCGAGTAGTTTTGTTTCCTTCTTTTACTCATTGTACCTTGTACCTTGTACCTTGTACTTTGTCCGTCTTTGTATGCTTTTAATCCGGCCGACGTGCCATTTTTGTAGTCTGAATAATTTATTTTTCAATATTCAGGCCGAAGTGCCTTCTTTCTTCTTTAAATGCATTTCTTTGATTTCTTCTTTGAATGTATGTCTTCTTTTTTCTGCTCTTGTATGATTCTATACTTAGAATAATTTGCATGTCTTCAAAGTACACCTTGACTGTGCAATCTCTTCGGGTAAAATACCTCTGTCACAACTTCTAATCTTGCTCATCTCGGCTTTGTCCTAACACTTGAAAATATTGTAACAAATATTTTCACAAGTGTTGTTTAGGACTTGTCACTTTCTCAATGTCTTCTATCAAGACTTCAGTTTTCCATATTTCAAGTTTTGACAACCTGGTAGTCTCGGCAAGTACGCAGATATTGCTTGAGCTTGACTTTAACTTGTAAATTTTTCTCAAAAATTTCAACAAGTGTTAAACCATCTTCCTTTATCATAACCTCGGCTTAACTTCAGCTTGTAAATTTTTCTCAAAATTTCAACAAGTGTTAAATATCACATCGCTTTAACTTCAACTTGTAAATTCACACAGAATTTCAACAAGTGTTAAATATTATATCGGTTTAACTTTAACTTGTAAATTCACACAGAATTTCAACAAGTGTTAAATATCATATCGGTTTAACTTCAACTTGTAAATTTACACAGAATTTCAACAAGTGTTAAACATCATCTCGGTTTAACTTCAACTTGTAAATTCACACAGAATTTCAGTAAGTGTTAAATATCACATCGGTTTAACTTCAACTTGTAAATTCACACAGAATTTCAACAAGTGTTAAACATCATCTCGGTTTAACTTCAACTTGTAAATTCACACAGAATTTCAACAAGTGTTAAACATCATCTCGGTTTAACCAACTTGTAAATTGCTACAAATTTCAACAAGTGGTAAACATATTCTTCTTCTCTCTGCCCCTGCATGGCTTCTACATACTCCTTTGCGAACCTTATAAAAGGTCTTCAACCTGGCTAATTGCAGTCCAACCTTGTGTGTTTTCTTTTTTATCTTCTGGGATCTGAGATTTGCTCACTGAGCTCTTCTTTTTTCGGACTTAAGTGTCGAGATCTTGTATGCTAGAATCTTGGATCTGCTCACTCAGGTTGAGCTCTTCTCTTCTCGGACCTACTCATCTAGGCCGATATCATGTCTTCTAGGATCCGAGATCTGGAATCCGGGATCTGCTCACTTAGGCTGAGCTCTCGTCTTCTCGGGCCTACTTGTCTAGGCTGAGATCATGTCTTCTCGGATCCGGGATCCAGGATCTGGAATTCGGGATCTGCCCACTCAGGATGAGTTCTTCTATACTTGAATGTTATCTCCTTGGGAGCACTCATGCCCCCTGTCTTTGCATCCCTTCTGGAAGGGTCTTCGTTCCTCCGCAGGGATCCAGGATCTGGAATTCGGGATCTGCCCACTCAGGATGAGTTCTTCTATACTTGAATGTTATCTCCTTGGGAGCACTCATGCCCCCTGTCTTTGCATCCCTTCTGGAAGGGTCTTCGTTCCTCCGCAGGTATCTATCCTTCCATACCTGGAGGTCATCTTCGTTGTAGTATCCGCTTCGATCTGTTGTCTTTGGTGCGTCACCTTCCTGGCCGGCGTCTTTCACTCCGTGACTCTGGTCACGAGTTTCTGTGTTGCGGTTGTCCCCTTCAACGTCAAGGTTGATAGGTCTTCCATTCCCAGTAGGAGCGTTGTCTCTAGTCTGATCCTTCTGTCCGTCATTGGCCATCTATTCTTCTTTCTTTCATTGGCCATTTATTCTTCTTTCTTTCCCACGTGGTCGTGGGTTCGATTCCCACAGACGGTGCCAAATTGTGTGAGTGATTTTCTGATCACACTGCCCACTTAGTAATCAACTGGAGAGCACCGGCAGAATAGATAGCTTTTAGCTAACCTGCAACAGAAAGAGAAGACTCCGGTGGTGGTTCGCCACTCGGGGTACTCCGACGATCAAGTCAGTACTCAATATCTCTCAAAGATAATCAATAGTGCTAAACTCACTAGCTTGATCATAAAAAGCATACCTTAGACCCATGGGGGTGCCTCTCTTTTATAGCCAACATAAACCTAGTCCCAATAGAAGCCTAACTTCTATGGATTCAGGATTACTGCTAATCTTGGACTCCTAGTAAGATTAGGATAAACTCTGTAAGAGTCTTATCTTAATACAAACTGAAGTCTTCTCTCATTCTAGGACTCTTGTCCCTCATCCAGGTTGAGTTCCCTTTTCATTCTAGGACTCTTGTCCCTTATCCACTTATCTCGGATTCCGATATCTTCGGAGATAACCTTGGCCTTGCTGAGATCACCTCGGCGTCACGACTAGGACACGTGGCACCTCGGCTGATACGTCGGCGTCACCTTGCCACGTGTTGGTACTCAGAAAATATATCCCCACAACAATCATGTATTTTCCCAACAAGATAGAAGTAGAGAACATATCAATCAATCATCAAACATACCCAAATTGCAAATCATAATAAACTTCTTCAATTAGTAAACAAAACCAACCATCCAAATCCACCAAACAAAGATCCCCAATATAAAAAAAAAAAAAAAAAAAAACCATACCAAATCTCCATCAAACCCCAAAAAACAAGAAATCCCTAATTACAAAGTTAAACCCATGTTACTCCTAATATATCTAAAACCCAGTTGCATTCAAAAACCTTCCAATCTCAAGGGAAAGAAAAGCATCAATGCAAGCATACTGAACCTGCTCAAGGTAGAGCCACTCATTGTCCCACCTACTTATCGTAATCCTCTTGGGCTGCTCAATCTCCTTCCCCAGCACCTCTCTCGCCAAGTTCTTCAACCCCGCATTGCGAAGCTCGATCATGCCGCAGTCAGCCGCCAAGGAGTGAACATCAACAGTGGTGGCCACAGACAATGCATAATCCTCAGTCAACTTCTCGACATCGCTGTGAATACCCACACCCACAAAAGTGTAGATACGATTTTTGAGGAAGTCGAAGAGGGATTGGGGGATTTGGGGATTTGGGGGGAGTAGATGAGTTGGAAGATGAGGCATCGGTGGCCGACGCATAGTTGGAGAGTGGCGGTGGGGTTATCGCGGAAACGGTTGTTGGGTCGCCACTCGATGTCGAGGCCGACGATGAGGCGGTGGAGTCAGGGACGATGGATGGCTGTGATTCGAAGATTTAAGAGTCTACGAGGAAGGGCCACAAGTGATGTTCCAAAAAATACATATGGTACAAAATTACATAATATTTATTATAAAAATACATAATTTCAAATAAATACATTATAAAACACATATGACACAAACCCTATTTCAATCTTAAGATGCAATTTGTTCAACAAAAAAAAAAAAAATCTTAATTCGAAGTGTGTATTTTTTTTTTATCAAAAGAAAATATATAAAAAAAAGTGTATTTAAGAATTAGGATACAAAAAAAAAAAAAAAGACAAATTATAAATACATCTTTCAAGGTTTGCTTAAAATATAAATTGTCTCTTATGATTCTGAAAATTATATCATGCCTCTTCAAGTTTCCAATTGTATAACAAATGACTCATTTTATTAATAAATTATCAAGTCAATTAACAGTTTTTAACGATATTAGAAATATATCTCACTTATTAATTCAAGTAATTTTATTATTGTATAGCAGAGTAGTTAAAAATTTTATTTTTTCTATTAATTTTGTTAAATAAATTTTTTTAATGAGAAAGTATTTATTATTTTTAAAACTACAAGAACAATCGATATTTTAAACAAATCTCATGCATTTATAATTTACCCTAAGGATTAATAGCATACACATATTCTTAAGATATGCTTCATGCCACCGGTAATTGTTTACTAGTAGATATCTATTGACATTAATTTGCACGGCTATGTTCATTATTTACAAACAAACTGTTTTCTACTTCAAAAATTTTGTCAAATGTTCACATTACTTTCTCTTTAATTAATGCATGGGGGATTACGGTGACAATGACTTTGACTTTTTTGATGCCTTCGACAATGATGACGATGGTGAATATTGGCAATGTTGTCGAGTATTAGCAACAGCAGATTGTCAACTCTTCATATAATATATATATATATATATATATATATATATATATGTACCCTATTGGTACACAAAAAATTGCCATTGTACAAAAAATTTATTCCATCAGGAATGATTGTCAATATTCTTGAATAAATTTGTAAATTTTTTTGCTCTACATGTGTGTTTGTGTATGACTAATGAAGCTTCTGTTTTGCCCTTAATTCAGCCACCCGGTGTTTATCAAATCATGATGACTGCTTAAGGTGGAAAACCCATTCCTTAGGTCAGTTCTCTGTGTCTACAGTTTATAATAGGATTGTGCTCTCTTCTCATATATAGTGTTTTAGCAACTGATTCACTATATGGAATAATCCTCCTAAAGCTCGATTTTTTGGGTGGCTGGCATGGAAATGGAGAGTAAAAACCTTTCTCTTCTTGCAAAGGATTAGTGTGCTAGGAGGGAATGTTAGAACTATCTGTGGTTTTTGCGTTTCAAAGATGGAAACTGTTAATCATGTGTTAATGTTGTGTCCACTAGTATGGAGAGTTTGGTCTGCCTTGGTGAATTGGTGGGGGGGATTCAGTGGGCAATGCCTGATTTGGTGGAAGGGTTGCTAAACTGTTGGACTAGTTTCAGATTTAAAAGGTTGGAAATGAAGATTTGGAAAGCCATGTCATTAACAATTCTCTGGCCAATATGGAAGCATAGTATTTGGAAGCATTGGGCGAGCTTGTTAAAGTGAGAATTACAAAATGGGTTAAGTATAACTCAGTTGGGGTGCCTTATTCTGTTCATGATTTTGTCTCAAATCTAAGCCAGATTCATTTCTCTTCTCACAGCAATTTGAGCGCTTTGGGTGTATAGGTTTGGATTTTGTGTGGTCAATATCTTATTTTGGATTTGTTTGGTGGCGTTTTTTGGTTCTGGAATGCTTTACTGGTGTTTTTCTGGAATTTGAAGACCTATGCTGCTTTTCACTTATATTCGTGTGCAATGCTGGTGATTGCTTATTCTTCTGGGTATGAACATGTGCTTGGGATTTGAAGCATTTTTGTTCTTTTGATGATTTGGTGGTTATGTAGTGGCTGTTTGGGCTGCTGCTGTTATTTTTGTTGTTGTTTGTGCGTGTGTTTGTTTTCGGTTGGTTCCTCACCAACACAGTACTAGCAGATGATTGACTCGTTCTTCTGGAAAAATTATAGAATATTTTCAGAGTACCACACATCCGTACTCTCTAACCAATTATCATTCATTATATCCCCTCATATTCATCAATCACCCAACACAATACCGCACCTACATTCTCCACCAATTACAATACTATAGGGTACTACATGTCTATCCTTCGAGATTATTGAATAATTACCTTTTATTGTACCAACTTAATTCGGAATTAATTAGTTTTATTTTGACGTTTTGTACAGTTGCCTTCTTTTATTGATGTTTGCCTCATGTTTATTATTTTCATCAATAAAGTTTCCGATAAAAAAATTGATGGTTCTTGAAATCCAAAGGTGGGTTGATTGATAATCAGTAATAGATGTAGTTTCAATTAGGAATGAGCTTTTGTCTAGTTAGGTAGTTAAAACTGGGACATGATGGATTCATCTTAGCCCCATCAGTGAGTTAAATCATTCATTTTGTAAAACATTAACATATTATCTTTGTCAAAAAATAAATAAAAAAAATTGGAATCATGTTGAAAAAAATAAAATTGGAAAAGAAATTGATTGGTCACACTTTTTTAAATATCACAAGATAGAGTAGGAAGACCAAACTACATGTAATCAAGGAATACTTCTCATTTTTGTCGAGAAATTATCCAGTGCTCTTAAAGCAATATTGTCTATTAACTCATCTAAAACCTCAAAGAGTTAATTACTTAAAAGTCGTATTTACAAATATTATCTTAGCTTAGGTCATATTTAAGATCTTTTGAACCAATAAGTCCTATTTAGTAAAATTAAGAATATTATCAGTTTTTATCAATTTTTAAAACTAAGAAAATTATCAATTTTGCATAATAATATTTTAGATAATTGTTTCACTAACTGATGAAAAAAGAAACAGAGCATGAGATTAAACGATTTTACCCTTATACTTATTGGTTTGATTCAACTATCCAATAAAATCGAGAATAATAATAGTTTTTTCCAATTTTAAAAACTGAGAATATTATCAGTTTTTTCATTTAAAATTTTTTATTTTCAATTTTGCATATCAATGTTCTATCATCATGTATAGATACAAAATTTTAAATTTTGCACAAAAAATAATTCAATTTTTTCAAAAAAAAAAAAATTCACATAATTTTTTTTAGTTTTTTCAATTTAAAAGTTGATGTTTTAAAGTTTTGAAAATCAAAATAAATGTCAAATCATCAAGTTCTTTTATAGATAATCATAAATGATAAACAATCATTGTTTAAATGACAATTCTGACTATTAAAATTTTAATGAGACTTAAAAATTTTAAAAATCTTAATAATAAAGTATAAGTTTATAAATTAAAACTTGCATATAAATGCCCCAACCTTAAACTATTAAAGAGAGAGGGAATTTTATTCTTTGTATTTTATCCTCAACAACGCCTCTTACGTGTGTGGTTGGGCTCTATGTTATAAACAAGTCAAACACATCCAAATATTATAATTATATAGTGTTTTGATATCATGTTAAAATATTGATGGCTAACTCATTTAAAATTTTAAATTATTAAAAAGAGAGATAATTTTATTATTTATATTATATTGTCTTTTATTCTAATCTTATTTGTACGGGAAAGAAATAAAACATTCTCGTATAATCCTATTGATCAAGTCTGCGCTCCTCCGTACGACGTCACTCGACTACCTGAAAATACAAACATGAGCTAGCCGGCGGGTGTGTGCCAGAAACTTCTCCGATGCCTAAGTCAGCAAACTAAACAAATAGACAAAAGCTCTGTGTATTCGGGAATCAAAGTTGCGTTATCCCTCTATAGGTGATGTTTGTGAGCTTTTGTAGGTTCCGCGTGGTACAATCCTAGTAGGACTCTTACTCCTCCATGTAGAGTCCTCCTAGGATTCATACTTCTGAAAGATAATGCTTATCCTTCAACACCCCCCTCACTGCTTAAACCAAGTGAAACGGTTTTACCATGGCCGGATTCCAATATGACCGAAGTAAGCATGACTATGCTAAGCCGTAGAATAGTCCGAACTACACTTAGTTCGGTTCTTCTTTTCATTACACTTACTTCGGTTCCTCCTGCTCAAACCGTGCTGACCAGTGTTGCTTAGACCATGCTAACCATTAGGTAGGTCCGACCGAGCTAGCTATGCCGTAACCGGACTAACCTCCTGAGTATGCCAACCGGGCGACCGAACTAACCACAGCGCTCTCCTGGACCGAGATAACAATAGGTACTTAAGGACCAGACTAACTTCAAGGCCTCTTTTACTCTGCTTTTCTTACTCTAGCCCATTAATGGCCCATTGCCCAGCTCGGCCCAATTTAACTATATAAATTACCCTCTCAATTGCCCCTTAATTCCATCTATGCAACATGATAGGGATTACCTGTTACCAGCCGAGCTAATAATCCTTAGCCTCACGATCGAGCTAAACTCTTAAGCCTTTCCAGCCGAGCTAAAACTTCTTTTAGTTTTTCCGGCCGAGCTAAATTCACACCGGGCTGTACCTATTTGGTCAAAACGTCCCTTCAATCATAGCATCTGAAACGCTTCTCCTTCCATGGACACGTGGCATGCTCTTATTGGCTGAAGGCAGCCGTTACGCCGTCTTCGTACTTCGTGCTTTTTGAACAGTCCCGCCCAAAATTTGGGCTTTTCAACAAAACCAACCCTTTTGTTCTTTTGAATTATTCTCACACACTATTCATCTCCTCTTCTCTCTTTCTGTGTCTCTATTTCTTCAACTCCTGAGTTTGCTGAGCTCGTGTTCTTCACTGTTGTTGCCTCTACCTTCGATTTCCTGCCGTAACCTGGTAAGTAATCCAACCTTCTAACTTCTTCTGATTGATGTCGCACCTTTTTTGCAATACATTACATGTTTTAGAAAACATACTACGCCTGTTTCCCTTTTCTGCTTAGCTTTGTGTTTTCTACAAAAACCTAGCAATAGAACACTCGAATTCATGTAATATCCTGAGAAACACTGGTTACGATCCAGAATCATGATGCAACCGGACTAGAAAGTTGTTTGTAGTGATGTCGAATTAGGCAGACTATCCAACCGAACTAACACTTCATGCTACCCCGTTAGTCTCAATAAGGCAAAGTACCCTTCCCCAACCGAACTAATGAACCGGACTAGGGTTGTGTAATAGTACACCTGAAGGCCTTAACCCCGACCGAGCTACATTCTGGGGCTAAACCAGCCTTCGTAGTTTAAACCGAACTAAAAAACGCTGCCTTAAGGCTCAACCGGGCTAACAAAACTTTGCACAAAATCGAGATCACAAACTCCTTGCACAAACCGAAATACCAAATCCTTGCTCATTCCGAGATAACCAGACCCTTGCTCAAAATCGGGCTAAACATAGCATTTCACATAGCCGAGCTAAGACTCGATATTATTCTTGCTTTTATTCTCTTTAGCCACGGTCCAACGATCTGTGCTTAACACCTTTATTTTTATTTTGCAGACTTTAGGTTGCCCGGGCACTCCTTTGAGCGCTCAACCGAGCTACTCAGCCCACTTCCGCAACCGAGCTAACACAGCATAATTTATTCATAACTTAAGATAAAATGGGTAAATATAGGTTTTTAGTAGAAACACCTGGTGGCCTGGCCGAATTCCGAAGGGAGTATAACATTCCTGACGACGTCCATCTCACCTTAGCCGAACAAGATATCACACCTTGGGGAAACTCTGGTTTTGTTCCTTTCACCTTCCTTTCCATCGTAGAAACCGGTTTAAGATTTCCTATACAGCCCTTACTCTGTGAATTCCTCAAGCAAACTAGGATATGCCCAACCCAACTTTCCACCAACTCATACCACATAATAAATGGTATAGCCGAGCTAAACCGCCGTGCTGGTATCAACCTTGGCTTAGCCGAACTATTCCACCAATATTCTATAGGCTCAAAAGAAGACGGGTGGGTTTATTATTTAAGAATACGAAGCCAACGTGAGAAAATAATAAAGACACACCGGACAAAGACTTGAACGATAATGATTTTTTCTGGGTATCTGGCAATTTTGAAGACCACCAAGCCCCAGATCCCAGGCCGCAGTATAAATTGGAATAAAGGAACCCATGGTATAATTATCGGTTTTCTTTTGAATGCTTCTTTTTTATTTCGGTCTCCTATTCCTACACCGTACTAACAGTGTCTTCTCTATGCAGATTCAGCCCATCTTCAATCACTTTACAGTTACCCCAATCTGAACACTCTCCGCGCCGTACTACGTTATCCAGAAAGAAATTGGGCCAAGTTGCTGAACTTCAAACCGACGTACAGATATAGTAGCCGACGTAAAGCCAGAGTAACAGATTTCTTGCTGGAAGACGCCCCTGAACCGGACCTCACCTTGCCCCAGATAAATCTAGTCCCTTTGACTGCCGAACAATAAATGGCCAAAAGGAACAGAGTAAGGGCCCTTTTAACCGAGACAAACCGAGCCGAGGTACCACCACCGAACCAAACTCAGGAAACCGTGGTGGCCCTCCCTTCTCAACAACCTTCTTCATCACGCCCAAGCAAGCGCGCCCGGACTACCCAAACCAAGCAACGCCTTGCTGATGAAGATGAAACCATCCTTCCACCAAGCCCTCCTCCAAGCCCTCAGCCGGAGCGTTCTAACCGGCTTAGCTCCTCCAAGTGGGCTGCGAAAATGACTTTCCAGAACCGAGACATCCAAGATACTGACTCGGTGGTTGCTGAGAATGATCACATGATGGCATTCAATCTTGCCAAGAGTGTCTGCCTTCCAGCAGACATGGAGCACCACCAGCATCTGACCGAGCTAAAGGCCATCCGTTCGGCCACCAAATCCATGGTGCTTGTAAGTAGCTGTTTTTGTTTAACCTTTCTGATTTGCACAACTTTTATCTCGGTGTGATTACAAGTCCCCCTCTTTTTGCAGGCCATGTAGAAGAGCCACATCGCTCACAAGCAAGTGCTTGAACTCCGTAAGACTACAAGGCAGGCCCTGGCCGAAGTTATAGAAAAGACGGCCGAGCTAGAACAAGCCAGGCAGCAAATAGCCGAGCTAAAATCTGAGAACGGTCGTCTGACCGGACTTGTTAGCTCGGCTGAAGCAGAAAAACAAAAAGCTGCAGCTGTTATGAAAGACAAATATCTACGCGAGCTTACTAAACTTGAAGGCAAGAAAAACACCGAGATAGAGCTGCTGAAGAAGAGTGCTGATGACGCCGAGCTGCAGGGTTTCAAGGAGGGGGAGGCGACTTACATAAAACAATGTGAAGCTGCCAAGGATCTCTTCTTCAAGTGCGGTTGGAGGGCGGTGGTAGAGCAGCTCGGTCACGGTCCAGAGACTGAGGTCTTCAACACTGCGGCATACTTCATTCCAAGCTCTATGACGGAATATGCTGCGCCCTTCAGCAACAATTTCTCGAGGACTCAGATGATGAAGAAGAAACCGTGCCAAAGGATACCCCGGCTGTCAATGATCCCGTCGATTAGTCAGTTCGGTTGGAGCCAATGGTGGAAGACCTGACCAACGAGCTGTCTACTGAGACCGAGCTCGCAAACGAGACTGTACTTCCATCAGAAACCGGGCTCCGGGTTGATATCGATGCCGATCTGGATGATTTGTTTAAACTGACTTTGTATCTTTCTTTTTTCTTTTTTTCCTTTGCTTTTGGAAAGAAATTGTGACCGGGCTGAGGCCCCACCTTTGTACTTACTCTGAATTTTTAATGAAATCTGCTCTTTTGTTCCGACTTTTATTTCGGTTGAACTCCAAACTTGTATTTCACTTTCTGAGATGAAGTAGTGCATTCTCTTGCCGAGATAATTCATCCCGGTCTTAATCTTGTAATCAGACTGGCCATGCCAGCCAACCACTCTTTAACCGATATTCCTACTTCGGCTGAAGAGTAATAAGAGTTGGTTTAATCCAACCAACCACTCTTCAGCCTAAACCCTTACTTCGACTGAAGAGTACTAAGAGTTGGTTTAATCCAGCCAACCACCCTTCAGCATAAACCCTTACTTCGGCTGAAGAGTACTAAGAGTTGGTTTAATCCAGCCAACCACTCTTCAGCCTAAACCTTACTTCGGCTGAAGAGTAATAAGAGTTGGTTTAATCCAACCAACCTAGAATAAAATGCTTGGTTATTCCGACCAAACGTCCTGCAGCCTGGATCCTGATCCTGGGCTTAGGAAGAGTGGTTGGTTTAATCCAGCCAACTTCTAAGTTGGTTTTTCCAGCCAACCTAGAATAAAATGCTTGGTTATTCCGACCAAACGTCCTGCAGCCTGGATCCTTATCCTGGGCTCAGGAAGGTTCGTAGTTGGTTATTCCAGCCAACTATGTTTTTAATGCCCCGAACTCACCTAAATCACTAAAACGAACTTTTACAGAAGGAAATGTCTATACTAAAAAGAAAACTACTTGTTTTATTGAGAAAGGAAAAAATTACACATATTTAAAAGAAAAAAGGCTAAAAATAAAATAATTTGAGATTGGCAGTATTCCATGGCCTGGGAATTGCCTTGCCGTCCTCATCTTCTAAGTGGTATGCCCCTTTGCCTGCTAGTCCCACTACTTTGTAAGGTCGTTCCCAATTAGACCCTAGCTTGCCATCCCTCCGGTACCAAGGTGTTTCCCATTACTTTGCGCAGTACCCAATCTCCGATTTTGAATTGCCTTAGATGTACTGTCTTGTTATACTTTCGGACAATTCTTGTTGGTATGAGGCAATATGAAACTAGTGCTCTGTCTCTTCTTTCCTCTGCAAGGTCGAACTCCAATGTTATGGCTTCGCCATTCAAGTTTGGATCAAAATTCTCGCTTCGAATTGTGGGGAGGCCGACTTCTAGTGGGATTACTACCTCCATACCATAGGCTAAGGAAAATGGAGTTTCTCCTGTTGACCGCCGAGGTGTGGTGCGGTAAGCCCATAAAACATGAGGGAGCTCTTCTGCCCACTTGCCTTTGACTTTCTCTAATCTTTTCTTCAATCCATCCAAGACTACCTTGTTTGATGCTTTTGCCTGACCATTTGCTTAGGGATATGCCGGTATAGAATTGTAGAACTCTATCTTGTACTCTTCACAAAAGCCTCTAAAGATTCTGTCGTCGAACTGCATGCCGTTGTCTGATATTAGTGCCTTTGGTATGCCAAATCGAGTGATGATATTCTGCCAGACAAACTTCTTCACATCTTTTTCCTTGATTGATGCCAAGGCTTCTGCTTCCACCCACTTTGTGAAGTAGTCAGTTGTCGCAAGAAAGAATTTCCTGTTGCCTGGTGCTGTTGGAAGTGGCCCTACTATGTCCAAGCCCCACATTGCGAAGGGCCATGGGCTTGTTAATGGTAGGAGTTCTCTGGCAGGTTGGTGTATTTGGTGTGCAAACGTTTGACACTTTTCACACTTTTTGACATACTTTTCTGAATCTGCTTGCATGTATGGCCACCAATATCCTTGCAAGATTGCTCTATATGCTAATGATCTTCCTCCTTGATGGCTTCCGCATACACCCTCGTGTATCTCGAATAAGAATGCTTCCACTTTGCTGGGGTGAACATACTTTAGATAGGGTCCTGAGAATGATTTTTTGTATAATGCCGATGATGGGGAGAGCCAAAATCGCTGCGACTTCGCTCTTATTCTGTTGGCCTCTTTCTTTTCTTCCGGTAAGGTGCCATCTTTCAGGAACAGTATGATGGGATCCATCCAAGAAGGGCCTAGCTCGGCGCAACATACCTCTTCTGCTTCTGGGTCTTTGATGCTTGGTCTAGGTAGGTAGTCAATCAATAATGGATGAGGGATGGAAGTATCTGTCATTGAAGCAAAGCCTGCTAATTCATCTGCTCTGCTGTTATTTTCCCTATCGATCTATTCTATCTACACCACATCAAATTTCTTGATTTATGTTCTGACCAACTCCTGGTACTTAGCTATCTTGTCATCCTTTGTTTCGTAGTCGCCTGAAATTTGGTTTACCACCAGCTGTGAGTCGCTGTAAACCATTAGTTTGGTGGCCTTCATGTAGAATGCTGATTTGAGGCCTGCAAGAAGCACTTCATACTCCGCTTCGTTGTTTGATGCTGGGAAGCCAAGGTTGACTGTTTACTACACTACTAGGCCGTCTGGAGAGATGAGGACTATAC
Organism: Camellia japonica; assembly: GCA_030407325.1. Lineage (NCBI taxonomy): Eukaryota > Viridiplantae > Streptophyta > Magnoliopsida > Ericales > Theaceae > Camellia > Camellia japonica. The sequence goes on from JAPPVO010000017.1 coordinate 28,243,364, forward strand.
GAAGCCCTGCTCCATGCCGGTTGGATGCTCCATCCACGAAGAGCTTCCACATTTCTCCAACGAACAACTTCCAGCAAGTGGAGGGATCAGATGATGCCTGGGGGTCCAGAATGTTGCTGGTGTTTTCTTTGAGGTTCATGCTTGCTGTCTGCCCCTCGCTATCTGATTGTACCAAGTCTTTATTTGTTGGTGAGTCTTGGCTTGGTGTGAGTATGGTTTTCTTTCTCCTTCCTTACTTTACTCTGGTTTGCTGTGGGACCTGACTGGGTAACTTGTACCAGGGGTTGCGTTATTCCGACGTCAACTTCCATCCCTAGGTCGGTTGTTTTAGTCAGGTCGACTGGGCAGATATGATGACTTCCTAGGGGTGAATTCTGCGACAAAGTCTGCCAAAGCTTGAGCCTTTATCGCGGTTCCTGGGTTGAAACTTGATGTCATACTGTCCCAACTCTACTGCCCACTTCAAGATTCGCCCAGAAAAGTTCGCCCTCTCAAACAAAGCTTTTAATGGAAAAGCTGTGAGGACGACTATGGTGTGGGCGTGAAAGTAGTGTGACAACTTCCTTGAAGCCATCATCAAGGCCAAGGCCAGTTTTTCCAGTGGCAAGTACCTTGTTTCGGCGCCCAACAATGTCTTGCTGACATAAAAGATGGGCAGATGTTGGATTCCTTCCGCTCGGACCAACACTGCGCTAATTGCGTGCTGAGAGACTGCTAGGTACAGAAGAGTTCTTCTCCAGGTATTGGGGTGACAAGCAGTGGCGGAGAAGACATGTATTCTTTTCAGGCTTTCCAGAGTGCGGGTCGCATTCTTCATCCCACTCAAACTTGGCTTTTAGAGCATGGAAGAATGGTCGTAGTCTGTCTGACGACCGGCTTATGAACCGATTGAGCGCAGCTGCCATGCCTGTGAGATGCTGTACTTCCTTTACTGAGTTTGGCCTCTCCAGATCCTGAATTGCTTGATCTGAGAGGGGTCTGCCTCTATACCCCGGTTGGTTACTAGGAAGCCAGGAATTTGCCAGATCCTACTCCGAATGCACACTTGGATGCATTGAGGCGCAACTTGTGCTTCTTCAGGATCTCAAACATTTCACCTAGGTCCTTGAGATGGTCGTTCTCATCCTTGCTCTTGACCACCATGTCGTCGATGTAAGCCTCCATTTTCTGCCTAACAATGGTTCAAACATCTTGGTGACCATCCGTTGGAATGTCGCCCCTGCATTCTTTAGGCCAAAGGGCATGACCTTGTAGCAATACAGTCCTCTTGGAGTTGTAAAGGACGTGACTTCCTGGTCTGGTTTGTGCATGGCGATTTGATGGTAGTCTTTGTATGCATCCAGAAAGCTAAGCCGGTTATGCCCTGCCGTTAGGTCTACCAGTTGGTCTATTCGTGGTAGGGAGAAGCTGTCCTTTGGGCATGCTTTGTTGACTGTCTTATAGTCGATGCATACACACCATTTGCCATTCTTCTTTGGTACCACGACTATGTTGGAAATCCATCTGGAGTAGTGCACCTCTCTAATAGCTCCTGTCTCCAGTAGGTTTCCTACTTCTTCCGCCACTATTTCGGCGTGGTGGAGTGCCGATCTGTGGGTGCGCTGAATGATTGGTCTAGTGGATGGGTGGATATTGAGTTGGTGACAGATGAAGTTAGGATCAATGCCTGGCATGTCGTATGGTGTCCAGGCGAAAACTTCGATGTTAGAGGTCAAAAATTCCAAGACCTCTAATCTCTCAGTGCTGGACAATGACGAACCGAGCAAAAAGAACTTATCCAAGTTCTTTCCATCTATTCTTACCTCTACCAAGTCTTCCACCGCTTTTTGATTAGCTGCTTTGCCGACATCTGCGAACAGTTCATTACTCTCAGGTTCTTCCACCGAATGAACATATCCCTTGGCAGCGCGGCTGCCATTCACAGTGACAAAGCATTGCTTGGACATGATCTGGTCTCCAAGACCTCTTCAATTACCCAGCCTCGTTGGGGAACCGCATTACTTGATGGTAGGATGACGCTACCGATCGCATGGCATGCAGCCATGTTTTTCCCAAGATTATGTTGTAAGTGGAAGGGACTTTCAATACCCAAAACTCCACTTGTTTCGTTACGCTTCCTGCTCTAACTGGAAGAATTATTTTGCCGACTGGCCACTCTGGCATTGAGTTGAATCCAATCAGGGAAGATACGGCAGGTGCCAAGTCTTTATCTTGTAACTTCAATTGTTTAAATGTTTCGTAGTACATTATTTCACATGAACTACCCTGGTCAATCAAAATCCGCTTGACGTCAAAATCCTTGACTCGGAGAGTGACAACCAAGGCATCATTGTGAGGGCAATATATCCTCGCCAAGTCTCTATCAGAAAAGGACATGACGTTCGTGGCCTCTGTCTTTCCCTTTTTTATGGTAGGTTGTGCACTTCGTACTTCTCTTAAGTGCTCAGCCTTCTTGATTGACCCTCTGGGCTCGCACACACGCTCAGGTTCGAAGACTCCATGTATCACATTGATTATGCCTTGAGGTGGGGCGTCGATTGGCATCCCGTTGGGGTTATTGTGGTCTTGGGGGGCTGGTTGCGTCCCTCCTTCAATGTATTGATCCAGGTGACCAGCAGCCACCAACTCCTCCAGGTGCTGCCTTAATGGCGTGCAATTCTCAGTGCGGTGCCCCTTTTCTTTATGGAAGGTGCACCGCGACCTTTCGTCGTAGTCCTTCTGAGCTTCCCCTAGCTTAGCTGGCCATCTGACGAAAGGCTCATCTCGTATTTCACTTAGAATTCGGTAGATCGGTTTTTTGAATACCGTGGTTATAGCAGTGCGGACCCTCAACCATCTTTTATCATGGTCTTCTCCGTTGTCTCGCCTACTTCGTCCGTTTCTTACTCGGACGGTCTGCCGCGTTGACCTTTGCTGAGGCTTTTTCTCTGGTATGCGGTCGTGCCAGATTTTGTTTTGGCCGAGCGCCATCCTCTTCCACCCTGATGTGCTGATGCACTCTTTCCATCAGGGCCTCCATGGTGAGGGGTGGCGTCATGGTGATTGAGTCCCTTAGTCTGCTCCCGACTGGAAGGCCTCTTTTGTACTGTACAATGGCGAGATTGGTAGGGCAGTCCCCAATCTGGTTGAAGGTTTCCCAGTAGCGACTATTGTAGGATCTTAGGGTCTCCTTGTCACCCATGTCGATGGAGAGTAGCTGGTCGATCTCCACCGGGGTTTTGGTGTTTGTTCTGAACCTTGTTACGAACGCCTCCGCCAATTGCGCCCAGGAGGCTATGTTGCCTTCTGGAAGTTTTTCAAACCAAGTCAAGCCTAGGTCGCCAAGGCTAGATGGGAAGAGGATGCACATCAAAGCCTCGTTTCGTCGGTATACAACCATGACCTGGCGAAAGTGGCTCAAGTGTGAGTAGGGGTCCGTCTTTCCCTCATATGTAGTGAATTTGGGCTGAAGGAAGCCTGATGGTAGGGGCGCGTTTTCGATTGCAGGAACAAATGGCTAGGTCTGCAGCCTCGCTAATGCTTTGTCCGTCGATTCGTAGGCTAGGCGCGGTATTGGCATTCCAACCTTGACGCTTCCATGTGTCCAAGGAGCCAACCGCTGAAGGGCAGACACTCTGTGTGGATCGCGCACCCTGGCATCCTCCTTCCATCGTGCCCTCTCCTCTAGAACAGTTCGTAGGTCGGATGACCTGGGCAACTCCATTTGCCTGGATCTTGTCTGGTGCGTGTGCGAGGGCCGATAGGTGCTTCCCTCAGTGTATGACCTCTCAGTCCTCTTTCTCTCAGACCTGGAGTAACGAGTTCTGGAGGTTCTGGATTGAGTGTCGCCTGTCCTGAGGCTTTTACTCTCTGCTTGGGATGGTGTGGTATGTCTACTACGATCTTCCGAGTGGTGGGGGGCGTCTTGCCTTTGCACCCCTCTCTTGTCGCCACTCCTTTTCCCTTTATCTGGCACTTCATGGACTCCATGTCCGCCGCCATCCATCGTATTAGTTCGTCCTGCTCCTTCACACGGTCCTCTAAAGTTTGAGGATCAATCCTCCGCCTTTGTCTCTCAGGACTTTGTGAACGAGAGTGATGGGGGCTGTTAGTCCGCCTTCTCTCCCTCGCATCCCTCCTGGTATTCTGTCGTTGTGGCTCTAAATCCGCCATAGGAGGGATAGAAGGTAGACCTTCACGCCTAGCACCCCCCTTTGGTGTTTGTCCGTCAATGGCGGATTGTGGCAAATCTTCGTTGTGCGCCATTAATTCTAAAGAGGAAAAGCTTGATCAAGAGGTTTTGTTCTTGTCTGTATTCCCACAGACGGCACCAATTATACGGAAAAGAAATAAAACCTTCTCGTATAATCCTGTTGATCAAGTCTACGCTCCTCCGTACGACGTCACTCGACTACCTGAAAATACAAACGTGAGCTAGCCGGCGGGTGTGTGCCGGAAACCTCTCCGATGCCTAAGTCAGCAAACTAGACAAATAGACAAAAACTCTGTGTATTCGAGAATCCAAGTTGCGTTACCCCTCTACAGGTGATGTTTGTGAGCTTAGGTTTTGCGTGGCACAATCCTAGTAGGACTCTTACTCTTCCATGTAGAGTCCTCCTAGGATTCATACTTCTGAAAGATAATGCTTATCCTTCAACACCCCCCTCACTGCTTAAACCAAGTGAAATGGTTTTATCATGGCCGGATTCCAATATGACCGAAGTAAGCATAACTATGCTAAGTCGTAGAATAGTCCGAACTACACTTAGTTCGGTTCCTCCTGCTCAAACCGTGCTGACCATAGTGTTGCTTGGACCATGCTAACCATTAGGTAGGTCCGACCGAGCTAGCTATGCCGTGACCGGACTAACCTCCTGAGTATGCCAACCGGGCGACCGAACTAACCACAGCGCTCTCCTGGACTGAGATAACAATAGGTACTTAAGGACCGGACTAACTTCAAGGCCTCTTTTACTCTGCTTTTCTTACTCTGGCCCATTAACGGCCCATTGCCCATCTCGGCCCAATTTAACTATATAAATTACCCTCTCATTATTGAAAGAAAAGGAAGGAGAATATAATTTGACTAATTGCTTTTTACATCTCACAAGCAATGTTCCAAAACCTCACGAAATGTCATGTTCATATTCACTATATCAGCTGCATACTCATAAATTTTATGAAAAAGAATTATTTAGAAAATTTGGGGTATTTTTTTCTCTTCAAATACTCAAAATTGTATAGAGGCTAATAAGATTTTATGAAGTTTAGGAGGTAAATTACATTGACCTCTCTTGAGATTTTTAAAAAATACATGTCTCATAATTTTAATATAATTATATTGATTTTTCTTTAGGAGATTGATCAATAAGTTTCATATTTTGGATTTGTAATTCATATAGTCCCATATTTTTTCTTGTGATCCATTTAGTCCTTTTGGATGTGTAATGACTCATTTGTCTGCCACATTAGAGTGTCACATTTGGAAAAAGTACACTAAGAAGTTTTTTAGTATCACATTATACCTGCCACGTTGGAGTGTCATATTTGAGAAAAGCACACTAATTTTTTTTTATTTTTTTTTTAGAGTATCACATCATACCTGTCAAGTTGGAGTGTCACATGTCATATTTGAAAAAAGTACACTAAAGAGTTTTTAATTTTTTTGGAGTATCACATCATACCCGCCACGTTGTCACATTTAGGAAAAGTACACTAAGGGATTTTTATTTTTTTTAGAGTGTCACATCATATCCACTACATTGTCACATTTGGGAAAAGTATATGAAGGAGTTTTTATGACATACCTGCCACATTATCACATTTGAAAAAAGTACACTAAGGAGTTTTTAATTTTTTTGGAGTGTCACCTCATACCCACCACGTTGTCACATTTAAAAAAAATACACTAAATTTTTTTTTAGTTTTTTGGAGTAAAAGTCTTAGAGTATCACGTCATATCTGTCGCATTGTCACATTTGAGAAAAATACATTAAAAATTTTTTAATTTTTTTACAGTGTCACATCATTAAAGTGTCACATTAATACTTATCATACTAAAGTATCACATCATACCTGTTGTCACATTAATAAAAAAGTATAAGGGTCCACCAAAACACTATCAAAATAAAAAATAAGACTATACGGAAAGAAACTCTCCACTAATAGGACTTAACAGATCAATAGAAAAATTTAAGATTAATTGGAGAACTTGTTTGTGAGATAAGATTTATTAGTAAATATTCCTTTTGCTTTTAGTAATGTTAAAAAAAATTATCATCTTTATCTTCAAGAAAATAGACAAGTATGATCTTGCAAATAAACAGTTAATTTTTTTTAAACACTAAGATAATAAAATCATGTGATACAATTATCAGACCAATTAATTTGAATGAATTATCTATACAGTGGGACCTAAAAATGAACAAAATAAATTATTAAAATGAGTCTGTGGAGCTGGATTCTTACCTAATGACATTCAACATCAACTAGAATAGTTTTCTTTCATAAGCCTATTAAGATCCCCCCCCCCCCCCAAAAAAAAAAAAAAAAAAAAAAAAGGATATAATTCCCATTTAAAATCCAACACATATTGGTGAATTTTCACTATATATTTTTTATTGCGAAAATGCATTAACCCCCAGTGAGGTAGAGGCCCGTGATTGGGCGAAAAAATTTGTTTTTTTTTTTTTTTGGACTGTCAGCCAGTAGGGGTGCGCCACCTCACTGGGGGTGCGACCCCACTGGGGTCTAAGGCACTGCTCTTTTGATTGATTACAAAAGAAGCTAAGTATCCCAACCACAGTACCACACGTACTAAAATACATAACAGAGCTACAAAGTGAATTAGAAAGACTGGTTCACAAGAAGGAAAAGCTAATTTCAAGGATTAATTCTAGGCAACAAGAAGATTTATTATCTCATATTGATATTGAAAAGAAACGAAAATGTGCTATTGGGAGCCGTTTATCTGCTGTTGCAGCAAGTCCACTTGGAGATAGAGAATTTGAGATTCAGATTTTCACAGTAAAGCTCAATAATAGTCCACTCTCTGAGATTCTGCTAAATTTGGAGGCGGATTAAGGACTACTTCTGTTGAATGCCTATTGCTTTGAATCTTTTGGAGAGGGTTTTCTACAATCTCTATCTTCAGGTACTACTTTTTGTTTTTGGCAAATTATATCAGTAGTCTCTGCATTTTTTCCTTTTTGCCATTTTCATTCCTATCATTTCAATTAGCTTGATTTTGACTCTCAATTTTAGATTGTGTCAATTTAGTCCAATTGATAACACAAATTAGGGTTTTTGAAATAAAATAATCACTAAATTGGTTGACATTAACTCACTAAATTGAACAAGTTTATAATTTTGCCAATAAATCCATGATACATGTAACTCATGTGCACATTTTCATCAAAAAAAAAAACACTAACAACTGTAATCAATTGGACTAAATTGAGACAAAATTGTAAATTCCAAATCAAAATTGAGTCACTTAAAATTATAAGGACCAAAATGACACAAGGGCCAAAATATAAAGACTACTGGTGTAGTTTGCCCTCTCGTTTAATGGCAAACGCTTACGAGTACTATGGGACATTGTTTAATATTGGTGGGATTGAGATGGAGAGTTCTTTGTAAATAAGTAAAAAAGTTAAAAGGATTCTGAAATCAATGAAAATGGTTTTGAATTAGGTGAAAATTGTCTCGCGTTTTTTTTCTCCTTATGCCTAGGCAATTGTTAGTAAGACCTTAATTTTATTTTGATTACTAGTTTTCAGTAACTTTAGTTTTGCAATTCAGATTCCTTATAAAAATAACCAACTAATTAAGTAGTTTTCTTAACATGAATAAATAAAGAAATCCTTTTTTTTAAATGACAATTTTTAGTTAAGCTCAAATCAATAAATTATGTTGACATGCAAACCGTGGAAAATAGATTTTACTAAACAAAATTAATTTCACTGTCACTAACTAATTGTGGATTTTTGTAATTTTTTTAAAAAAACTTATTGATTATAACAAAATGGTATGCTAATGTTTTGTTGATTTGGATATTGAATTCAACGGGTGCAAGGAAATCAAAGGGTGGAGATTGAAACGATAAGAGAGAGACTCTTGTATGAGAAGAGTAAAGAACTTGTTTCTTGAATTTTTGGCCCTAGACAAATATAATAGGAGGTTCTTGTAAATTTTTAGAATCATGCAAGAAAATGTACGAAGTATGACAATAAAAAAGACAAAATATTACCAGTTTTTATAAAAGTTCTATTTCTTAAAAGATATGAACCATCTTATTTGTAAAGTTATAAATGCATGATCATATCTAATTGTTGGAACTTTATGTTGTTGTAAGATAAATCTTGAGAAAAATGAAAACTAAGATGTTGAAATTGCAGAAAATACTTGTAACAAAATAAAGGGTAAACTACAAATATACCTCCTGAGATTTGTTTGAAGTACAGATTGCTCCATGTAATTTAGAAAATTACAAATGTCCCCTTGTCAAAAAAATTTATTTAACAAAATTAACTAAAAAAATAAAATTCATAATTGCTCTCCTATTCAATAATAAAATTATTTAAATTATTAATTGAAACATATTTCTAATATCATTAAAAACTGTTAATTGATTTGATGATTTATTAATAAAATGGGCGATTTGTGTAATTTCCAGAATCACAGGGGGTGATTCATATTTTAATCAAATCTTAGGGAGTGTATTTGTAATTCACCCTAAAATAAAACACAAATTGTTGTTTAAGATTTTGAATTTTTAAAGAGGACTCACCTACTTTTTTAGTTTGGCCCCGATAATTCTTTGAGCCTCCACCTATCAAAATGAGTCCCCACAATTTTCTCTTTGAATCCCCACTTTAATACCAACTATACCCTCACCCTCACCATACCCAAACCCTAGCCTCCACTCCTAACCACCACCTCTGGCACCATTATTGTTGCCTCCGGCAGCCCACCCCCGACCTTTCTTCTTCTTTTTCTCTTCTTTACCTTCTTTATCTCAACTCTGGCAAACCACCATTGCACCACTACGATTTGAAAATCATCTTCCCCTCTACTGCCGCTTCCATAACCACCAACCCTGCTATTTCATCCTCTTCTTTTCTTCTTCTTATTCTTCTTCTTCAAATCACAACCCAAATCGCGACCTAACTGCCATCAAAACTGTCACGACCCATCCTGACGACCAAGGCTGGATCGCAGCTAGTTAATCCTAAAATCCCACAGAGTAATTCCAAGTAATTAATTTAAATAACGCAGCGAAATGAAATAAAGGAGGTAGATTAATATCCAAAGCATACATAGAAATTATTATTTATGTAACGATGTAACATCAGTCAGATAATGATTACAAGGGGAAAAAAAAAAAAACATGATATCCATAACAAATTTGAGGTTCTGATCCATAGGGTAAAACTATCCTTCTTTAAATTTCCTTACCTGAAAGGAGTTTTAACAGCTATAAGCACATGGCAGAGTAAGAAATATTATACTGAGAGTATGAGGGTATAAAATCACCATAGATAATTATTTAGGCTAAAGATGAATAGTTTGATCCAAAATAAATTATTTTGAATAATAGACGTATAACACAAAACTATATAACAAAATAATCATAATCATGGTACAGAACAGAATAGAGGATCAATGGATCCATAACGAACAGAGGGTCACGAAGTGACTAATCAGAGGGCCAAAAGTTATTTAAGTCCCCCAAGGCATGGGACTGTCAGAGGGTCACTAAAGTGACAATTCAGAGGGCCAATGATTATTGAAGTCTTCAAGGCATAGGACCTCCGTAGTGGTACTTATTCAAAACAAATATTTATAAAATCATTGTCAAATATTTTCTAAAATTTTAACAAACATATCCATGGGTTTCAATTTAAACAAATGGAGAGAAAAATAATCCACGTAATTAAAACATTAACATAACTATAAAACATAATTTATATAAAAGAACTTGTGATAACTCAAAACATTCATAAAATATATTATAATAACTCAAGATATATATAAAATATATTATAGTACCTCAAGGTATAATATCACTCACCTAATTAGTAATTTCTAATTCGGCTCCCCTCCTCCGCGAGCTGACTCTCTCACCCGATCACCTTTGTTGATTTTTTTTTTTTTTTTTGATCTCCTCTTCACATCAATTCTCCCATTTATACTTACGCATCAAACTTGCTCAGCAAGTTTATAGGGGACACATTGCCTCAGCTAGGTAATTGATGCTCTAGAAGGTATGAACTTATCCATTTGGGATAAGTTTGAATAGTTTTTTATTTACTTTTTACTTATTTATCTTTGGCCCAATTTTTAACATAATTAAATCATTAGATTACATTTTAGCACATGTCATTTAAATATTTTTCTAGTATTTTTATTTATATATATTTTTATTTTATTTTTATTTTTATATTATTATTATTATTATTATTATTATTATTATTATTTTATTAATTAAACAATTAGGGTGTCACATTTCTCCCCTCCTAAATGGAAGTTAGTCCTCAAACTTGACGTATCTTGGTTTTCAAAAAGGTGTGGGTATTTGGCTCGCATTTGGTTTTCAGTTTTCCACGTAGCTTCTTCGACACGATGATTTCGCCATAAAACTTTGACAAGAGAGATAGTCTTGTTTCGGAGAATTTGGTCCCAACAATCGAGGATCTGCACAGGTTGTTCTTCATAAGAGAGATTTTCTTGAACTTCGAGGCTCTCATAATTAACAACATGTTCTGGATCTCGAAGATATCGTTGAAGCATCGAAATATGGAACACATTGTGAACATTGGACAATTCTGGTGGAAAAGCAAGACGGTATGCCACAGGGCCGATTCTCTCTAGTATTTCAAATGGTCCGACGTAATGCAGATTCAACTTTCCTCGTTTTCCAAACCAGATAACTTCTCTTGTTGGTGAGACTTTTTAGAAAACGTGCTCTCCTACCTGAAATTCCAAATTCCGTCTCCGTGTATTCGCATAGCTTTTCTAGCGACTTTGAGCTGTGCGAATTCGCTGTTGGATGAGTTGAATCTTATCACTCGTTATTTGCACAATTTTGAGGCCTAATAGTTTCCTATCTCCGACTTCTGCCCAACATAGGGGTGACCGACATCTCCTTCCATACAATACTTCATATGGTGCCATACCGATGTTTGTGTGGTAGCCGTTGTTATAGGCGAATTCCACTAGAGGTAGGTGCTCATCCCAATTACTCTCAAGGTCCAACACGCACATCCGTAGCATGTTTTCCAAAGTCTGAATTGTTCTTTCGGATTGCCTATCAATTTGCGGGTGATAGACAATGCTAAACTTCAGTGTTGTTCCCAAAGCTTCTTGCAATCTGTTCCAGAAGTGAGATACGAAGCGGGGATCTCGGTCAGACACGATTGACACTGGGGTACCATGCAATCGAATGATTTCTTTGATGTATAGAGTGGCGAACTTAGTACGGGAGTACGTGATTCTGATTGGTAGGAAATACGCTAACTTCATTAATCGGTCTACTATAACCCATATCGCATCATTCTTTGAAACTGACTGCGGTAGCCCGACCACGAAGTCCATAGTAATGTGCTCCTATTTCCATTCAGGAATAGGGAATGGTTGTAGTAACCTTGCAGGTCTCGGATGTTCTGCTTTAACACGTTAACATTGCAAGCATTTGGAGACATGGTCTGCTATGTCTTTTTTCATCCTGTCCACCAGTAGTGTTCTCTCAGATGGTGATACATCTTGGTGTTACCAGGGTGAACTGCAAACCTCGAGCTATGAGTTTCCACCAATATCTTCTTCTTGAGCTCTGGTACATCGGGTACACAAATTCGATTGTGAAATCTTAGCATCCCATTGCTTATAGTGAAGTCAGGATCAGGAGTAGTTTTCTGCTCTTCATACTTTTTCTTCAAAAGTTTATCTTCACACTGGAATGCTTTAATTTCTTCAATCAATGTGGGTATTACGTTGGCGAAAAGTCCATTGATTTTGCGGGGGACGAGGATACATGCCAAACTTCTGGTAGTCTTTCGACTTAAGGTGTCTACTACCACATTAGCTTTGCCTAGATGGTGATGGATCTCTACATCATAGTCCTTTATAAATTCTAGCCATCGACGTTGCCACATATTCAGTTCCTTCTGCGTAAACAGATATTTAAGACTCTTGTGATCTATGTAAATCTCGCAGGTTGCACCGTAGAAATAATGACACCAAATTTTGAGGGCGAAAATTACTGCAGCCAATTCTAGATCGTGAGTTAGGTAGTTTTTCTCGTGAGCCTTCAGTTGTCGCGAGGCATATGCAATGACTTTCCAATTTTGCATAAGAACACAACCCAAACCATTGTATGAGGCGTCACTATAAATTACAAACCCATCAGTTCCTACGGGGAGTGCTAGTATAGTAGCTGTCACAAGCCTATTTTTCAACTCCTGGAAGCAACGTTCCTGCTTGTCAGTTCATTCAAAGAGTGTGTTCTTCTAAGTTAGCTGGGTCAAGGGTGATGCTATCTTCGAGAAATCTTGAACGAAGCATCAGTAATAGCCAGCTAGACCCAAGAAGTTTCGAAATTCGGACATGTTAGTAGGTCGTAGCCAATCCACGATTGCTATAACTTTTTGGAGATCAACCGAGATGCCATCTTTGTTGATGACATGGCCGAGGAAGTGTACACTAGTGATCTAAAATTTGCATTTCTTTAACTTGGCATAAAGTTTGTGATCACGTAGTGTTTACAGCACGGTTCGTAAGTGTCGCTCATGATCCTCTGGTGACTTGGAGTATAGGAGAATGTCGTCAATGAAGACGATGACGAACTCATCAAGACATGGTTTGAACACTCGGTTCATGAGGTCCATGAAGGCCGCTGGAGCATTTGTGACGCCAAATGGCATGACAAGAAACTCGTAGTGTCCATAACGTGTTCTGAAGGCCGTCTTCTCAATGCTTTCCATTTTGACTTTTAGTTGATGATAGTCGGAACGCAAGTCGATTTTGGAGAATACTTGGGCGCCTTGAAGTTGATCAAACAAGTCATCGATTCTTGGCAAGGGGTATTGATTCTTGATGGTGACTTTGTTCAGCTCCCGGTAATCGATGCATAACCTCATCGTGCCATCCTTTTTCTTTACGAACAGTACTGGAGCTCCCCATGGTGAGGTACTTAGTTGAACGAAACCTTTGTCCAGGAGTTCCTGGAGTTGGGTTTTTAGTTCCTTCAATTCCCTCAATGACATGCGGTAAGGAGTTTTGGAGATTGGTTATGCATTGGGTTGAGTGTCGATGGTGAACTCAATTTTTCGATCAACTAAGGTACCAGGTAAGTCTTCAGGGAAAACATCAGTAAATTCTCGAACGACCGGTATTGAATCAAGAATTGGGTCTATTTGTTGAGTGTCAACCACATAACAAATACAACCACCACAACATTTTCTCAAAAGTCGTTGGGCTATAACAGAGGATATCAAATACGGTGGGGTAGAAACTCCAGTTCCTTCGAAAACTAGCTCGCGTTGATCGGGTAACTGAAGAAAGATCTTTTTGGTCATACAGTCGATAGAGGCATGGTTGGAAGCCAGCCAATCCATCCTAAGATTATGTCGAAGCTACTAATGTAGAGTGGAATTAGATCCACATACAAGGTTTCACCCTTTAAGGATATAACACAGGACTTGTATGCCTTTGTACTAAGTGCGACGACACCAGATGGCAAAGCCACAGATAATGCATATGCTAATGGTTCAGGTGTTGATGTTAACTTGGAAACAAAGTGTGGTGCCACAAACGAATGAATGGAACCAGAGTCAAAGAGAACACGAGCCAAGTGACCACAGACAGAAAGTGTACCTGTCACAACGTTCTCCGTAGCATTGGAGTTTCTGGGTACTAACGCAAAAGCTCTTCCTTGGCGCCTCTGTTCCTTCTTCCCTCCTGTGGTGGTTTCTGGTTTCTGAGCTAGTTCAGAGGTACTTATCACAGAGTTGGTGAATTTCGGGTAGTTTTTCATCACATGGCCAATTTGGCCACATCTATAACATGCTCCTATTGCCCGATAGCACTGTCCCCTATGAGCCTTTCCGCAACTTGGACAATTTGGAATGGTGCTACCCTTGGGAATAGTAAAACCTTGGTTAGCTGAACCAGTTGAGCTAGTAGATCCGGGATTTACTTTCTTTGGTGGGGCTGCCCTTGATCCACCGGTTGGTTCCCAAAACCGCCTCTTTTGACCCATTCCACTGGAACGTGCGGTTTTAATTCCTTTTTCAACGATATATGCTCGATCCACCACCTCTGCATAAGTTGGTAGTTTTAGAACCTCGAGCCTATCTTTGATTTCTACATCTAATCCTGCTTCGAATTTTCTTGTTTTTCGGGCTTCTGTCGGAATAACATACGATGCAAATCGTGCTAATCGTGTGAACTTACTTTCATACTCCGCCACCGACATTGTTCCTTGCCTCAAATGTAAGAACTCGGATGCTTTCTGCTCCCGTAGTGATTCTGGAAAATACTTTTCATAGAACACCTCTAGGAATCTCGCCCAATTCATGACCTCTTCTTTTTCTAAGGTGAGAAGCCACCATTTCTGCGCATCTTCCTTGAAAGTGAAAGTGGCGAAGGATACTTTTTGTTCTTCTGTGCAGGGTAGGGCATGAAAAATCTTCTCCATTTCTTTAACCCAAGCTTCAGCTATCAACGGATTTGAGCCTCCTGTGAATGTGGAAGGATTCAGGTCTTGGAATTGTTTAATCGTAGTTGTCCCTTCTCGATGTTCTGGTGACCCATTATTTTGTAAGGCTTGCAAGAAACTGGTAATAGCTCTCTCCACAATCCGTTCCATTGGATCGGCTCCATTGGATGATGACCCGGTACCATTTCCATCGTTAGCCATAGCTATAAAACAATTTTAATAAACGTGGTACATGATTTCTATCAATTACCTAAATTAAAACATATTCACATAATTTACAAAACATAGATAATATATTACTCACAAAACACCGGTTTTATTTATGTATAATGGTGTTGGTACATTACTTGTAGTTATGTCAATTTTAATGCCTAACCCTCCATGACAAAACGGGTTAGAACTAGGTGATGGTCAGCTTGCTTAGATACGAAACAAAAGAAAAACATAAAAACAACAAAAGAAAGGATTTTGTTATCAAGATCTTAGGTTAAAAACAACCATGGGTACTGCAGCTGCATGTGATGCTCAAACTCCCATCCGTTTTGCTCTATGCCAAAACATCGCCATGCCACCTCCACTTGGTATATGGGGATGCCTGCCTCGTAACCCCATAGTTGTCATCCTATGATATGCACAGGTCCACATATGTCGTAATGTCACCAAAGTTAACCGTCTGAGTGTCAAGTAGGTTCTGAGGGGGAGAGACTCTTGCTTGGATGTGATCACTTAAGAAAGCAAGTCCTTGTCGAGCCATAAACTCTAGAGGTAAAGGTGCTACTAAATAGCGAGGATATTCCTGACTCGGGGCCATGCCTACTACCCGTGTGGGTTCTAAAAACCTGTCTAAGATACTCATAGCGTCAACCCTTCACCATTGTGTGTCTACTGCTGTGGGGACAACCCTTAAGTATACTGGTTGCCCATAAGTCGATTGAGGATCGGGTCTGTCTGCCTAACTATTGCTTCAGAGTCCCCTATTTCCTCTGGTAAGTTTGGAACATTATTGTTATTTTCAACAATTCCTTCAACGTTTGGGGATCAAGTCCATACCAAAAAGAGTCGCCAAAGTTAAGTTCTGACATTGCCTGCACCACAGGATGCCCAACTTAGCTATAGAACCAATAAAAGACTTATCACTATAAGAACTAAGGTAAGACCGTAAGGGCTAAATTTTTTTTTTTTTAAACCATTGCTCTGATACCACTTTTGTCACGACCCATCCTAACGACCAAGGCTGGATCGCGACTAGCTAATCCTAAAATCCTACAGAGTAATTCCAAGTAATTAATTTAAATAACACAGCGAAATGAAATAAAGGAGGTAGATTAATATCCAAAGCATACATAGAAATTATTATTTATGTAACGATGTAACATCAATCAGATAATGATTACAAGGAAAAAAAACATGATATCCATAACCAATTTGAGGTTCTGATCCACAGGGTAAAACCATTCTTCTTTAAATTTCTTCACCTGAAAGGGGTTTTAACAGCTATAAGCACATGGTAGAGTGAGAAATATTATACTGAGAACATGAGGGTATAAAATCACCATGGATAATTATTTAGGCTAAAGATGAATAGTTTGATCCAAATAAATTATTTTTAATAACAGACATATAACTGAAATTATATAACAAAATAATTATAACCACGGTACAGAACAAAACAGAGGGTCAATGGATCTATGACAAACAGAGGGTCACGAAGTGACTAATCAGAGGGCCAAAGGTTATTTAAGTCCCCCAAGGCATGAGACTGTCAAAGAGTCACTAAAGTAACAATTCAGAGGGCCAATGATTATTTAAGTCCCCAAGGCATGGGACCTCCGTGGTGGTACTTATTCAAAACAAATGTTTATAAAATCATTGTCAAACATTTTTAAAAATTTAAACTAATATATCCATGGGTTTCAATTTAAACAAATGGAGTTCAGAAAAATAATCTACGTCATTAAAACATTAACATAACTATAAAACATAATTTATATAAAAGAACTTGTGATAACTCAAAATATTCGTAAAATATATTTTGGTAACTCAAGACATATATAAAACATATTATGATAGCCCAAGGTATAATATCCCTCACTTAATTAGTAATTTCTAATTAGGCTCCCTTACTCCGCGAGCTGACTCTCTCTCCCAATCACCTTTGTTGGTTGTTTTGTTTTTTTTTTGTTTTTCTCTTGATCTCCTCTTCACATCAATTCTCCAATTTATACTAAGCATCAAACTTGCTCAGCAAGTTCATAGGAGACACGTTGCCTAAGCTAGGTAATTGATGCTCTAGAAGGCATGAACTTACCCATTTGGAAAAAGTTTGAATAGTTTCTTATTTACTTTTTATTTATTTATCTTTGGCCCAAATTCTAACATAATTAAATCATTAGATTACATTTTAGCACATGTCATTTAAATATTTTCCTAGTATTTTTATTTATATATATTTTTATTTTTATTATTATTTTATTTTATTAATTAAACAATTAGGGTGTCACAAAAATCCTACATCCTTTTCTCTTCTTCTTCTTCTTCTTTCCTCAAAACCCTAGATCTGAAAGTAGAAATCGAGTGGTGTTGGGCTACGACAGTGGTGACGGAGATAACGAGGTAGATTGCGATGTCTTGTAGATGTAGAGCTGTAATGGCAATGGTCAGCGATCTGTCTCTCTTCTTCTTCTTCTTTGCGATTCTCTCTCTCTCTCTCTCTCTCTCTCTCTCTCTCTCTCTCTCTTTCTCTCTCTCTTACACACACACACACATATACACACACACACACACAATTTATGCGATCGATTATAGCGGCGATCCATCAGCCAATCGGTGATTGCAGAAGGTAGCGATGATAGATGATGATAGTAGCGCCAACGATGATGGGTGGTAACAGTGGCGCCGACGATGATGGATGGTAACAATGACGCTGGTGGAATTAGGGTTAGGGTTTTGAAAAATTAGGGTTAGAAAGTTAGGGATGAGGGTAAAAATGTAATTTCATATTTGCATAAAATTGGAAGTAAACAAATAAAAAAAGATGAGGGGTCCAAAAAAGAAAAATAGGTACTAATAACAGCACTCTTGTTAAATTTATAGGAATTCTAAAATTACCACCTAAATGGCGTTTAATTTTTAATAATCAAAACATCTAAACATTGCTTAATAGAAAATAAAGATTAAAGAAGAAGGCTTGTTCATAGGCTTAATTCCTATTAAAATAACTAATGATATCAAATTATGAATTTACATTTGTTATTTACGTTCACATAAAATGATTATATTTCTCTCAATTGTTAGGCATTGTAACAACCTAGATTTTTAATTATTCTGTAAAATTTATACTAATATTATTTAATCACAGTTAGAAAAATATACGATTTATTTTGTATTATTATGTGTAATTTTGTAAAATAATATAATTAATAAAAAAAATTAGGGGTCAAAGTGTAAATAAATAATAATAATAACAATGGGTGTGGTAGTAAAATAAATAATTAATTTTTTATTAGTATACGATAAAGTATAATTTAATTAGTAATTAATTTATAATTATATTAAAAAATTAGATTAAAGTATGCTTATCTTAAATATTTATTAAAGATAAGAATGAATCTATAAAATTTATTATCGAATATGGGAAGATTCGCACGGACACGTAATGCCCTCACCTCCCTGTTTAGGGAGGAGTTGATCAGGGCGGGAAAAAAAAAAAAAAAAAAAAAAGAAGAAAAAAAAGAGAGGAAAGAAAGAAAGAGAGAAAAGAAGAAAATGAAGGAAAAAAATTGGAAGTCGAGAGGATCTTTAATAATAGAAAGAAAAAGTAAGGTATTAAAGTTAAGATGAGTTATATTATACCTTGAGGCACAATAATATATTTTACGTATATTTTGGCTTATCATATTTATTTTATATAAGTTATATTTTATTCGTTATATTAATATAAGTTATATTTTATAAATATTTTAATTACGTGGATTATTTTCTGAATCCTATTTGTTAAAAAATGAAACTCATGGATATGTTTGTTTAACTTTTAACGAATATTTGACTATTACCTTATAAATAATTATGTTTTGTAAGTACCATCACGGGAGTCCTACGCATTAGGGGACTTAAATAACCATTGGCTTCTGTTTGGTCACCTTGTGCCCTCTGTCTGTTATGGATCCATTAACCATATGATTTCTGGTGTAGAGTAAAGTGCAGTACAGAACTAAGTGTTACACTGTTGTGAGAGCCACTTCTAAAGTTCGTACGAGCTACCTCTTGAATCCGTACCTCTGTTCTGACTGTCACTCTTGTGACCTCTGTTCTATTCTGTTTGGTACCGTAGTTATGGTTATTTATTTACATAATCTCAGTTTTACTACTTAAATGATTATTTGTTCAGGCTAAGTTATCGTAAATATTTTAGTTACATAACTATCCATGGTTATTTGTGTCCCTTATACTCTTGATATAATATTTCTCACTCTGCCATGTAGTTATAGCTGTTTACCAATTTTCAGGAAACAGTATAATTCAGAAATAGCTTTTGGAAAGTCTTAGATGCGGGGCTACAAAATAGACACACACAGCACTTTTATGATACGTTTATATGTAAATATCGGCTTTTTTGGTCAATAAATTTTGTAATAAAAATGAAAGTTCCAATGATTATTTTGGTACCCTCACTTAAATATTATTTTTGCTTGCGCTTATTTATTTGTTCAAGAATTGGCCAGAGGTAACTTTAATTACTGGCCATCACGATGCTTAACCCTTAGGTATGGAGAGCGGGTCATGACAAGTGGTATCAGAGTAATGGTTTATAAAAAAAATAAATAAATCATCATTGGAGCATAGGACACATGTGCATTTAAGAAGTAGGATAGCGGGTAATTAATACCTAAATATTATATTTTGTTAATCGATTTAATTATATTATAATTTTTTACGATTATATATTTATTATTATTTTTTTTTTTGTGCATAATTTGTGAATGATAAAATATAATTTATATTTGTTATAGCAAAAGAAGGAAAAGAAACAAAGGATGTCGGGCTCAAACACTCACCAAAATTATAATATAATTAAATAGATAAAATTTCCAGTCCAGTATTAAAAAAAAAAATTCATTTCGTTTTTTTTTAAAAGTGGGTTCAAATTATAAAAATATTAATTTTGATACTATTTTCTATCAGTGGAAAGTTCATGGATAAAAGAAATGGGAGTTCATCTCAAATTCTTTCAACTCCTACATATGATTTTGTCATTTCACTTCTAGTCGCTTGTTGATTGTGTTTTTATTTTATTTTTTATTTTTTTCCGGAAATAAAACTAATGGAAGTTTTTTAAAGTCACCGATTGTTTCTCATTTTGGCCCAAAATAATTTTGACAATTAGACAGTGAGTTGTTTTTGGTAAAAATAATTTTTTGAGGTAATATTTTTATCAGATTAATCATCTAACATATATATATTTATTAGAATGCGCAACGGATAGTTTACACATGTGACAAATTTTGAGGACGAAATTTTAAAAGAAGGGAAGATTGTAACAACCCAAATTTTTAATTATTCTATAAAATTTATACTAATATTATTTTATCAAAGTTAGGAAAATATACGATTTATTTTGTATTATTATGTATAATTTTATAAAATAACATAATTAGTAAAAAAAATTAGGGATCAAAGTATAAATAAATAATAATAATAACCATGGGTGTGGTAGTAAAATAAATAATTAATTTTTTTATTTATATACGATAAAATATAATTTAATTAAAGATTAATTTATAATTATACTAAAAAATTAGATCAAAGTGTAATTATCTTAAATATTTATTAAAGATAAAAATAAATCTATAAAATTTATTATCGAATCTGTAGAACAGATTCGCACGGGATACGTAATGCCCTCACCTATAGGGAGGAGCTAATCCGGGCTGAAAGAAAAAAAAGGAAAAAGAAGATAGAAAGAAAGGAAAGAAAGAAAGAAAAATGAAGGAAAAAAATAATAGAAGTCGAAAGAGTCTTTGATAGTGGAAAAAAAGTAAGGTATTAAAATTAAGGTAAGTTATATTATACCTTAAATAACCATAATATATTTTACGTATATTTTGACTTATCATATTTATTTTATACAAGCTATATTTTATTAGTTATATTAATATAAGTTATGTTTTATAAATATTTTAATTACGTGGATTATTTTCTAAACTCTATTTGTTAAAATGAAACCCATGGATATATTTGTTTAACTTTTAAAGAATATTTGACTATAATCTTATAAACAATTATATTTTGTCAGTACCATCACGGGAGTCCCACATCTTGGAAGACTTAAATAACCATTTGATTTTGTTTGGTCACCTTGTGGGCCTCTGTCTGTCATGGATCCATTGACCCTCTGATTTCTGGTGTGGAGCTAAGTGTTGTACGGAGTTAAATGCTACATTGTTATGAGAGTCACCTCTAGAGTTCGTACGAGCCACCTCTTGAATCCGTATCTTTGTTCTGACTGTCACTCATGTGACTTCTGTTCTGTTTTGTTTGGTATCGTGATTATGGTTATTTATTTACATAATCTCAGTTTTGCTACTTAAATGATTATTTGTTCAGACTAAGTTATCTTAAATATTTTAGTTACATAACTATCCATGTTTATTTTGTGTCTCTTATACTCTTGGTATAATATTTCTCACTCTGCCATGTGCTTATAGCTGTTTACCAATTTTTAAGAAACAGTGCCATTCAGAAATAGCTTTTGGAAAGTCTTAGATACGGGGCTACAGAATAGACACACACAGCACTTTTATGATACGTTTATATGTAAATATCGGTCTTTTTGGCCAATAAATTTTGTAATAAAAATAGAAACTCCAATGATTATTTTGATACCCTCATTTAAATATTATTTCCGCTCGCGCTTATTTATTTGTTCAAGAATTGGCCGGAGGTAACGTTAATTACTGGCCATCATGATACTTAACCCTGGAGTACGGGGAGCGGGTCGTGACAGGCATGCTAGACCTATCGAATAATTTCTATATTTATAATGTCTTGTAATCCAAAAATTATTATACGGGCTACGAAAACCATGTTACTGTATGCCCATTCAACAATGTACTGTTATTCTTCTTATTATTTTCTTATTTGTAGGTTCATGTAATTGTTAGGCTCCTTGTTATTAGTAGAGCACACCGTCATCTAGAAATTCTTGGAAGACAAAATCTAATACTATTTTTAGTAATTTTGCATTTGAAAAATAGAAAAAAATGAAATTTAAATAAAAATATTGTAACGATATTAAGAATAAGAAAAAATGTAAAAGTTGTCATTCCCATTTATCAATATCGCTTAAGTATCTAATTATTTCGACCAACCTCTGATTAATGAAAATGTCTATGTGTTAGTCTTGCCATCCAAATCAAAATCGTAATTTAAAAAGCTCCATATAAACTGTCACATAAATTAACATCATTAACACTATTTAATATTTTTCACCAAAATAAAGTGGGCCACTCACACCTCATGATGGACTTTTAAGAATGGCCCATGCGATGAAAACAAATGGGCTACTCACATTGACTGGTATCAATAAAATGTGACTGAAAATATTATATAAATTAATAATTTTTAAATTTTTTTTTTATAATATGCAACAATAAAAGCTTTGAATTATTGAACAAGATATACATTAAATATAGATTAATAGTATGACAAGCATGGCATAATAAAACATATTTATAAGATTTAAAAATATAACGGGGTCACTCACATATCATCAAGTTTAATAATTGACCCACGCATAAACTACAAAACACCTTATTCACATGGGTTGGTGTAGGCAAAAATATCCCGCAGGAGGGATTTTTATTCAGAATTTTAATTAAAAGCATTGATATGTATACTAAATTCATTTCGTATATAGATCTCATAATATATTAATTAAATCTCAATACTTCTTCATTCATAAAATAAAAAAAATAAAAAAAACTTTTTAATAAAAAAGATGGTAGATAAAATGTGTTGAACCTTCTTGTATTACAAACCAGAGCACTGTTCAATGATTTATAATTATCTTGTTATTATAAATTTCATTTTTTTGAAAAAACATTAATTATGAATTTAAAATAAAGACTATCTAATGTAAATCATTCGCAAATGGTACTCTCTTCTATAAGTCATAATGGATCCATTGCTTAAAAGTGTTTCCTCCTTTCATTTTTATTTCATTTCTTTTATGTACTTCACTGTTCAACTGGGCTTACCAAAAAATACTTCAAACAAACGTGATGAAAAACCATAAATGATTTTAAAAAGTAGTCAAAAAGTTATTCGAAAACAAAATGTGTGATATAATTAGTGTAATGTAAGTTACACCAAAATGAATACAAGCTACACACTTTATTTTTGGATAATTTTTTGAATAAATTTTTTAAATTCCATAATATTGCTATTGATACTTCATTTTTATTACTGTTAAAAAATAAATAATAAACAAATAATTTTTTTATTATATTTTTACTATTGACAATTTTATTTTAAATTTTAAAATAAAGTGAAGTTGTACTTTCATATTGTATACACAAATTTCTTATCTGTAGAAATAAAGACAGAAAATTAGAATAACAAAATATAAATTTATTAATTTTAAATTAAATTAGTACAATCTCTAATGAAATTTCTAATTAAAGAAATTTCTCTGATTCTTCTCAATAAATTGATTTGGGAGTTTGATAGCTTGTTTTCGAATTGAGCGGCGAAATCTCCTCTAAGTAAAGCAAAGAAGATGGCGAATTCATAAAACTTTGATTTGAGTGCTTGACAATTTGTCCAAATCAGATTTATAGAATCCTCTCCAATTTAGTAGAAGAAACCAAATTTGATTTGTAGATTTTGATAACGAACTTTGATTTGAATTTTCGAACTTTATATTTTATGGAGATTGATCGGTTTTGGTGAAGAGACCTCGGGGCTTAGGGTTGAATCCGATGGAGCTTTCTCTTACTTGATATAGATTTTTGTTTCTACAACTTGATTTATGTACGTAGAATTTTTTATCTCTGCAACTTGATTTATGTATGTAGAATTGTATAAAATTCTAGTAAAGATCACACCTAGTTATACGAATGGATAGAAGAGAGTCTTAATAGGCTTTAACTTCTTTGACAATCATCTTTGATTTATTTAAAAATAAATATCAAAATATCACTTTAATGGTGTGTTATAATTTTATTGGCTTGACCACCTCAATATATCAAATAGCTTAATTTAATTTGTCAAAAATTTATTTGTTGCATCACTATGGCTTACCAAGCATCATTTTAACATGTGGCAATATTTAATTTGACCATTATGTAATCTTGATTTGAGACCAATTGGAAATGGCATGATTTGATTTGTCAATAATTATACCATATTTTGTAGGCATTTATAGTACGTGGCAATTTGTAATTGCTGAAATTTTTACATGCTTACACATATGTAATTAAAATGGGAAAGAATATGGTGCACACCCCTCAAAGAGTGCATATCATATATACCTTATAATTACAAAAGAAAATGTAATAATTTCATATTTTTTGAGTCATAACTAAAAAAAAAAAAAAAAATTCATAACAAAACACAAAAATGTCATAACTAAAATCTCAAAATAATATCATAACTAAAGAAGAAAATGACTAACTAAAAGTATATATAATATGGAGTGTGTATAATAGAATTGTGCAATTATAATTTGTGTTGTAAGTGACTTTCATTTTATTTCATTATAATTGAGATATATTGTAATGAAAAAATAAAAAGAGCACGAATGATGGAATTTTAATTGACTGATAGTTTTATCGTTATACAAAAATAAAGTAGAAACATTTTAATTTTATTGATAAAAACAAAAGTGATTTGTTTTTTCGATTTTGAAAAAGAAATGGATTGGTTAGACTTTTTAAATATAAGTTGGCAAACCAAACCACACACAATCAATGAAAACTATCATTTTTTTTTTTTCAGTTCTGTTTTGTAGCTCGAAATTCTTTTGACTCAAGTGGCTCGATTGTCCAAAACGACGTCGTTTTGGACATTTTTTTTTCTCTGCAGAAGAAGAAGAAGAAGAAAAAAAAAAAGAGGAGAGGGAGCTATGAGAGAGAGAGAGAGAGAGAGATCATCATCATCATCATCATCAAAAAAGAAATTGTAGAATCAACACATCATCATCAACACTAGATCTGTGTGTATACACAGATCTATACACACACATATCTGTATATGTATATATATATATATATATATATATATGAGAGAGATATCTATACATCATCATCATCATTATCATCAACATTAACACCACATCATCATCATCAACATTAACACCAGATCACACACACATATCTATATATATGTGTGTGTGTATGTGTGAAAGAGAGAGAGAGAGAGAGAGAGAGAGAGGCACCCACAACTCTGTGTATATACACATAGATCTCCTTCTTCTCACCTTCTCTTCCTCCTTATCTCCATCTTTTCTCCTTCTTCTCTCTCTCTCTCTCGCTTCTCCTCCTCTCTTTTTGTTGTCTGTCTTAGAGAATAAAGGGAAGGGAAAGAAAAAAGAAAAAAGAAAAAAAAAAAAAAGAAAACCCAAAACCACGTCGTTTTGGATTTCGAGCCAATTCGGGCCAATTATTTTCAAGCTACCAAGTATTATTCTTTTTTTTTTTTTTTTTTGTCCTAAGCAAGCACTAATGTTTGGGAAGCCAATTTTAATTGTAATTTTTTTTTATAAATTTTTTTTTTAAGAAAATAAAATAAATTAAAATAGTTAATAAGATAAAATATTACATCATATTCATAATTATTGTATTTTTTCTCTCACAAATACTACAATAATTTTTTCTCTCAAAGATAAATTATATTACATCATATCACAAATATTGTAATTATAAAGACAAATATAAGATAAATTATACTACAATAATTTTTTCTCTCACAACGATAAATTATTGTAACTATAAAAAAAATCTAATTCTCTTTTTAAATATAAATATTTTAATCTATTAAAATAGTTAAAAACTAAAATAGTTAACTTTCTCGCTAGACCTACATCATAGTTGGTAAATATCTCTATTGTCGGACTTAACTCGAATAAAGTAATCACTAATTATCATAGTCCAACATCGAAATCATATATAAAAATACATCATAGGGGTGTTTTGGAAACATCCCATGGTTTTTATAACTTTTTACCTTTTTTACAAAAAAAAAAAAAAAAAGAGTCAACTTTTTTAACACAAAAAAGTTCAAAAGTTACACAAAAAAAATCAAAAAAAAAAATAATTTTTTAACAATTTCTTAAAACACCACATAATTGACAAATATTATTGTCAGACCTAGCTCGACTAAAGTAATCACCAGTTATCATAGTCCAACATCTAAATCATATAAATCATATATAAAAAAAGGTAATGTTTGGTAGGGGTGTTTATGGGGAACTAAGATCTCGTTTGGGAATAGATTATTTTAATAATTTTTTAATTTTTTACGAAAAGATATATAGAAAAGTAAAAAGAATGATGTGATAATTTTTAATAATTTTTTTTACTATCTTTTTTCCTAAAATATAAAGTTGACCAACAAGGCCTAATTTAGAACCAATCCATAGTTGGGCTGAGTTGTATTCTCCTTTATTTCTTCTGACCCATTATCAATTGTCAAAAACTCTTAGATTGTATTTAAATCATAAATTTAGATAAAAATTTATCCTAAAAAAAAAAAATAGAAAAAATATGTGAAAAATGTGTGAAATATAATTATATTTTATTTATATTTCACCTAATTTTTTTTTCCTCTAAATTCCTATATAAATTTATGATCAAAATATTATTCTCTATATCTCAATACAAAATCATAAATCTCTTTTTTTTTTTTTTTTAGCAAGCACAACCACAACCACAACCCTAGTAAAGCACCACTCGATCAATATAAGTAACTGATTGATGGATGAGGATCCCACCTACCGTTCTGTAGAACCCATTACTTTTCCTTGTTGGGTTGGGACCCCCTCTGTAGTTACGGTGAGTGTCTTGCACCTTATCTTTTTATCTTGTCGGACCAACCCCAGATGGGCCTTTCACAGAAATTCAGATAAATATTAATATTGGTGAAGTTATAGAAGTTATAAGGGTAAATTACACTGATATGCTTTCAGATTTTTGTTTAATATAATTTCTTTTCACATTTAAAAAATTATATCTATTCCATTATTAAACTAAAATGATATATTTGTCTCTTAACTTTTATACATATAAATAATAAAATAATACTGATATTTTGTTTATGTCATGTTAAGAGAAATAACAATTATTTTCTTTGGTTTAACTCACACAAAAAATTAAATTTTTATTTTTTTATTTTTTTTATTTTTACTATTTTTTTTAATATTTTGAGCAATTTTTTTATTTTTTAGATAAATCTAATCTAGATATACTTACGAAGTATAATATTTTGTAATTTTTTTAAATTCACCAAATATAAAAAAATAAAAAAATTCAGTAATACTGTAATAAATATGAATGACGGTATTTGGTAATACTGTAATAAATGTTGATGAATAGATGAAAAAGAAAAATGATGGTAGAAATAAAAATGAAAATTTCTATTCATATATAAAAATTTATACAAAAAATATAATAAAAATGTTGTTGTAAATATAAATCATGTTTATGGGTGTTCTGTTTTAAAGTGAAATGTCACCATTAAGGTATATCATTATGTTTGAAAATTTTATATAAAATTTATATTTGTATATCATCACTCAATAAGAATATGTTTAGATAAAATTTAATGATGGAAAGTTGTAAAATGTAGTTGTAACAACCCTGAGCAGTGATTAATGGTTAATCCATGATTAACTATGCCTAACACATAACTAAGAGGAAATCATGTATTCAGTGCATGAATTATATGTTATTTGCATTTATATCTGTTTATTGTAGAAGTATTTATTTGTCTTTCTGTTTTGTTCTGCGAATTGAAGACCTTATCGGCATCCGATCAAAAAATTGACTTGATTTATGTATTATTGGGAATCTTTAGAATTTTATGGTATATTTGATTGAAATTCAATTCGGAACGAATAAAGTAGAATAAAATAATCCCACTTAGTTATCTTTGACTCAAACTAATTAAGCTTTATTACTTGAGCCTATATAAGGCCTCTACCCCACCTAGACTCATCTTATCTTCATCATTTTTTAGACAAAAACGTGAGAGAGAAAAGAGAGGGTGAAAAGAAGTTCAAACTCAAGTGAAGAAAGCTAGCATTTGGAAGGAACTTTGGAAATTTGACCTCCTAGCTCAAAGAATTAGGCATCTTAAACACAATTGAACACCTAAGATAAGAAATCAAATCTTTAGTTTTGTAGTTAAGTTGGTTTATGCATGAATTCAAGAGAATTGAGCTAAGAGATGCAAGAATTAAGCTTAAAAAGTGGAAAGGAAGATCAATTCATACATGCATATGCATTTCATTGCATTTGGAGCATGTTTTCTAAGAAATTCTCTTATGCATGTAATAAGTTGAGCTTAGTTGTAAGAATTCATCATGTTTTACATCTTTTTATCTCATTTGATCATGAATTGGAAGGTTTGAGTTCATACCAACACATGTATGTTATATATACATATTGTTCAAGTTGTTTTTGAGGACTCCACTTGTTTTTGGGCTTTGGGGCTTTGAATTTTGAGTAATGATTTTGTATTCATGATGTTTTGCAAGTTTCCAAGTGATTTCTTAAGTTTTTGGCCCAAAAGAACATGTTTTGCAACTTAGAATTCGGGTTATATCTAGAAATCCCAGATTCTGTATCTCCGCTCGAGCGATAGAACATATGCTCGAACAACCACTCTGAGATCTTGCACTTTCGCTCGAGCGACCAAAAGTTGGCTCGAGCGTAAAATGCATGCTCCAAGAAGTTTACCATTTTGCAGACCGCTCGAGCAAACGAGAGTTGCGCTCAAGTAAGGATCTGAGTCTCACACTCGAGCAAGCATCTGGAAAATCAAGCAACCAGTACTTTTTCAAGGTTTACAGACCGCTTGAGCGACAGAAGTTGCGCTTGAGCAACCACTTACATTTTTGCATGTCTGCTCGAGCGAAAGAAGTTACGCTCGAGCGAGACCCCTGTTTTCAACAAAGTTTTGTTAAGTGTTTTCAAGTGCATTTTGGCATCCTCATTGCATCCTAGGCACTCCTAGGCCAAGATTAAGACATAATAATGAGGATAAAAAGTAGAAACACACCAAGATAAGAATGAACTAAGTTAATGATTCCGGGTGTATAATTCGGTACGTATTCATTCTGTAACTGTGTAGGTCACGCGCCATGAGATATCTGATTTGCCTACTCTGTCTGTCTGCTTTTGGGGCCATCTGTGAGTAATAATTTAGTAAAACTATGTTAAACTTTATTTATTTTCTATATATGGAATAAAATTGGTTTTATGACATGTTATATATATTCTGTACAATGAATGATTGCCCAATTTCTAACAAAGCATTCGTGACAACAATATCGTGGCTCAAGTAAGTTATCTGTTCCCAGTCCGGAGATTCCTTTATGGAACTGACAAGTTATCCGTACTCGACTAGAGGTTCCTTTATGGAACTGACAAGTTATTTGTTCCCCGGCCCGAAGGTTCCTTTATGGAACTGACAAGTTATCTGTACTCGGCTGGAGGTTCTTTTATGGAACTGACAAGTTATCTGTACCCGGCTGGAGATTCATTTATGGAACTGACAAGTATGACCTTTGATGCTTTGTATGTGATATGTTAGCGCTAATGGATGTACTATGTAAGATTAAGCATGAACTCTGATTTCTGTTTATGACTCGAACAAGAACGTGCATATGAATCTGTTTCTGTTTATTAAATTAGTTATGGGACATCAGTCCTTTAACCCTTTACTCTGTTATTATTCACTGGGCTTCCGCTCACTATTTATATTATATATGTAGGTGAGCAGGCGCGTGACCAGGCCTAAGCTATTGCTTGGAGAGTTTGGGTCAACTAGCCACTATGCCTCCCGAGGAGGTTCCTTTTGAGAAGTCAAGTTTTTGTGGTCCAAGCTTTTAAGATTTGTTTTCTTTTTGGTATAAGAACAAGTACCTGTTTATTAGTACATTGGGCTAAGTCCCACTTTTGTCTCATCTGTCTATGGGAATGATGTATGACCAATGTCTTTTTATGACGTCATAAGTATGTTTATAAAGTTTAAAATTATCTGTCCCATGTATGTCTGCACAGCTCGATGGACTATGTAAGTTTTATATATTTGCTTCCGCAGCCCCTTATATTTTGTAATTCTGTTCAGAGGCCTTTGGTAATCTAAGGATTACTGGCCAGTTACGACACCAAACCTTTAGGTGGTGAGTTTGGGTCGTGACAGTAGTTATGATGATAGGAAAAAGAAATAGTATGAAAAATGGCAAAATTATCATTTATAAAATTTTTAGATGACATCAGCAATCCAATGAGCAATTTGTAATGAGATTACAAACCCCAGGAAGGGGAATGCAATTTTTCAAACGTGAGGAGGTGATCTGTACTAAACAGAAATCTCAGGGGGTGTCAGTGTAATTTACCCTAAAAAAAAGTAGTGTTTGGTAGGGGTGTTTATTTAGAACCAATCCAATTATGATTGGTTCAAATTTTTTTAAACTTAAAACCAATCATGCACTAGAATCAACCGAACCCAACTCAATGTGGATAGGGTTAGATCGGATTGGAATCACAGTTTCACTATGTTAAAATAAGTAAATCAATTAATAATAATTAATTAAAATAAACAAGTCTTTAACATTTAAATATAACACAAATAAAGAACATATATTATTTAATATAAGCAAATACAATTAAATCCAACTCAAGCTTAAATAGAATCAATACAAATTAAATCTATTAATATAACCAATACAAACTAAATCAATTGCGAAATCTTACTCAAGTTTCTAGTATTTCCATTCTTAACCTAATAGTTCTTATATGAAAAATTATTAGATGTAATCAAGTCTATTGTAAATGAGCAATATGGTGAAAATATGTCATTATGAATAATATTTTAATATATATATATATTATATAAATTGGTTCAGTTTTCAGGTTAGTTCGGTCTAGGCAAGGCCTAAACCAAGAACTAACCCAATCTTTTCAGTTTAATGATTTGAAGACCTAAAACCAAACCAATGAACACAAAAATCAAACCAACCTAATCCAAAGAAATGGGTTTGGTTTGGTTCTTTGGTTCATTGGATAATTTGAACACTTCTAGTGTTTGGGTGTGCAATCCTTTTTATGAGTTCACTTATGGGAAATTTGTGTTAACTTAAGTATTTTTGTGAGATCACTTATGTGAATTCATGAAAATTTACGTGATTTTGTGAATTTAAAAACTTTTATGAGATAACTTATGCTAATTTGTGTTAAATTATGTGTTTTTGTGAAATTATTTACTTGAATTCGTGAGAACTTACGTGATTTTTTTATTACAGTTTTTGAGAAAATGATATTTAAGCCATTTTTTAGACCCAATTTCTAGAATCAGTGATGTTTCAAGAAGATGATTGATTGATAATTAAATAATAAATGAGAGAGAGAGAGAGAGAGAGAGAGAGAGAGAGTTGACTAGATATTTTAATAGAGTGTCACGTCACTGAATTTAGAAAGTGGATCTAATTTTTAGATCTGAATAACAATACTCAAGTTTTTATGAGTTTACTTACACAAAGGTATATTAATTTATATATTTTTGTGGGATAACTTATGTGAGTTCATAATAATAATAATACCTAATACATAATAAAAGCACATATGAATTGCACACCATATGCAATGCACCCGAAGATAAATCCTATAAAAAGTTACACAAATCACATGTCCTTAGTGTTGGACTATTCAATAACTTTAATTTGCACAAATATAGGCTACTTCAAAAATTATTAAATAGTTGTGGATATATTATTGACACTATTCATGTAGTTATTTGAAAATATGAAAATTTTAAAAAAAAAATTTAAAAAAATTAAAAAAAAAAAAACAAACAAACAAACAACTCATATGTTATTTTTTATTTTTCAGTTACTTGACAATTGTAAGTTAGCATTATTTCACCTCCAAAAGAGTAATGTTAGGGATATTAAAATTTCTATCAAATATTTTACCAAATGTCTCACATGGATGTGATGTGAGACATTTGGTAAAACATTTGGTAGAAATTTTGAGACCTCTAACATTTTCCCCTCCAAAATTTTTACTTATTAATTGTGAGCATTACATAGATGATCGTATCACTTGATATTAATATGGGAAAATGTTATAAGTCCCAAATTTTCTACTAAACAAATGACTAAATGTCTCACATGGGTGTGTGGTCCACAAAATTGCAGACCCCACACCTATGTGGGACATTTGGTCATTTGTTTGATAGAAAATTTAGTATATCTAGCATAACCCATATGTGCTCTTATAACACATGTTAAGAAAGTAATAAATGATTTTAACTACTTAGTATGGAAAATATTAAACAAAACTATAAATGAATTTAATAATTTAAAAAAAAAAACAAGCATGTTTGGTTTCAGAACTCATGATTCACTTTTCAGAAAATTAAAAAAATTTATTTTTCGTGTTTTTTGTTTTTATTGAATTTTTTTAATATTTTAAGTAGTTTTTTTAATTTTTAGATATACCTAACATAAATACATTTAAAATTATAATATTTGTGAAAAAAATCTTTACAAAATTCACTAAATACCAAAAATATAATATATATATATATATATAAGAAAATTCAATACATTCTTCGTATGGGAAAATTAGTCTAAAGTCCCTATCCCATTGTTAGTAATGGAAGAGATCAACAATATTATTTTATGATTCTAACGTCCCTCAACCCAACACTCATATATCATAGAGAAATTTGATATACCAGAGAGCTGTGTGGCCTGCATCTTCCTCTCCTCACATCGGCGGAGATTTGCAACCTCGCTTGACTCAACCACGCGTTCCACGGCGCCTCCTCCTCCTCTTCCGTCTGGGAATCCAAGCTTCCATCGAACTACCACGATATTCTCGATTTAATGCCACCGGAGAGACACCAAAACCTACCAAGAAAGACATCTTTGCCCTCCTCTCTCGTCCCTTCCCTTTGGACGATGGCAACAAGGCATGTTTTTCTCTCATTCGGATTCAAATTTATGGTTAAAGAATTGGGAATTAGAGTTTTGGGTGTTTGGGAATGAGCTAATTTTCTGTATAGTTCTTGGAATTGGAATTTCCGATCGATTTTAATTTAGGGTTTTTTTTTAGTTTATTATTTTGGTTGGGAATGCTTGAGTTTCTTCATGGGTGGTTAAGATTGAAAATGACAATTTTCTTCTATCTTATTTTGGGTTTTGAAGTAGTGTTATTTTGTGTGTGGTTTTGGGTGAGAAATTTGAAAATTTGGGTTTATGGAAAGGTCTTAATACGTGTTTTATGATTTTGATTTAGTTTATTATTTGGTTGGCTTTGTTTTTCTAGTAATAATTTTCTCTAGTTTTATGGAAAATGTTGAAAACTGCAATTTTGGGGGAGAAAATGGTACCTATTATTCTAGTTTTTTGCATCATTGCAATATTGCATATTGTGATTGGGAAGGCAGAGAAATTTTCTGGTTTGAACCCAGAGAAATTCTTGTGAAAATCAGATAAATTCTCTAGAAATTTAGAGAAGTTCTCTGGATCAAATTTTCTTTGGTTCGATGTTAAGGGACCTTAGACAACCATTACTTTCTCAACATCATTCGAAAACAAGGTCTTTTAATATTTGATAATGTGTTGGTCAGTCAAGATCTTGAAGGGAAGATAAGAGAGCAAGTTTGGGCTTATGCTAACAATCAAGAACTGTTCTTGTTTCATTTGGGAATTCAATGATCAAGATGGGAAACATCAACGTATTGACTGGAGGGCAGTGAGAGATTAGGAAAATTGCAGGTGATTGGCTTGAGTTCTTGAGTGAAAATAGTGGTGGTCATGATGTGTTTGATGGTGATTGGGTTTGGGATGAGACATACCCATTGTATTAATCAAGAGATTGCACGATTTTGTATCAATCAAGCCAGAGAAATTTCAATACTCTGTGAACAAACACAGAGAAATTTGTGCTAAAATTTCTTTGATTTGGTTAAAATAATTTTCTCTGGTGATCTTATGTATCTTGATATATGCCCGTTATATATTTGTATAAATGTTTACTTTTCTATTTAGTTAGTTTTGTTTTCATTGATATTAAAGTAGCTCTTTTTGGTTTGAAAATGATCTTATGTAACAATGATCTGCTTGGTGATCTATATGGAATGATAAGCAAGTATTAGAATGAAACTGAATTTTGATTTGGAGTGTTCGTAGAAGTGAATTTCACCTCATTTACGTACTAAAGGAAGTAATTTTCTCTGGCTGGTGATGATAAGGTATTGGAGCTTGAGATTGTGAAAAATTTTGAGAAAGAAGTGATTTTCTCTAGGAAGAAATTCCCAGAAGAAGTTCAGAATTTATTTGGAGAGAATTTCTCTGGAAAGTGGAAGTCTAAAGAAATTTTCTAGATCGAATTTTCTCTGGATCAATGTTAAGGGACCTTAGACATTATAAAAATATTGGGTGTCCTTTATGCTATAAAATCTTAATCCCAGTGACCTTAAAAAAAATCCCATTTTCGTATTCTTGTGTATTTATTGATTTTTTAAAAATATTTTTTTACAAATATTTTACTTTTTAGATACATTAAAATTTTAAAAATATTCACTAAAAATTAAAAAATACAAAAAATAAAAATAAAAATTTTCAAAAAATTGAATTCAAAAAATTAAAATCAAACACAGGGATTTTTTTTTTAAGGTCCCTAGCATTATGATTTTATAACATAAAAGACACTCAATATTTTCATAATGTCTAAAGTCCCTCAACATTAATCTAGAGAAAATTCGATCCAAAGAATTTCTCTGGACACATTTCAGAGAAAATTCCAAATTTCTTTGAGTTTTTGTGAATTTCTCTAGACTAGAAGAGAATTTTTACTGACTTTTTGTGAAGGTAATTTCTCTAGACTGAGAGAATTTCTCTAGGGCAGTTTATGAAATCAATAAAACAGCAGATTCAACTCTACCTATTTTGTCATAGAGAAAATCTCAACAGAGAAATTCTTTTAGAGAAATTTTGAAAATTTCTCTGACTTTCCTCTAACCTTCCCATTCTTCAGAGAAATTTTGGAAATTTCTCTGGCCTTCCCTCTCTCCAGAGAAATTCCCCCTTCTATTTACACAATAATCACATATACAAACCAGAGAAATTTAGTCCATTCTAGAGAAATTTACTCAAACTCAGAGAAAATCGCCCTCCAACCCAGAGAAATTGATCAGCAAAAAAAAAAAACACAGGGCAATTGTCTTTTTGAATATGAGATTGACTATTCGAATGATCACCAAAGAAATTTAAAAATTATGAATAAACAGATTCATTGTAATATCAAACATGTTCAGAAAATCAAAATTCAAGAGAGAGAGAGAGAGAGAGAGAGAGAGAGATGAAACTAGTTTATGGTTCAACAGAACACCTGAGTTTCGAGGCGAAACAAAACATCCATGAACCAAATCAACATGAATAAGATTTGGGAATCGAGCAAATAATCGACCCGATATGAAGAAGTTCCAATCAAGAAGCTTCAGGGATCGAACAAGACGACCTTGGAGATTCAACCACCATTTGGAGACTAGAAAAATCGAATTTCTCTGAGATTGGGGGAGTTTGGAGAGGATTCGGAGGATAAGCTCGTCAGAGAGGAGTGAGGTTCGATCTGAGACGAGCTTTAAGCGATTGAACACTAGGGTTTTGTCAGATTCAGAGGTGAGATTAGTGAGAGGTGGTTTAGGGAGAGATTGGAGCTTCATAGCGAAGACTACATGGTTGAGAGCTTTCTTGTTCTTGAGCCAGAGTTGAGACCAGCTCGGAGATTTCTCTGGTGAGCAAGACAACATTTGGGTAGTTTTGTTTCAGCTTCTAACCCAGAATCCTCTGTTTCTGCTTTGCTTCTTCTTCTACTCTGCATCAGCTGTTTCTCTCTCTAAACTCTCCTCCAGCGTATCTCTCTAATACTGGAAAAAATCCACCTCCTCGCCGTCGGAAAAACGGAGATTTCATGCCTCTGTAGTATCGGAAAGAGAAAACCCTAGGTTTCGTCAACGAACTGAACGACAACGATCTTTTGCTCCAGAACAAAAGGCAAATAAGCTTAAGAAGAGAAACAACAATGAACGGGGCTGAATTGGAGGAGAAAGTGATATCGAAGAAGAAGGTTGAGTTTGGGGATTTGGAGGAGTAGAAGAGAGCAACGAGAGACACACACAGAGCGTGAGATATATATCAAATTTCTCTGTGATAGATAGGAGAGACCTTAGACATCAAAAAATAATATTGTGGATCTCTTCCATTACTAAAAATGGGAGAGGAACTTTAGACTAATTTTCCCGTACAGTGATCTCATATCTTGTTTTATGTGGATGAAAGTACCCGTCTTGGGAGACCAAATTGACATAGGATTCTTTAACTTAAGTGTAATGTTAGATACTAATAATAATAAGGCTTTTGTTAAATTAAATTTATCACTTGAAAACTAATTTTGTTTAGTTGAATTTTTAAAATTTATTTTTAATAATTAGAAATTAATTTGATGTAAATAAATACAAAAAAAAAGAAGATGATTTTAATTTAAAAAGAATTATTTCTATACCAAAAAAAGAGAAAATTGTGAATCAGTTGTAAGACCCAAAAAAAAAATAAAATAAAATAAAATTGCAAAGTCATGAAAAATTTATAATTTCAATTATTAAAGTGGATAAGTTTTACAACTAATTTAAAAGTTGATTTGAAAATATCCACTAGAGTGTAATTTCTCCAAAAAAAAGAAAATCATATAGTAACTATAAGGACACTTGGACAACAAATCTAATTTGGAAATTTTTTAAACAATAATCCCAAAATCTAATCTTTTGGGGCTATAGGGACAATCACTCTGTTTGGTTTTGAATTTTCAATCGATACGTTTGTTTTTTTTTTCTCCCTCTTAGTGTTTTAATCAAATTTTTTGTATACTTTTTTAGATTCGAAATTAAAACGTTACTCATCTAAGTGCCATCTCTATAACTAATTGGACAATTGCCCTGGGCCAATCCAAATTTACTTGAAAACTAAAATATTTGTGAATATTAAAATATGAAAATATTCTGAATTTTTGTGTTTTATTGTTTTTATATCTTTTAAGTGTAATTAGATAATTGATTAAAATATTAAAAAATTGACTAAAAAAAGTTCTAGCAACTCAGTTGGGATTTTTTGGTGGACTGTCCATTGTGGCTGCTTTTTTTCTATTACGTCAAATGTCCAGGACGAGCATGTAAAGCATCTATATTGAACGAGGAAGGTGAAAGGGTAAAGGGAAAAACAAGAGGAGAGATGAAAAGTTAAAATGAAGAGAAAAATAATAAAAGTGTTTTGGTCTTATTGTAAAATAAATTATGTTAACAAGACAGTTTTAAATTTTTGGGTTTGGTTAACATGTTAAGAATGTAATAAATGACCTTAACTACTCTCATTTATATGAGTAAAGTAAAACAAAACTTGAAATAAATATGGTGTTTTTGAAAAACTAATAAAGTTTGTTTTTTTTTTTTTTTTTGACATGGACAGATATACCCTATTGCTTAAATGATGAAATTGACAAAATCCTAAGATTCTTTTATTATTATGTAGTTCTATTGTATGGTGCGTTGTGTTAGATTAAAAAATAAAAATAAAAATAAAAAATTCATGTACTGTATGCTTTGTTTATTTATTTTTAATTTTTTTTTTAATTTATTACGGTACTAACAATAGGTTGATACCCAACCTTTATGCTAGTAGTACTGGAAATATTTCTCCTATTGCTTATCTTTCTTTTATTTATTTTTATGTATATATCTCGCTCACTGTTTTTACAACAATAAAGATAAACCCAATTTGATAGAACTCTAATTGCAAAATATTTTTGTTTGGTTGAATTTTTAAATTTTTTGAAAAATTACAAACTAATTTGACAAAAATGTACACAAACAAATATTTTTAAAATCTCACAAATTATTTGTTTTGAAAAAGAAAAGAAAATAAAATAAAATAATAAGTGCTTAATTTCTTTTTCCAAACTAATTTTTGAATTTTTTTAAAAATATAAGCTGAAAGGGTTGAAGATTTCAATAAACATTTTTTTCCCAGTTATGTTCTTATTACATTATAAAAATATTAAAAAAAAAGTATAAAACATTAACTTGAAGAAAGGTGGATACATATGAAATTAAGGAGAAAAAGGAGGAAAAACTAAATAAGGGCATTTTGGTCTTATTATACAAAAAATTATTTAGTTAAGATAGCTTTTAAACTTCAATTTCTTATACAAATGAGAATTAATTATACTTATTTAATAGTTCCTTATTATATGTTTTCAGAGCCTATGTTAACAAAAGTTTTGCAAATATGGGCAATGCTAGGTATCCCAAACAATTTACCAAATATTTTATCAAATCTCATATATGAAATGTGTGGATCTCACATTCATGAGATTTGATAAAATATTTGGTAGCTTATTCTCTAGCATTACTCTTTCTATATAAGTGAATAGAGTACTATTCATTTAATATTTTTTACCCGCCGACATATATTGACAAAAATTCGGGAAAATTCTTAAATAATGACCGACTTAGCCAAGTTTGAGAAGATTAAATATGTATACTTTTTGACTTTTTATGAAATATGAATTGGATTTGGGTTGGGTTTGAAGTGATGTGTTAGAGAGGTGATGTGACTTAAATAGGATAGTGACTTTTTGACTTTTTAGATTTTTTGAGGATGCCAAACTTGGCCGACCCATGCATTGAAAGCGACCATTTACATGGGTTTTTTTTTTTTTTTTTTTTTTTTGGGTGGGTAACCATTTACATGGGTTGCTGTTGCCTAAACCAAGTACAAAATTATTATACACAAATTAACAAATTTTATAAAATTTTATTGATAATTAATGTAATATATAATAATAAAAACTTTAAAATATTAAACAAGAGAAATACTAAAATAGACTGACAAATTCACTCATAATTTATGTAACACTACTACAAAAATAGTTAAAGATCACACTTTGATAAAAAAAAAGATCTCACGTTTATTGGAAGTGTGATAAAAAAAATTAGATTGATATTTTAATCACACTTAATTTGATTGAGTGTGATAATATATATTTTTTATGTCACTTTTCAATTAAGTGTGATTATATATATATTTTTTTAATCACACCTTCTAATTAAAGTGTGATTATATATACATTACTACTTTTTATCACACTTTTTAAACAAGTGTGATTATATATATATTTTTTTAATCACACATTCTAATTAAAGTGTGATTATTTATATATTTTTTAATCACACCTTCTAATTAAAGTGTGATTATATATACACTATTACTTTTTAATCACACTTTTTAAACAAGTGTGATTATATATATATTTTTTAATCACACATTTTAATTAAAGTGTGATTATTTATATATTTTTTAATCACACCTTCTAATTAAAGTGTGATTATATATACACTACTACTTTTTAATCACACTTTTTAAATAAGTGTGATTATATATATATTTTTTAATCAAACATTCTAATTAAAGTGTGATTATTTATATATTTTTAATCACACTTTCTAATTAAAGTGTGATTATATATACACTACTACTTTTTAATCACACTTTTTAAATAAGTGTGATTATATATATATTTTTTTTAATCACACATTTTAATTAAAGTATGATTATTTATATATATTTTTTAATCACACATTCTAATTAAAGTGTGATTATATATACATTATTACTTTTTAATTACACTTTTTAAATAAGTGTGATTATTTATATATTTTTTAATCACACATTCTAATTAAAGTGTGATTATTTATATATTTTTTAATCACACAATGTAATTAAAATGTGATTATATATACATTACTATTTTTTAATCACACTTCCTAAATAGGTGTGATTGTATAAAATATTTCAAATTGATTTTAATATAAAATATACAATTCCCAAATTTTTAATCACACTTAATCTGATTGAGTGTGATAATATTTATTTTTTATGTCACTTTCTAATTAAGTGTGGTTATGTATATATATAGGGTAAATTTTACTGATACCCCCTAAGGTTTATATTTATTACAGTTCCCCCTTCACGTTTTGGAAATTACATCTCCCTCCCTGAGGTTTAAAGTTTCATTACAGATTCCCCTCTTAGCAATTTAATTTTTTTAAATACTAATTTTGCCCTTATTGGGTAAATTACATTGACACTCCTTACATTTTAGAAATTACAATTCCCACCCTAAGGGTTAAAGTAGCAGTACCAATTGCCCCATCGGTTAGTATTAGTTGGAAAAAAAATTCATTGGAAAAAAAATTATTTGAAAAAAATTAATTGAAAAAAAAATTGTTAGTAAAATTTTTAAATTTCTATTTAAAAACCAACATAAACTTATTTTTTGAATTTACGTTTTTTCCTCAAATTTAAAAACTGAGACAACTATTTATAAATCAAAAAAATTATAAAATAAGTTTTTATGACAATTTTTAAAATTTTTGTAAATATAAATTGAAAACTGAAAACGAAATGGTTACCAAACAGGCTTCAGATGGTAAAAATGTCGTAAAATTAACAAATAATTAAATGAGTTATCAACATAAGAAATGACTTATCGAAAGATTCTTAGGCTATGTATGGTTTGATTTTTAGAAAAAAAAAATTAAAAATTAAAAATTAATTTGGTTAAGAAATAAAAAATAAAAAATAATTATCATTTTTATATAATTTTTATCTTTCGAGTGATTAGAAATAATTTTTTACAAATTAAATTGAAACAGCCATACGTATGTATATAACCTGCCTAAAAGTTAAAATGATAATTATTTTTTACCCTGAAATGATAATTATTTTTTAGTTTTTATTTCTTAACCAAATTAATTTTTAATTTTTAAATTTTTTTTCTAAAAATCAAACCATATACGGCCTAAGAATCTTTTGATAAGTTATTTCTTACGTTGGTAACTTATTTAATTATTTGTTAATTTTACAACATTTTTACCATCTAAAGTCTGTTTGCTAAAGTGCCATTTGGTAACACTTAGGTGTTGTTTGGTAACACTTACGTTTTCAGTTTTCTGTTTATATTTACAAAAATTAAAAAAACTCAAATAAAAACTTGTTTGGTAAATTTTTGATTTATAAATCAGTGGTCTCAGTTTATAAATTTAGCCAAAAAATGTAAACTCAAAAAATGTGTTTCCGTTTTGAGTTTTGAGTTTTGAGTTTTTTTTTTTTTTTTTACCACCCATCTGCCACCACCACCACCACCACCACCACCACCCACCACTCGTCACTGCCACCGCCACCCACCTGCCCCCCATCAGCCACCACCACCCACCTCTCGCCGCCGCCACACCACCACCACCACCACACCTGTCACTACAATCCACCACCCGCCACCACCTACTACACCATCCACCACCCACCACACCACCAGGCACTAGCACCTGCCACCCACCCACCACTACCACCCACCCGCCACCACCACCCACTCTCGCTACCACCCACCACCCGCTATCGTCACCCACCCACCCACCACACCTGCCACCACCACCCCCCACTCGCACCACCACCACCACCACCCACTCGCTACCACCTGCCACCGTTACCACCCACCCACCATTACCACCCACCCGCCACCACCCCACCACCACCACCACCACCCGCCATCCGCTACCTACCTACCACCTACCACCACCACCCGCCACCGCCACCGCACCACCCACTCGCTATTACCCACCACCTGCCACCGTCCCCACCACCCACCCACCACCACCACCACACCACCCGCCACCACCACCACTACCACCCACTCGCTACCACCCACCACCTGCCACCGTCACCCACCAACCCACCACCACCCGCTACCCACCACCCACCGTCACCACTTTCCACCACCGTCTTCCGCCGCCACTTGCCATTTCTCACTCTTTTTTATATTTTTAATTTTTTTTAAACATTTTGTCAATTACCAAACGCATTTGTAGTTTATGTTTTTCTAAAAATAAACAAAAAATAATGCTTTGTAGTATTTGTTAGTTTAGTTTATGCTCCTCCTTCTGCCGCAGAACCACCACCTTAGTGCCGACGATGGCAGATCTTGAAGGACAACCAAACCCTAAAGAGCTACGGGTAATTCAATCGATTCTCACCGTACTCA
Organism: Camellia japonica; assembly: GCA_030407325.1. NCBI lineage: Eukaryota > Viridiplantae > Streptophyta > Magnoliopsida > Ericales > Theaceae > Camellia > Camellia japonica. The sequence goes on from JAPPVO010000017.1 coordinate 28,285,442, forward strand.
TTTTTTGTATATGTGAATGTAGATATAGGTATTAGCATTGGAATTTGAGTTAAATGCTTTGGTACCCAACTCAATTTCATCTATAATCCATTATCCATCAATCTCTCTGTTTTTCTAGAATTTCCAATTTGACACTAACAAATACTCATCAATTTCATATGTGAACTCTTTCTATGATTTCCGTTCACCAGATTTTCGTTTCACTCTGTTTCTCACCTGCATGCATTTCTCATTATTCTCTCTCACTAGCTTTCATATGATACTTTCCAACCATCAATGCCGGCTCTAAAAATCAATGTTTTTAGTGGGTTTTATTGAGTTTTGTCTCATACCATTATAACAAAAATGACTTTTTACGGCTCCACATTAACGACATACAGTAAATGTAAGCCATGATTTCTCTCTTTTACGACTTGTTTTTTTTGCATGCCGTAAATAATTTCTCAACCACGAAGTGTCTATTGCGTAGGCCGTGAATGTTAAAAATGATGATTTTTTTACGGCTTGCAATATTAGTCGTAAATAATAAAACTTTTTACGATGTGCATATGACACGCCGTTAATACATCAATTATACAAGACACGCGTCCATCAGCCGTTAAAAATATTAAATATTTCACGGCGCACAAAAAGTTAGTCATTAAAAATATTACACTTTTTACGGCGTACAAAAAGTCAACCGTTAAAAAATACACTTTTCACGACGCACATATGCTAGCCGTTAAAAATGTTTTTACTTTTCACGACATGCAATTTCTCTCGTGAATAATATGACCAAAATAAAAATGGGCGCCAAAATAAAAATTTTGAGCGCCAAAAAAAAAAAAAAAATCCCATCTCTTCAACCCACAAATCAGAAACCCTAACCTCCTGCTCTTCATCATCAACAGATCATTCCTCACAGCCTCCTCTACACTCGATCCAAATCAGAAACTCTTCACTTCCTCTCTCTCTCTCTCTCTCCCCTCTGCCTCCAAAACCCTAGAAATGACAAATCCATAAGGATACGGATACACCCCTTCACCTCTCTCTCTCTGAACTCTCTCTACAAATGACCACAAAACACGCTTGAAAAAAATTCTCTCAAAAACGTAAAAATACCGTTCGATCAATGCCAAAACCAAAAGCTAAACACTGTTGTGTCCATATCTCAATCTCTCTCTCTGTCAGATTTCATTCCTTTCCGCGCCAGAGCTCCAATCGGTACATTCTTTAATCCCTCTCTTCTAATCATCATTTCTCTCTCTTGATTAATCTTCCTTTCTTCCCAACTCTCTTCTCGAATCGATTTCAATATGACACTATTTAGGAGGTTAGGGTTAGGGTTTGTAGTCACAGCACCGATCGCTTTTGTATTGGTGTATAACCACTGTTTTGATCTTAATTTGTTCAATTCATTTCTGTTTTTGATCGTATCGATGGGGTTTTGTGGGGCTTTTAGCAGATTGTTGCACTTTATGCTTCCTAGAAAGAAACCTGTTCAAGAAGGCGACTCTAGTGACGGAGAAAACTTGCTTAAGAAGCGTAGTGTCGGTTGTTTCATCTCTTCATCGGAATCCTCCACCGGAAAATCAATAGCCACCGAAGCTAATACGACGCCCAAGGACAGTAACAAGAGCGATAGCAGCGTTATCGGTAGCAGCAGTAGTAACCTAAGCAGCGCTAGTATTAGAGTATTGCCGGATATGGCTTTTGGTAATGGGAATTCGATGGATATCGATGAAGATCTGCACAGCAGACAGCTAGCTGTGTACGGACGCAAGACTATGAGGCGGCTCTTCGCCTCTAACGTCCTTGTCTCCGGGATGCAAGGCCTCGGTGTCGAAATTGGTACGACTTTTGAACCTTGCTGGTGGTTAATTTTGTGTAATTTTAGTGATTAACACAATAGGATGGATTGTGTGATTTTGAACCTAGAGTAGTTTTTGACATCTGATTACAGAGTTGCATATTCTTAACTTATGCATCAGATTTGTTACATTTTTATTCAGACCATTCTTCATTTAGAGAATGGTCTGAATAAAACTTTTGAGAATGGAGAACTCTGATAGATGGTCTGGTGGAGGTGATGGAGAGGAAGCAACACAGGATAATAAAAAAACAGGGAGTCTAGAGCCAGAAAAACATGTACTTTTTGCCCATTGATGCATTTTGATGCAAGTTTTTTTCAAAAAAAATTAGTGAGAATGGAGATATAATTCATTATACAAGATATAGTTTTACAAAGAAATTTGCAATAGAAATTATCCCTTTTAGTATCTGTCCTGTTTAAGTATTGATTAGATTCATGACTTGATTTTTCTGCTCTAGAAATTTTTAGTTCACACATTAATTCTCAAGTTGTAGAATGACTCTTATGTTTTCCAAAGTCAACATATTACGAAATCAAGGGATAGCCAGGAGACTTAAGCTAGGGAATTGATCTACTGTTTTCTTACCATTGGAAGCTGCTAGATGGCAGAGAAAGCATGTGTAAAGCTCCTTCAGAAGGAATATAGAGCCCTTTGTAAAGTATGTCTTATTTCCTTTATATGTTTGCCAACTATAATGACCATAATCTATTATATATTATTCTCCCTTAGAACTTTAGTTTTTCTTTCCATTCTACTTTTCATCTAGCGTTATGAAAAACCATCCTCCGGTTTATAGTTCAATGAAAAAAGTTAAGTTATTTGAAATGAAGCAAAAGTTCAAATATGATATGAAGTAGAGTTTTTCCAATTTGGAATTGCTGGACTCCAAATGACAATGAATATATGTAATTTTATTTTATTTTATTATGCATGCCAATATGTTTTTTGCTCTTGACAATGATATTGAAATGATTGCAATGATTTTTGGGGTTCTTATAGCTTGTGTGTATATTTGGAGTTTGGTGGCATATATGTTGGAGAGATGTGTATTGGAGGAAGAAAAGTGTGTTATCTATCTTAATATTTGACACTAATGGGTTCTTGGAGAGCTTCCAATAGCTCTTTAGTGTTGGGCATTAGGACACGGAGCTAATCCATTTTTTTCAAATCTCTAATGCATGTATTGTTGTTGTTGTTAACTTGCTCAATGGTTAACATTGTTGCTAACTGTGGCAACACAATTAGTAGATGGGCACAGAGATAGGGGGTGGTTAACATTGTTGCTAATTGTGGCAACACAATTAGTAGATGGGGAGAGAGATAGGGGGTGGGTTGTTTGGTCCCATAGGCTTTTTATAGTTTTTTAATCATTTTTTTCTTTGCACACACATATATATATATATATATATATATATATATATATATATATATATTGTTGGAACAATCTACACTGTATTTAAAAGATTTAATTCTATTGTGTACAAAACAACAATTAGAATTTAAAGAAATAAAGAAAAGAAGAGAATTTGTTTGATTACAAAAATCAAACTCGAAATAATAAATAAATAAATAAAAACAGATTTTATTTTGTTACAAAAACAAAATTAAAATCTGATTTAAATAAATAACAATAACACAAAAATTAATTAAATAACTTACTTGATTTAATTTCTTCGAATTATAATCTGATCAAGTCCAGTGTTTGACACTGTGTCCTTAAGACAGATTCGTCCTCTCCATGGTGCTTTCAGAATTTGGACGTCTATCTCCCAGGATAAAATGATCTACTACAAACAATAGCAGCACTACAAATTGTTTGCCTAACGAACACACTAAGTGTTTATACTCTCTCTGACAAGAAAATAATGCAGCAAAATGAAGAGGATGTTTGCAGAATTATGAAGGACGAAATTTAGAGTTACAAAATCCAAATGAGGGCTGTCCTATTTATAGATGTAAAGGTGGCTCTTAGTTTTGAATTGAACAGGTACTGTACCTGTTCAATTTGAATTAAACAGATACAAACAGGTTAGGCACTGTTTGGTTTGAAATTCAAACAGATTTAAATATGTTGGGTTCAAAAACGGGAAGGGCCCTGTTTGGATGAACAATAAATCCAAACTAGTTTATTTCGGGAAGGGCCCTGTTTGGATGTTCGAAAAAAAACCAAACCTGTTTAATTCTGTTTGAAAACGGGAAGGGCCTTGTTTGGATGAACATTAAATCCAAACCAATTTAATTTGAATTCTTTCAAATGTTTTTGGCCCAAAAAGATTAGTATTGGGCCGAACAAGCCTAACCCAACCTCACACCACGCACCCGGGCCTAAGCCCAGCCCAGCCCGCCCGGACGGCGACGGCGGCGCGCGCGTGTGTGGTGGTTTTTGGGTCCAATGGGTCTAGCCCATTTTGTCCATAACCTCTCCCTCTAAAACACTTGGGTACCCCTTGGGGCACACACAAAGTACCAAACCCATGCCTTATAAACCTATTCAAAACTTCCCACCAAAACAATGTGGGACAAGCCTTATTCAATACCTTTAAGGATTTTCCACCAAAACTCCATTTCCATGAAGCACACTTTGGCTTCAATTTTCCATTCACTCGGTAATGGTTTTGAGCAACCAAATATACCACGTTAATCACAACGCGGCATAGAACGCGTTACCACTTTGACCCGTGTAAAACGATACACGGGGCCCACTTAAAAAATAGACCAAACATAGGAAAAAATTCTGGTTTGACCCAGAATTTATAACCATTTCCAACAATCCCCCACATGAATGGAATTTGATGACAATGGAAATGCAACAATATGCAGATTTATCGAAAGAGTATAAGTCGAAAATATCTTGCATCAGGATAGGTAGTTTTCGGCCTTGAACCTTCCCTAGTGATAACCTATCGGACTTACTGGCTAACCAATGGACGCGATGCCTTGAATTGTTCAGCCGTTTGTGTAAGCCAAGACAATAGATTTCACACAAAATATCTTCTAACACATCGTGGTTCTCACTGTTGTGTTCATTTTGGCCTTGAACGCTCCTGGTTTTCATGAGTGTTTCTAGAGAATGTAGCCTCTTTCATTCTCATAGAACCGGCCCCAGTTCAACACTCATATAGGTGATTCTTATTGTGAGTATCTCCTCATACTCGTCTTGATTTTATGCCTTAATCAAGATATAAGTAATCATTAAAAGCAAAGCTTATCCTTATACCCCTGCAGACAACATATGTTGCAGATATCACTCTCACCATAGGAATGGGTAGGGAATTTTAATCCCTTGGTGATTTCTGGCGAGCCATACATAACTTAGTTGTCCCTTTGAACTTAGTTCTTGGGATCTCCAGTCATATAAGTAGGGTTACCATTATGACGACTCTTATGTAATAGGCTTTAATCCCATCCCCTTCGATGAACTATACACTAGCTCTTTTGTCAAACCTTTTGTTAACGGATCCGCAATATTCTCTTTAGATTTTATATAATCTATTGAGATTATTCCATTTGACAACAACTGCCTAACGGTATTATGTCGACGACGAATATGTCGTGACTTACCGTTATACATGTGATTCTGTGCCCTGCCTATTGCAGATTGACTATCACAATGAATGCAAATAGCTAGCACAGGTTTTGGCCACATTGGAATGTCTTCTAAGAAGTGACGAAGCCATTCTGCTTCTTCACTTGCTTTGTCTAAAGCAATGAACTCAGATTCCATTGTGGATCGTGCGATGCAAGTTTGTTTCATGGACTTCCAAGAAACAGCAGTGCCTCTTAGAGAAAAGACATATCCACTAGTGGATTTTGAATCTTTAGTATCCGATATCCAATTGGCATCTTAATAACCTTCGAGTACTGCTGGATATCGAGTAAAGTTCAAACCATGATCACGAGTAAATCTTAGATATCTAAGAACTCGAATGATCGCTTTCCAAAGGTCTTCTCCGGGGTTACTAGTGTACCTACTCAATTTGCTGATAGCATAAGCTATATCAGGACGAGTACAATTCATTAGGTACATTAGGCTTCCAATGATTTGGGAGTATTTTAACTGAGACACTGCATCACCTTTATTTTTCGATAAATAAAGACTGATGTTTACAGGTGTTCTTGCTAAATTCAAATCATCCTTGATAAATTTATCAAGAATTTTCTCAATATAATGAGATTGAGATAATACATATCCGTCAGATGTTTTAGTAATTTTCATTCCTAATATAACATCTGCGACCCCCATATCTTTCATATCAAATCTTTAAGCATTTTGCTTAGTTGATTTGATCATGTTGTGACTGCTTCCAATGATAAGCATGTCATCCACATAAAGACAAACTATGACATATCCTTGGTCAGTGTTTTTAACATAGACGCATTTGTCACATTCGTTTATCTTAAACCCATTAGTAAGCATTGCATGATCAAATTTTTCATGCCATTGCTTAGGTGCTTGCTTTAATCCATAAAGGGATTTTACAAGTCGACAAACTTTCTTTTCTTGCCCTGATACAACAAACCCTTCGGGTTGCTCCATATAGATCTCTTCATTTAGATCACCGTTTAAGAAAGCTGTTTTAACATCCATTTGATGTATTTCTAAATTAAACAACGCTGCTATAGCAATAAGCATGCGAATGGATGTTATTCTTGTCACAGGGGAATATGTGTCAAAATAGTCCAGACCTTCCTTTTGTCTGTAACCTTTAACTACAAGTCTGCTTTATACTTGTCAATTGAACCATCTGCTTTCATTTTTCTCTTGAATATCCATTTATATCCAAGAGGTTTAGAACCTGGTGGAAGATCCACCAATTCCCAAGTATGATTTTGCATAATGGATTCAATTTCATTATTAACAGCCTCTTTCCACAAAGGTGCTTCAGGACCTGTCATTGCTGCTTAAAGCTTTGAGGTTCATTTTCTAACAGGTATGTCAGAAAATCTGGACCAAAGGATTTTGATGTTCTCGCTCTCTTACTTCTTCTTGGTTCATCATCAGTTAAATCCTGTTGGTTAAGACCATTACTAGTCTCTTGTGTTTGATTGTCATTAGTCTCTTGACTTTGTGTACAATCATAAGTTCTTTTCTGTGAACTTAATTCCTGTCCTTTCTTGTAAGGAAAGACATATTCAAAAAACACAGCATTCCTTGACTCTATAATAGTGTTCACATTTATATCAGGTATTTCTGATTTATAAGTCAGAAACCGATATGCACTACTATTCTGAGCATAATCAATAAACACACAATTTACTGTTTTTGCTCCAAACTTAGTCTTTTTAGGAACAGGAACTTCCACTTTTGCCAAACACCCCCACACTTTTAAGTATTTGTAGGAAGGTGGTCGACCTTTACTATTCATAAGGAATGCTTTCGGTTTTCTTGTGAGGTATTCTATTAAGAATATAATTAGCAGATAATATTGCTTTCCCCCACAAGTTCTGTGGTAAGCCTGAATTTAGTAACATGTCATTCATCATTTGTTGTCTATGATGTATTTGATTCATAAATTTCAAATCCAAAAAACCAAAATAATTATGACTACACAAATCAGAATTAATGTTTTGACAACATCAGATCCTCATAAAAAATTTGCCTAAGAAACGAACAATTCAAAAACCCAATTGATTGTATACATTAATAAAATGGTTTATGGTTTAACAATTTCTACTACGCAAGTAAAATAATTATTAATGACATCTCATTCAAAATAAACCAATAATCAACATAAAAGATTTCTTAAATTACTTCCCAATTAAACGAAACGATATAATTACATACATCTTCATGTTTAAATTTCCCTGGTGTTTAAACACCCATTCAAAATTGATTAGAAATATTCAAATTAACCTGTTTATGTCCAAAGTCGACATAACAATTTATCATCCCAAATCACATGCAATTATTTTTAAGAAATAACTCGAGTTGATTTCAACACATGCATATCAAACGCACCTACTAAAAATAATAAATTAATCAAAATAAATTAATCATACATGATTCCATAACTTGCATTATGAAATAAAAGGATTCTCAACTCATAAATAAAATCCAACGCATTTTAAACTTTAAACTTCAAAATGAAAAACATACCTTCATTTAATAAGTTTGATTTGTACATAAATAAACTAATTAAATATGCATTCAAATGTCCTTGTGAATATATATATTTTCCGACTCATGTGCAGAAACTATAAGTCACGTATAAAATTTACAAATTGTGACCGAATCACAAAGTTACATGATTGATTAACAAAGTTAATTTTCTAGTTACTAAAACCAGAAAATAAATTATAATAAAAATAATTTTATTTTCCTTGTTACTAAAACTAGTAAAATAACATACCGAAATAATATCTGATTACAAAAATCAGAAACATAAACCACAAATTAATTTTCTAGTTACTAAAACCAAAAAATAAATTATAACACAAAATAATTTTATTTTTCTTGTTACTAAAACTAGAAAATAATATAATTTTATTTTCCTTGTTACTAAAACTAAAAAATAAAATACCACAAAAATATCTGATTACAAAAATCAGAAAAACACAAAATAATTTTCTAATTACTAAAACTAGAAAATAAATTCTAGTTACTAAAACCAGAAATTAAATGATAACAACAAAATAATTTTATTTTCCTTGTTACTAAAACTAGAAAAATAAAATAGCACAATAATTTTCTGTTAACACAATTAATATTCTGCAATTGTTAATGACACCAGTATATTACTACTAGTTGTCAAAGAAAAGAGACAATATATTACTACTATCTGTCAAATAGCATAAACACTATTTGTTTTTCCAACCAGAATATGTCTTTATGAAATCAGAAAATTAAAATATAATGAAGATACCAAAAATAATATTCTGTCTTAAGATTGTTCGAACAATCTACACTGTATTTAAAAGATTTAATTCTATTGTGTACAAAACAACAATTAGAATTTAAAGAAATAAAGAAAAGAAGAGAATTTGTTTGATTACAAAAATCAAACTCGAAATAATAAATAAATAAATAAAAACAGATTTTATTTTGTTACAAAAACAAAATTAAAGTCTGATTTAAATAAATAACAATAACACAAAAAATTAATTAAATAACTTACTTGATTTAATTTCTTCGAATTATAATCTGATCAAGTCCAGTGTTTGACACTGTGTCCTTAAGACAAATTCGTCCTCTCCATGGTACTTTCAGAATTTGGACGTCTATCTCCCAGGATAAAATGATCTACTACAAACAATAGCAGCACTACAAATTGTTTGCCTAACGAACACACTAAGTGTTTATACTCTCTGTGACAAGAAAATAATACAGCAAAATGAAGAGGATGTTTGCAGAATTATGAAGGACGAAATTTAGAGTTACAAAATCCAAATGAGGGCTGTCCTATTTATAGATGTAAAGGTGGCTCTTGGTTTTGAATTGAACAGGTACTGTACCTGTTCAATTTGAATTAAATAGATACAAACAGGTTAGGCACTGTTTGGTTTGAAATTCAAACAGATTTAAATCTGTTGGGTTCAAAAACGGGAAGGGCCCTGTTTGGATGAACAATAAATCCAAACTAGTTTATTTCGGGAAGGGCCCTGTTTGGATGTTCGAAAAAAAACCAAACCTGTTTAATTCTGTTTGAAAACGGGAAGGGCCTTGTTTGGATGAACATTAAATCCAAACCAATTTAATTTGAATTCTTTCAAATGTTTTTGGCCCAAAAAGATTAGTATTGGGCCGAACAAGCCCAACCCAACCTCACACCCGCGCGGACGGCGGCGGCGGCGCGCGCGTGTGTGGTGGTTTTTGGGTCCAATGGGTCTAGCCCATTTTGTCCATAACCTCTCCCTCTAAAACACTTGGGTACCCCTTGGGGCACACCCCAAGTACCAAACCCATGCCTTATAAACCTATTCAAAACTTCCCACCAAAACAATGTGGGACAAGCCTTATTTAATACCTTTAAGGATTTTCCACCAAAACTCCATTTCCATGGAGCACACTTTGGCTTCAATTTTCCATTCACTCGGTAATGGTTTTGAGCAACCAAATATACCACGTTAATCACAACGCGGCATAGAACGCGTTACCACTTTGACCCGTGTAAAACGATACACGGGGCCCACCTAAAAAATAGACCAAACATAGGAAAAAATTCTTGTTTGACCCAGAATTTATAACCATTTCCAACATATATATGCAAGTGGACTCCATTCTTACTTAACACACATTTTAATTACACTATTAGAGTACTTAACACACATTTTGATCAAAGCCTTTTGTTCTATTTGACTATGATTCTGTTTTTGAGATACAAAAGTTTCTTTTGGTTCTAACTGAATTAGACTTTGTAACTTTCCTAATTTGGCAATTATCAATTAGACACTCTCCCTCTCTTCATTTCTCTTACTGCTGCTTGTAGGCACTTTCTGTGGAGATTTTAGCCTTTATGCTATGTTTCATGAACTAGAATTGAATACTTATTCAATCATAATGTTGATGTAAGCATTAACTCTCCTTCCATTTGTGTAAATCTAGAGATTGCAACCTAGTCTCTTTGATTAGATGACTAAATTTGATGCTGTTAAGACCAACAGGTTTGTACTCTTAGCATAGTTGACATTTCAATAACTCTTCTTCAGTTCTAGTTCTATTTTAGAGTTGAAGAAGTTGAAAAGATAATTAAGATATCAAATGATGGTAGCAGAGGGGTAGTTATATGTGTGTTGTTATTATAATTTTTAATTAAATATTTGTTGTTTTGCTGATCAAAACAAAAATGATTCAAGGTTAATAATTATTCATAAATTACTAAGTGCTTTAAATACTTACTATTTGGTTTACTCGTAAAGGTATGAATGGTTTACTCGTAAAAGGGCCAAAACATTAGATAGGCATAGGCTCAATACATGAGGTTTGCAATGTTTAACTATTTGTGGGGCTTCTGGAGTAAAGCCACATTTACCTCTAGCCTCTTGTAAATCATAGTCCAAATTTTCTCATTTTTTTAGCACTATAATACTATTTGGTAGGTTTGGCATTTAGCAAGTGACTATGGTAATTTTCAGGTTAATCTTGAATACCTTAGACGGGTTGTTTTCTACACAAATGGCATTCTATACCCTGATAGCGTGGTTGGAACTGATTCCCATACAACTATGATTGCTGGCTGGGGAGTTGGAGGAATTGAATCTGAGGCTACAATGCTTGGCTAGGTATTTTGAGATAATAATGTATTTTCTTTATAATTTTTCATACGCTTGTGCCAGCTGTTAGTGTTTGCACTTATTTTCCATGTGCCATGAGCTTGTTCAGAAGCTTTGATTCCCTGTGGTGATGTGTTGTATTAGATCATTTATTTTTATTTTTTGGGGGGGGGGGGGGCAAACTTCACATCAACACCCCATGGTTAATTCTACTTGTGGTTTACCCCTCTTGATATTTAGAAATAAGCATATAACCTTCCTATGATTTGGTGCACCATCAAAATTCCATCAAAATTAATAGCTTATGTGAAAACATGTGCTTGGAATGCGAATGGTTATGTAAAAACACATTTTATGCCCAAAAAGATGGCAAAAATGCCCTTAGTTTGCTCAATGTTAAGGCTACTTTAGAGGTATTTTGATCCTTTTCACTGAAGTGTATAGACGGTGCACTTTAATCTTCGAACCATAGAGGGTTATATGCTTATTTTAAACATCTGAGCGTAAACAACACATGGAGTAAACCATATAGGGTAAAGTAAATTTTGCTCTTTTTTCATTAACTTTTTTTAGTACTCTTTTAGGACTAAATGAAGGGCTTGGGTATTTGTTTGAGCAGGGAGGAAATGACTTTGAGATATATGACTCAAAGAGAATAGTGGGTCACACAGGTCAGCTTTATATTTCAGCTTCTTATTGCATTATTAAATACCATGGATTTTTCTATTTCCATGGCATCTAGAGAACCAAATGCATCATTAGTATAGTGTCATTGCACAGAAAGCTCCAATCAGACTTGGATGATTGCAAAACAGAATGGATCTATTTTCGAAAATAAATATAATTGGTGATATTCTTATACAATGCTGTAAATGATTTTTTACATAAAACAGAGTACTTGTTTTAAATGCTATGGAAAACAAAATGGAAAAAATGTTGCAACTTCAAAAGAAACAATTTCATTTGGATAATGCTGTAAAACAACATATATATACACATAATCCTCGTTTTAAATGATGCAATTGGGAGTTTCTAAACCCACCACACACCCGCCATGTTCATCTCTACACCTATATCCACAAATTTTTCTTCGTAACATACAAGATATACAATGCATATAGTGAGTGTAGAGAGAAAATAAGTGAGTGTATTTAGAAGCTCCGATGAATTCTTTTCATAAATGCAGCTTCTGCTTCTCCAAAACCTGCTGTTGCTGGTGATAGTAACTACAATATATGTACTCTCCCCCCCCCCCCAAAAAAAGGAATAAATTAGTTTTTATTTATTTATTTATGGGTACCTAGAATTATGGTTCAACAGTAATAATAATATACATTCACAAAAAGATCGTACACAAGTTGTATTGAGATTTATCATTTTTAAATACTGTGCTCATTAGTGACCTCCTAATTGCAATGTCATTGACACTGAGCTGCTATGGCATCTAATTGTTAACAGTGAAGTTACTTCCAAAAGGATTAAGATCAAGCAGAAATTATTAATGTTCCTATTTTGGTTTGCTGAATTAACTTTTTAGTTTATTCATATGCATCAGCGGTTTCTGGATTAATTTGTGTTTTATTTTTCAGGTCAGAAATTTTTCGGAGAGATGCAAAATATGGTCCAAGAATTAAAGAACTTAGTTTTTTTAAGTTTTTTCATTTTTTAATATATGTAAGCACAGTTAATTTTATTTATTTCATTCATTTGTATATACTTTTGAATATTTAATTTTCATTTATGAAATATATGACGTTATTCTATTCAATATGTGGTTATGATTCAAAATATAGTATATAGTGTGTATTACATTCTTCAAATGTGCATACAAAAGTAATATTGATTATTTTTCAAAAATGCCGAACCCTTTTTTTATTACAGATTTTATTAGTTATTAATCACACTTAAAAGATGTGATCTAAATATTATTAATCACACTTGGCCTCTTTTGGCAACATGGTAATAATCTGATTTTCAGATTATTACCAACCTCTTCTCTCACAGAAAAGCTGATTATAATCTGCTTATAATCAGTTTTTCACCAAAAATCAGATTATAACCATCTTCCCAAAAGTGTGATTAAAAATGACCTTTTTTAATCACACTTTCAAAGATCACACTTAAAAGGTGTGATCTAAATGTTATTAATCACACTTAAAAAGTGTGATTAAAAATGATCATTTTTCATCACACTTCCAAAGATCACACTTAAAAGGTGTGATCTAAATATTTTTAATCACACTTAAAAGATGTGATCTAAATGTTTTTAATCACACTTAAAATGTGTGATCTAAATGTTATTAAGCACACTTAAAAAGTGTGATTAAAAATGACCATTTTTAATCACACTCCCAAAGATCATACTTTAATAAAATTTAAAAGGTGTGATTAAATAACATACATCACACAAAAAAAGTGTGATCTTTATTTGTTTTTGTAGTAGTGTAACAAAAGAGTTGAGTTTATATATTGGAATGTGTTACAAATCAATAATTGACATCTATTATGTCACATCATTGTGAATTAAATTATAAAAATAATTTTTAAAATTTCAAACATTTTTCCACTAAACAACACATCCAATTTTAATAACAATAATAAAGGGAAAAAGCTTTGGACCCCCAGTGGGGGTACTGGGGGTCGCGTGTGATTGGTAAAAAAAAAATTGTTTTTTTTGTTTTTTTATATTTTTTGTTAACCCCATGCTGCCACGTCACTGAGGTGCAACCCCCACTGGGGTCGGAAGAACGGCTCATAATAAAGATTGTGTTAATAAACGCCTTTAAAAAACTTTAAAATGTTATAATTTTATACGTAATGATAAATATATGACTTTTTTTAAGTCATCTTAATATATACCTTAAAATGACATGTTAAGATGATCATCTTTTTTAATGAAATGAAAATAAAGTTGAAATATTCTGATTTTAATGAAAGAAAAGAAACTCGAAAAGAATTTCATTGGTTTTCTAAAATCACATGTTAACAAGACTATTTTCCTTGATAAAATGAAAATAAAGTTGAAACATTCCAATTTTAATGAATTAACTTTAATAAAAGAAAAGAAACTGGAAAAGAATTTCATTGGTTTCTTTTTTAAAATAGAAGTGATTGAGACCCCCTCCAATCACCACCCCCACCATCTTCACATACACGTGGGGGCTGGTGATTGGAGAAAAAAAAAAAAAAAAAAAAAATTGGCCAATCACAATCAGAGAGGATCGTGCGAATGCTCCTATAGAGTCCAAGTCATTTTCCTTTTAAAAATAAATCGGAACGATATAGACAACATTTCTAACCACAGGCAATTAACTGGTCACTTTTTTTAATTATCTGCATGGAAAGAATCCGCACGGAAGCAATGAGAAAGAATATTTGAATATTTTTTTTATATATAGTTTTTGATTTTTTTAGTTTTTTTTACTAAAAATCTTATTTTCCAATCATATCCTTCAATTTTGTTTGGATTATAAATTTAACTAAAAATTAAAAAAAATCAAAAGCATTTTCAATCATATAGCACCCAACACTCGCATACAATTAATTGTGTTTATGAAAGATAAGAGGATAAGGGTCACTAGTAGTTTATTATTTGTCATTTTTATTTTGTTATTTAATTTTTGATTTAAACAAATTTTGTTAGATTGAGTTTCACAAAAAAATTATTATTATTATTACTATTATATGGCAAACTAAAAAATGTAATTAGTAAAAAATAATAATAATAATTGTTGAGTTTCACATAGTTTACATTATCATCTAATATATGGAAAACTAAAATTATGAAATCCTTAGAAAATAATAATGTATTTATATTTTATCATAGGTGCAGTTTTTGTTTCTAAAAATAAAAATTAAAAAGTGCAATTTTATAATTTATCATAATTTATGTTTAATTTTTACTAATTACATTATGATTTATATTATTGATATTTAAAACTTAAAACATAACATTAATGGTAAGAAAAAAAAATCATAAGCGAAATTGTGAAAAAATAATTAATATTTAATTAATATTATTTTTTTACTATTTAATTTTAACTGTAATTTTAAAATTATTTATTTAAAATTGTGCATAGCACGGGTATTACGCTAGGACAATTAATATGCCAAAGATCCAAAATATAGAAATAAAATAATTAATGGAACTTAAGAGGTTAAAAAATTGTGTACAAGATTGAAGCTTAAATAACTCTTTGAAACGGATCTGTGGCCAAATGTTTCTACTAATTTATTTATTTTTATTTTTTTTGGGTATAGATCACTCAAAATTATTTGATACTTCTCTAACATCGCGAAGGAAATTTTTTTTAAAGGTTCTTGATATTAAAATTTTATAAGATAAAAAATATATAATATTTTTATAATAGTTGGGTTTCCTAACATTTTTATATAGAAAATTTGACACAGAGAAATTTTGTTCTGACACAGAGAAATTTCAAAATTTCTTTGATGTGATCACAGAGAATTTCAAAATTTCTTTAGTATAATTATAGAGAAATTTTATCGAGATACCGTAACTAATAAAAAAATATATTAAACTTATTCAAAATTGGAGAGAGATATTTCACTATTTTTTACCACCACGAATCGTTTACTCACTTTCGTGTTCATATTTTAAAAGAGGAATGAAACATTACTTCAAAAGTAATGAGTATTTTTCAACTTGATGATCATCAAATAAAAATTTATATATAGAATGATGTGGTTTAATGAGTATTTATAAAAAGAAAATTACTCCTATTAAATAATTTTTAAATACAATATGTCATTATCTATGTGGTATGCGGGTGAAAATTTACAACATGATTTGAACCATACACGAAATTAACGGGTTAGAGTTGACCATTTTTTGACATGAACACGTATATGATAAGACCTAATAAGATGAATATTAAACAGGCCGGGTTAGTGTTAAATTTGTATAATACGAAATTGATACGAATAACTCGTATAATGAAGAATTAATTGTATATTTTAATACTATTTTCGCTGAAGATTATCATGACATTTTTTAATTTCTTACATAATTACATTCAATCTATTAAAAATTATATAAAATATGATTTTAAGTTTAATATACGGTTTGTTTTCACTTTTAATTGAACTAATATATTTTTGTCTATTATTTGAGATAATCTAGAAAAAAATATAATAATAAAATATATTTTTTATAAATTAAGAAATAAAATTAAGTTGAAATCCAATATTTTTATAAATAATTCATTTAATAGAGATTAGTTTCATTAAATTTAACTTGTAAAGAAATTTTTAAATTTTTTTCATATATTTGATATTTTTAGTTAATAGTGAAATTTTTTGACATAACACGCTAACACAACGTGAACCTGACATGGACTGAAAATGACATAACATGATAATGCGAAATAATAATTGGGTCGAGTTAGTATTGAGTTAATTCTATAACAAACCCAAGATGATACGACACAAATATAACCCAACACGACATGACGCTCACTCCTAATGCCGTAGTTGCTATCAATAAAAAATCCCAACCCACACTACCAAATTATTTTTATAGGAGGAGAATTTTTTCTAATCCATAATTTGGATTAAATGGCGCTTTTTGGCCCTATGAAGTCCATCATAAATTCTGTTTTGATGATTTGAATTGTATATTTTGTCAGGCACTTTGTATTCTTTATCCACAATAAAAATAAAAATAAAAATATTATATCGATCCGATAATCGTAACCTATTCAATTTATCACGTTTATTACCAAAAAATATAGGATAAATCACACTGACACCCCTTAAGGTTTATATTTAATTTATCTAAAAATATATGACAATTGTGTTTTTAAAAATAAATTATCTATTTTTTTAAATAACAAACACGATAAATTAAATATGCTATAATTATTAAATCAATCTAATATTGTTGTAAATAAAATACACTAAATACCCGATAAAACAAATAATTTATATTATTAAAATGGTTCCATAGTAAATCCCACCAGCCCCATATGAATTGGAGGGAATCTTCTTCTATTTTTTATATGAATGTTTTAGTAAGTTCATACTTCATGTTTTAATAATTATTTTACTCATGACCTCATAAATTTTTTAATTATATCTAATATTATTTTTAGTTATGTTAAAATTATACCATTTTTCATTTTACCATGTGTTTCCCCTAGCTTTAACATTTCAAGCCTCATTCAAACCCTCATTGCTTTGTTCTTCATTGCGACGGGTTGTTAAAGCTGTGCATTTGTAATCTGTGCGAGACTCTGCAAATTTTCCAAGGTTTTTCTTCCTTCACTTCCGCTTCCACTTCAGTTTTATTATTGCTCTCTGTTAACAGCTTCCCAGGGAAAAAAAAAAAAATCCCTGTATTCTCTTTTGATTTTAGAAAGCTTTGCAATCTTCTCCTCTGCTACTCTATTTTGTTAACTGTCTTGAACAGTTACCTAATCAGTATTCTCTGCATTCTGTTTTCATTTTCATTTCTGTTGTTGTACAAAAGCTCTTTTTGTGTTCAACCATGACCTTACCCCCCCCCCCCCCCCCCCCCCCCCCAAAAAAAAAAAAAAGAACTTTGTATTCCCTTTTGATTTTGTGTTTCTTTCTTATCTCTCACCCTCTAAATTTTTTTTATTTCAACTGTTTGCTTACCAGGAAAAAAAAAAAAACAAAAACAAAAAAACTCTATATCTTCTTTTGGTTTTAGAAACAGAGCTGTTAGGTAGCCCGAAATTGTGTTGGCCCCGAGTGGCTCGAACTGCCCAAAATGACGTCGTTTTGGGCAGGTTTTTTTTTGTTTTTGTTTTTGTTTTTGTTTTTTTTCTTTTCTACAGATGAAGAAAAAGGAGAAGAAAAAAAAGAAAAAAAAGAAAAAAAAGTAGGAATGGCAATGGGGCGGGGCCAGGGATCACCCTCCCCGTCCCCGATCCCCGACGGGAAACCTATCACCGCCCCCTAACAGGGATCGGATTTTCCCGACCCCGAAAATTTCCTGGCCAAAAAATAAACTAAACTAAACAACAACAACAAATCTGATATTCAACAACAACAATGGATTTGATATTCAATACAACCATAGATTTAATATTCAACAACAACAAAAACTCTAGATCTAATCTGATATGTAAAAAAAGCTTCAGATCTGCCATTTAAAATGGCGAGAAAGAGAAAAAAGAGAGATAGATTTGCAATGGTGAGGTGGTAGTGGAATGGAAGAGATGGTGGTGGAGCAGCGATGAGGGAGGGAGAGGAGATGAGCTGCGATTAGGGGTGCAACTTGGATGGGCTTAACCCGAGCCCAGCCCGAATTTTTTTAGGACTTGGACAAAATATTTTCAAATTCGGTACGGGCTTGGGCAAAAATTCAGAAGCCCGAATTAAATTTGGGCGGGCTTGGGCAAAGATTTCAAATAACCCGAGCAACCCGAAGCCCGAATTATATATATATATAGATATAAAAATATTAAATATACATATAAATTATTAGCCATTACATGATATTAAAGTAATTTATATTATTAAATCATATTGAATATATATTATATATACAAATAACAAAAAATTTTACTTTTTTTTTCTTTTTATTTTCACTCATAAATTGTAAGGACTACTATAGTGGCATCTCTCTTACATTATATAAATTATTTATTTTGATGGTATTGATGATTTTTTATAAATAAAAAAAAAAATTGTAAATAGAGTCAAATTTTAATAATTTAATAATGTAGTTGCAAAAAAAAAAAAAAACTAAAATTCTTTTACAACTCGGGCAATTCGGGCAACTCGGACAATTCAGGTTTAACTCGGGTCGGGTTTGGGCAGACAACCTCGGGTTACAATTCGGGCTTGGGCGGGCTTAGGCAGGGCTCAGCACAACTTGGGTTGGGCTTGGATAACCTCCCAACCCGACCAAACCCGCCCGAGTTGCACCCCTAGCTGCGATCGACTCTCGTTGTCGAATGGCAGAGGCGGAGGTGGAATGGCGGAGGCGGTGGTGGACTCCATCTCCATGGTTTATTCCTTCTCTGCTTAGATCAACGTTGGTTTGAGGTCTGAGAGAGTTTTGAGGGAGAGAGAGAGAGAGAGAGAAAGAGAGAAAGAGAGAGAGTGGATACAAATAAATAAAAGATGATGATGAAAGAGAGAGAGAGAGAGAGAGAGAGAGAGAGAGAGGGGAACATTGAATCAAAAAAGTATATATATATAATAAAAGATAATGATGAAAGAGAGAGAGACAGGAACATTGAATCAAAAAGTACATATATATATATATAATGAAAGATGATGATGAAAGAGAGAGAGACAGGAACATTGAATAAAAAAAATATATATATATATAACACTTCGGGGGACAAACGGGGCGGGGTCGGGCCGGGTCCGGGGTTGAAATATGTATCCCCATCCCCGGCCCGAATATCATCGGGGATTTATTTTTTAATACCATTCCCGGCTCGTGGGGAATATTTTTCGGGGAATAACCACTTAATTCGGAGTCGGGGGTTGTAAACACCCCATTTTTGACCGACCTTAAGACTCAGACGTCACCAGTTGAGCGCTTGGTGATGTTGCATATTGTGCTCGTTCTAAGGTTGCGGAGTTACGGCTGCGAGCCTTGCCTCTGGACTTCCGGACTTTTTTGTGCTTTGCCTCGATTTGCGAACCAGGTCTTGTTTTCTCTGTTTTCTCTTCCCGAAGGGAGGGAGAGGTCTCGTAGACCATCTCTCAGTGGCCGTAGGCTACATTTCGTGGTCGTAGGCCATTTTTCCCGTTTGGAGCCCAGTTCTTGGTTTTCGGAGCCGTCGGCCGTGTGCCTCGGTACCGCTTAACTACCTTCGTTTGCTCCAGTTTTTGGTACACATCTTGTTTCCTCTCTTTTGAGAGACACTGTGGCCTGAGAGACCAACTTCGTGGTCGAAAGCCACTTCCGGTGACTAACAGCCTGTTTTCGGGGCCCCGAACCGCGTGTTTTGGCCCCCGAACCTTCGTTTTGCATCCGTCTTGGTCCATTTTTGACAGGGACCTTATTTTCATTGTTAGAAACGTTGTAGGAGGGTGGGAGGCCAGCAATTGTTCTGAAAAACCAGTTTTATTTCTTCATCACTCTTCATCGCCCGTTTTCTTCACTAGAAAGCTGGTTTTTCCTACTCCCGGGCCACTTTTTCTGACTTTCCACCACACCATTGTGTTGTACACACCTGGGAGGACACCAATATGGGTAGGCCGACCCGCAATTGTTCTTGACCCTTGATTTTTCTCTCTCTTGGTTCACATTTTCTGGGTTTTGACCATACAGCTGTGTTGCACTCATCTGGGAGGCCACCTTTTTGGGGTGTGTAACAACCCTCATACTGATCACTGATTAATGCCGATTACTGCTAAATTAAGACCGATTATTGAAAGTAAATAAACTGACCGAATTACTGAACGTACTGATTGAAATCCGAAACTGAATCGATTAACTGTATCTGTTTAATTCCATGTTTATCTGTTTGAATGTTTAGTTATATGTTCAGTTTTTAGGTTTAAACTGTAAATTGAAGCCTTATCGGCGGCCGAACCGGAAATTAATTGATATTTTATGATCATCATAATTTATGTGATTTTATGGTATATTTATTGGAAAAGTGATTTGGTATGTTTAAATTAGATTAAATGTTGATAAAATGTACAAATTGGGCTTAATTACCATAATGCCACTTAGTGGCCCACTACATGGAGCTTTTTGTGAGCTCTTTACACTAGATACAACACTTGACCAAACTTTTCCTCAGCCAAATTGAGAGCTCAACCGACCTTAGAGAGTGAGATAAGGGAGGGAGTTGATTTTCATCTCATTTTGCTTGATTTTGCTTGGCAATTAAGAGGATTGAAGGGTTGACTTCAAAATTGAGCTCCTACACTTCTAATTCAAGACCTAGGTAAGGTAATTGAACCTCTCATTGATGTAATTAAGGTTGTTCATGCATGATTCTTGAGCCTTTAGAGAGCTAAGTCATGTCTTCGTCTAATGATGTTGAATTAGAACTCATTTCATGCATGCATGTGTGTATTGATGAATTTTGAGTTGATTTCATGGCAAATTGTCACATGCAAGTTCATAATTAAGCTTAAGTCCATGTTTTCAACTTGTTTTAAAAAGAATGAACTCATTAGAGCATGTTTTGAAGTTTTGAAATGGTTTGAATTCATGCATGTTTGCATGTTCTTCATGTTCATGAAAATGGGTTTGAAATTTGGATTTAATTGACTCACTCTTGGGCTTTAAATTCACAAATTGAGCTTTGTAACTTGTTGTATATTGAGTTTGGATGTGTATTCCAGAATTTGGGTCCAAGAGGTTGAGTTTTGAGCTTTGGAATACTTGGTTTGAGCTTGGAAGGCAAATCTGGAAATTCCAGAATTTGGCTTCTACGCTCGAGCGACCATCGTTTCTTCTGAGCTCCGCTCGAGCGAGGGAATGGTGGCTCGAGCGTAAATTTCAAGCTCTCAGCATCTTGGTGCGCACAAGCGTACGCTCGAGCGAAGGGACCTACGCTCGAGCGAAGAGCTGTGTCTCACGCTCGAGTGAGCATCGAGCGTAAAATCTGAGCATCCAGCATTTTTACTGTAGCACGCAGTCCGCTCGAGCGGAGCTCCTTTGTCTGTATGTCCGCTCGAGCGAAGAAAGCCTCGCTCGAGCGAGACCCCTGTTTTCAGCAAAAATTTGTTAAGTGTTTCAAAGTACATCTTTGCATCCTCTTTCCATCCTAGGCATTCCTGGGGCATATTTAAGGCATCTTGAGGAGGATATAGATGTAGAACACACCAAGGCAATCTAGGGATTAAATTATTATCTTTCCCAACTGTATGGCTTAGAGTGTGTTCAATCTGTTAACTGTATAGGGTTGGCATTTCGAGGAGACGCTCTAGTTCACTGTAGCCCAGAACTCTGTGAGTAACAATTGTGTAAAGATATGTTCAAATGATTATTTTCTGAACACTGAACTGAACTGTTTACTGAACTGATATTGATTACTGAATGAATGTATGTCCTTTATTTCTGAACTGTACTGTGGCATCCTTAGCACCTACTGTTTACTGTTACCGTTACAGAGATCTCTGTCGGTTCCCTCGTCGGAACCACTACTGTTTACTGATTGATGGCCATCATTACTGTTCGGTCTTATAAGACCTACTGTTACTGTTATGCTAATGGATGTACCACATATGACTGTTTACTGTACTGAACTACTGATATACTGATTGAATTGAACTGTTTTCATTACCGTAAGGACATTCATTCTAAACCCCTTTACGCTTTATGTTATTCACTGGGCTTTAGCTCACTGCACATATATATATGTAGGTGTACAGGCACCGGATCAAAGCTAGAGGCGTCGGAGTATTCCCAGTTTTGTCAAGCCAACCTATGTGCCTCACTGCGAGGTTCCGAGCCTGCTATGCTAAGGCTTAGGGGTGTTTTAGCTGTCCCCCTTCTGTACTGTTTTGTCTACTGTATCGACTGTTAGCACTATTGTACTGTTAAGTCCCTGTACTGAATGCTCGTATATGATGTATGTACTGGTTTGTTTCTGACTGTATAATTATATGAAAAATCTTTTGGCATACAGACTGTCACAGCTCATTGGACATTGTTTATTTACTGTATTGGCTTCCGCTAAGCCCCTGTACTCTGTTTTACTGTATTACTGTTAAGCAGGCCTTCGGTAATCTAGGATTACTGGCCGGTTACGGTGCTAAACCCATAGGGGCGGGTTTGGGTCGTGACAGGGTGGCCGACCAGCAATTCTTATTGACCCTTTTGACCCCTGGTCGGCCGACCAGGGGAGGTGGCCGGCCGGCCACCTAGCCCTTTTGAACCTGGCCGGCCATTTTTGTCCCTCTTGGTGCATTCCAGCTGTGCCAGCTGTTTTGCACCAGACCCTTTGCCCGAGGGTCTGTCCTTTTGGAGGGCCATTTGAATTGGTTTTTCCCCCCTTTTCTTTTGGCCTCTCGCCTCTATAAAGCCAACACTTGAGCTTCATTTCTAAGGGTTAGAAAAACCAGCTGGAGCATTTGCATACTATCCTCCATATCTCTCTCATCCAAGCCTCAAAACACCATTGTTCTTGCACCATTTACACACCAACTCATAGCCTACCACCTCCATCCTCCATTCCAACACCTTGAGGCTGATTTTCAGAAGTTAGGAGCTCATTTTCTTGGACTAAAAGCTGCTGTATTGCTGTGCTACAAGGGTAAGTCCTCTTTTCCCCTTTTCTAGCCTTATTTTGCTTCATCTCTTAGCCCCTTTTGCTTACATTTTTGGGCTTCGACCTAAACTGTAAAGTATCTTATTTTGAGCCCCTCTTCAACTTTGTTGAAGGACTCTTTGCTGTTTGACACCATCTGCTGCCCCTTGTCCTTTATCTCTCTTTTAGGGCTATTTTTGTATCATATTTTAGCCTTACTTGTGAACATTTTCGAGATTTGGTATAAACTGAAAAGAATCTTTTTTTGACCTCCTCTTTAAGTTTTCTTGAGGTCACTCTTCTGTTTGGAGTCATCTCCTTCCTTGCATGCTTCATTTCCACATGCTTTGAGCCATGCATTTGAGCATTTGCATAAGTCTTGTTTTGGCCTCTTAGCCACTGAAATCCAGTGGATTTTCAGTGGCTTTGATGAGGTTTTGAGCCTTGAAATCATAGAGGGGTGACCCTCTCACCCCTCATTCTCTTTACTAGCATGTTTGGCCTTCCAAAGGGACCCTATTTTGCATGCATTGAAGTCACTTTTCAGGCTTTATTCCAAGGGTTTTGAGGTCTTCCTTGGCTCTGTTCGAGGCCCTCTTGGCCATATTTTATGTCTATGATGCATGTGTAGAGCAATCCCATTCAAGGCCTCTCAAAGAGGCTTTTCTTTGCATGTTTCCGAGACTGATTCCAGGGCCTATTTGGTGGGTTTTAGGGCTGTCATAACCCATTTCCCAAGTTGGTTTAGTCTTGCTAAGTGTCTATCTTGTATGTGCTTAATAACCCCTTGTATGGCCCTCTAAAGGAGCTCATCATTTTGGCATGCATTGGCTGCATTTCAGTGATTATTTGGACATATTTTGGCATGTTTTATTCACTGATTTTTGCTGGTTTGATGAGTTCTCATACGCTTCATATACATGCCATGTAAACCATGTTTGCTAGTCAAAGGTGCATGCTATTTTAGTCCATCATGCTAGCATCTTTTGGTCATGCTTTGAACTAGAAATGTTCATGTTTTGGGACTGCCTTGGCTCTGTCTTTGTGCTTCATAGTCAAATAATGCATGCTTTGTATAGCTATAAGTCAATACATGTGCCTAGTTTTGAGTTTCGGGGCTCATCTCATGCATCGGGTGCCATGTTTCCATGTTTCAGGATCATTTTGCATCATGTTTTAGTGCTAGAATTTGCATGTCTGTATGCCATATTTCATGCCTTGCCATGCCTTGTTAGAATGGCATTTGGTGCCTTAGGTTCAGTCCTCGGCTTGCGTGCATGTGTGCACGCATTTCGGTAGTCTCATTTTCATCTTATGGCTACGGATGTGAGTGTGGCTGAGGTCCACTCATGTTGGTGTAAGTCCATCGTGCATTGTGTATGCCATTTCAATTCATAGCATTGGGTATGCTAGGTTACATGTTAGAGCATTGTATATGCCATGTTTCATCGATCATTGTGTATGTCATTTCATAGCATTGCGTGCTAGGTTGTATGTTAGTCGCATTCATGCATGTCATGCATATTGCATTGTGTTTGGGATAGGAGTTAGCCCAAGCACAGGAAATGAGGTACGTTCCGTACTCCGAGTGACGGAACGTGTCTCAATTCCCGGTCGCCGACATTCCGGATTACCCGTGATGGAATCTAGGCCTTGTTGTGTTTCATGTGCATTCATCTCATATTGAGTCGTGCAATTCGACTCCTCGGCCATCATGCATCGATATGCGTGATTGGTGGCACGAGGATCGAGGCATGCATACATATGTGAAAATACTTTGCCATGCCCCTTTCTTGCTCTTTGTTGCAGCAAATCAGAAACTGGCAGTCTTTTGGAGCTTCGCGCAATATTTCGGGCTTAATTATAAACAGAGGCTAATCGGGGCATCGCAATGGATTTCCGTGCAAGGCAACTCAAGCATGCATCATTCATCCTCCGGAACAGAGCTGAGGCGGTCCATAGCTTCTATGTTAATTTATCCGCTTTCCTAGATTAATTTGTTAATTAATTAGGATTTTGTACTTATTCAGACTGTACTATTTATTCGGACTGTATATTATTTATTCGGACCCTCCGAGCGAGGGCAATGTTATAATAAGTGTGCATGCGTGTGATGTATGTCTTCCAACCCCACGTCTTTCTCCCTTTTATTTACCAGCTTATGATGGTTAGATTAGGGCACGTTTCAATTAGCATACAGTATGATAGCATGTTTGCATTCATTCATCTATTTTGCATGCACCGGGCTCGGCGCATCATACTCACTGCATTGTATTTCAATTCCGAGTTGAATACATGTTAGCTGTAGCATTCCATATGCCATGTTTAGAATAGCCAAGCCTATCTTAGTTGCATTTTGCATATGTTGCATTAGGTATTTCTGTATAGTTAGGATCATGCATGGATTTCTAACATAGCTTCTGTTTTGGCTTGGAGTACTCGGTAAGTTTTATGCTTTAGCATCCTTGCATGTGTGTGAGTGACTGCCCTGATAGCATGCTTACCATGAGGCTATATGCTTATGTGATATAACTGCTTGAATGCCTGTGGGTGAAGGTTGGGTTATTTGGATTGGAACAATTCATTCACTGTGAGTTTTAAGCCCACTAGATAGTGGCAAAACCATGTTTTCTAAGCCCACCCGAGGGTGGCAAAATTTGCATTTTAAGCCTACTTGCGAGTAGCAAACCATTTTCAAAACAAAACATGAAATGTTTCGTTCCAATTCAGGCAACCCAGTCTATACTTGTATGCTGTGCGCATCACATAGTAAATCTAGGCTAATAACCGGAATAAGAACGCATAATGTTTTCAAAACTAGATATCATGGTTAGTAAAGGCCAATCTTTGATCGGGCGAGCGGGGGTGCTCACGAAGTGACCTTTCCCAATCGTACCCAAGTTCCCGAGCCGAGGTAACTTTGGTGATGACGGACACGTGGCCTTAGGCACGAGTAAGGGTTTCCTAAATTTCCCAAAATAAAATATTTAGGTAGCGGCTTTGTATCTGGCAAAGTAGTCCATGTTTGGCACTTCTTTCAAAAATCTGTTTTCTCAAAACGATTTACCGAATTTGGACTCTTTGGTTCAGATTGAGAACCGTTACAATTTGAGTCCGAACTGTAGTGAACCCAAATGAACAGAACGGGGACTCATCCTCCCGGGGCGTTCAGGGACGTCTACAGGGGGTCGGGTCCCCGTCGGGCCGGGTTCAAATTGCCATTCCTAGAGAAGAGGGAGCTGTGGAGAGATCATCATCATCATCGAAAAAAAAAATTGTAGAATCAACTCATCATCATCAACACCAGATCTGAGAAAGATCTATACATCTCATATATTTAAATATACCAGATCATCATCATCATCATCATCAACACCAATACCAGATCATCATTAACATCAACGATCATCATCATCAACATCAACACCAGATCACACACACAGATCTATATATATATATATATATATATACAGCCAAATATATACATACACGCATATATGTACCCAATCAACCAATTATTGAAGTAGAACAACAATGGAACTTAAAAAAAAAAAAAAAAAAATTCTTTTGCTGGTATATTCAGAACCCTTGCACCATTAAACAAAACCAACAAGAAACATAAAAGCAGTGAGCTCTCGATTGGGACACAAATGGCGTTCAAAGCAGTGAAAATCAATCAAACGGTGGAATATACAAAATTAGGAACTCTTACCTTGTTGATTTGTTAACAAATCAACATCTTTTCTCTCTATTTTTTCTCCATCTTCTCTCTCTCTCTCTCTCTTGTTTCTGCTCTTCACTTTTTCTGCTGTCTGTCTGAGAGAAAAGATAGAAGGGAAAGAAAGAAAAAAAAAAAGAAAAAAGAAAAACCCAAAACGACATCGTTTTGGGCTTTGAGCCAATTCGAGCCAATAATTTTTGAGCTCCCAAGTATTATTCTTTTAGAAAGCTGTGTTTTCTCCTTCTCTCCAACTCTATTTTAGCTGTGTGTTAAACAGTTACCAAATCAATATTCTCTGCATTCTGTATTCATTTTTATTTCTGTTGTAGTACAAAAGCTCTTTTTGTGTTCAACCATTACCTTATCCTTCCCCCTTCCCCCTTCCCCCCCCCCCCAAAAAAAAAAAAAAAAAAAAAAATGAAAAAACCTTTGTATTCTCTTTTGATTTTGCAAAGTGTTTCTTTCCTTATTCATATCCTCTACAAAATTTTATTTCAACTGTTGCTTACCGAGGGGGAAGAAAAAAAAAAACCGTTGTATCCCCTTTTGGTTTTAGAAGTGTTAGCTCCTCCTTTTCAACTCTATTTTAGCTGTGTGTTGAACAATTACCAAATCAGTATTATTCTCCCCATTCTGTCTTCATTTTTACCAAGCTCGCTTCTGTCGTTTCTAGTTCTATTACAATACAGAAGTTCCTTGATTTCTTCTGGTTTTACATATTACACTGTCTCTACACCCAAAAAAAAAAAAAAACAGAGAGAGAGAGAGAGAGAGAGTTACGTAACTAAAATAGAAATGAGAAATGGCTATCACTGTTTTAGGCGTTGTTGGTGTTGTTGCTTCCATTATAGCCAAGATCAGAAACTTTCTAATGGCTCCATTTAGCCGTCAACTTGGCTATGTATTTTGCTATAAAAGCAAGGTCAAGAATCTCAAAGAAGAAGTCGAGAAGTTGGATGAGAAAAGAGGTGCAGTGCAGTTGTCAGTTAACGAAGCAGAAAGAAATGTGAAAGTTATTGGGCCTGATGTTAAGGGTTGGTAGGCAAGGGCTGATAAATGTAGCGAAGACGCCAGGAGAATTCTAGAAGGTGAAATTGAAGCAAAAAAAGGTTGTTTCTTTGGGCGTTGTCCAAACCTGAAGTTGCGTTATTCACTTGGTAAGAAAGCAACCAAGAGGGCAATAGAGGTAGCTAAGTTACATGAGGAGAGGAAATTGACAAAAATGGCCTACAATGAGCCTCCTCCAGAGATAGAATCCACATTCACTAAAGGTATTAAGGATTTTAAATCTAGAAGATTGATCATGAACGATGTCATGGAGGTGCTGAATGATGATAGATTTCATGTGATTGGGATATATGGGATGGGGGTGGTTGGTAAGACACAATAATAGTGAAACAAGTAGCCAAAAGTGTAATAACCCTCACTACTATTTACTGATAACACCACTGATTAGTGCTAATCGGTGATTAAACATGTTAATTGACTGACTGACTGAAGTACCGAACTGATTGATTGAGTGTGTCTGTTTAAGTGCATTTCTATCTGTTGACCGTTAAACTATCTGTTCATGTTTTATGCCTTAAACTGCAAATTGAAGGCCTTATCGGCGGCCGAACCGGAAATTGATTAGCGTTTTATGCTAATTGAGATTTATATGATTTTATGGTGTATTTATCTGAAATGTGATTTGGTATGATTTAATTGGATCAATATTGATAAATTACAAGAGTTGGCCTTATTTGCAACTTTGCCACTTAGTGGCCCACTTCCTTACACATATTGAGGCTTGAATACACTTAGGCAAAACACTTCCTCAGCCATTTCCTTAGACTCAACCGACTAGAGAGAGAGGGAGCTAGGAGAAACTTGTCTTCATCTTGCAATGCTTGGAAACTTAGTAGTTTTGAAGAGAATTTGGCAAATTGAGCTTCCCTTCCTATAATTCAAGACTTAAGGTAGAGTCTTCACCTTCTTGTTCATGTAATTGAGTTAGTTCTTGCATGGCTCTTGTCATATTGGAGTTTAAAGTCAAGATTTGGTCTTGTGATGTTGAATTATAGCATATATCCTGCATGCATGCTTATATTGATGAGTTTAAAGCTGTTTTCATGGCAAATTGTTACATACATGTTCATATTAGAGTTCTAGTGCATGAATTCACCATGTTTTTAAAAGAATTGGCTCATTAGAGTATGTTTTGAAGCTTGGAAGCTAGTTAAATGCATGCATGTTGCATTGAAGTCATGTTCATGAAATTTGGCTCAAAATTGTGTTTAATTGAACTACCTTTGGGTTTTGATTTCTCAAATTGATCTTTGAAACATGTTATATTATGAGTTTTGAAGTGTTTTCTAGAAAATTAGCCCAAAATGATCGAATTTGGTACATTGAAACTTATTTTTGAGCTTGAGGTTCAAATCTGAAAATTCCAGATTTTGGACTTACGCTCGAGCGGAGTGACTGGCTCTCGAGCGTGAAATTCGTGCATCCAGCACTTTACACTGTTTTACAGTCCGCTCGAGCGGGGTATTGGACGCTCAAGCGAGGACTTGTGTCACACGCTCGAGCGGGTATCGAGCGCCCAATTGAGCGTGATTTTCTCAGATCCAGTACTTTTGGCATGTTTTACAGTTCGCTCGAGCGGGGTAACTCGCGCTCGAGTGGAGTATTTTGTTTGCCTGTACGCTCGAGCGGGTAAACCCACGCTCGAGTGGGACCCCTATTTTTTGAAAATTTGTTAAGTGTTTTAAAAGGGCATCTTTGCATCCTCATTTCATCCTAGGCATTCTTAGGCCTACTTTAAGGCATCTTAATGAGAATATTGATGTAGAACCACACTGAGGCAAAGTAGGGACTAAGTCTTTGATTCTCGAATATGTAACTTAGTGTGTGTTCGTTCTGTCACTATATAGGGTTAGATTTCGGAGACACGCTCTAGCTGCTTATAGCCCAGAACTCTGTGAGTAACAATGTTGTAAAGATATGTTCGAAAATGAATATTTTCTGAATGATCAACTGAACTGTTTTCTGAACTGTTTACTGTTAACTGAATGAATGATTGTCCTCTATTCTGAACTGTATTGTGGCATCCTTAGCAACTACTGTTACTGTTACTACTACTGTTACAGAGATCTCTGTCAGTTCCTATCTTGGAACTTCTGTTTACTGTTACGATGGCCATCATTGACTGTTCGGTCTTTTAAGACCTACTATTTACTGTACTATTCTGCTAATGGATGTACCACATATGACTGTTATGACTGAATGACTGATATATTGATTCAATGAACTGTTTTTGTTACTGTAAGGACATTCATTCTTAACCTCTTTACACATTATGTTATTCACTGGGCTTTAGCTCACTATTTATTTATATATGTAGGTGTTCAGGCACCAGACCGGAGCTAGGAGCGTGGGTTAGACTCTCTTTTGTCAAAGCCAACCACTGTGCCTCACTGCGAGGTTCCGAGCCTGTCAAGCTACGGCTTTTGGGGTGTTTTAATTTTCCCCCATCTGTCTCTATACCAGTTTTGTAATACTATATAGATTGTTCTATTAGGAATGTGCATATGAATGAAAAGTCTTTTTGCATGCAGACTGTCACAGCTCATTGGACATCGTTTAATTACTGTTTTGGCTTCCGCCATGCCCCTGTACTCTGTATTACTATAATTACTGTTAAGCAGGCCTTCGGTAATCACGGGTTACTGGCCGGTTACGGTGCTAAACCCATATGGGCGGGTTTGGGTCAAGACAGAGTGGTATCAGAGTGTTATTAAATCACGAGTTATACCGCACACACGTGTCCAAATGAGCTATAGGATATCCTAGAAAAGTGATTAGGGCATTACATGAGCATGATAAGTGTGTGTGGCTAAGACATGAATATAACTGTTAATGTGATAATCTGTCTAAGTATGCAACTGCCTATGTTTATAATTGTTATAACTGCTTATAGTGAGATGGACAACACAAGAAATGTTGATGAAACTGAATCCTCTAAGGCAAGAATGGCAAGGCTGGAGAGAATGGTGGAACTACTAACTGAAAGACTAGGGCAACAACAGAACCAACAGCCCCCACCTCCTCCAGTACAACTAGAGCCACCTATGAATGATGATATCATAGCTCTGACACAGAAATTTAGTAAGATGAAACCGCCATCCTTTCAAGGAGGCCTCGAACCGCTAAAAGTTGAAGCTTGGGTTCTTGAGACTGAAAAGTAATTTGAAGTTTTTCCATGTTCTGAAGCACACAAAGTGCTACTGGCCACCTTTACTTTGCAAGAAGGAGCTAGAAGGTAGTGGATGCTTATTCGTGGTGTCAACATTGTTATGACTTGGGCTCAATTCAAAGAAGCCTTCTTCGAAAAGTACTTCCCTCAGTGTGTCAGGGATAGAAAGGTGACTGAGCTCAAATAACTGAAACAAGGCGCCATGTTCGTAGCAGAGTATGAAACAAAGTTCACCGAACTTGCTAGATATGCACCACACATGGTGGACACCAACTACAAGAAGGCCAAGAAGTTTGAAGGCGGCCTCAATGTAGAAATACTGGACAGAATCAATGTGCTAAAGTTACTGAAATATGTGGATATTCTCGACCGAGCCATTATGGCTGAAGCAAATATCGAAGCTTTGAAACAGACTGAAACACCCACAACTGAGTGGCGCGGGAAGAAACGGGGTTTTAAATTCAAGAAAGGTAAAAACAACCCACTGAACAAAAAGCAAAACTCAGGGTCAACCACCAGCTCTAGTCAGGGAAGTGGTTCTATACCACCCTGCTCTGAATGTGGCAAAAGGCACAAGGGAGTTTGTTATAAAATTTCTGGTGCCTGTTACAGGTATAGCAAGGTGGGCCACATGGTTAAAGATTGTCCTTCTGCTCCCCAAGGCAATAGTAAAGCTGCAACCAGTGCCGCAGCGTCAACTGCTGCACCGAAACCTAACTCTAAAGCTACCGGGAAAGAGCCTATGAGGCAGGGCCGAGTGTTCGCACTGGTACCGGGAGATGTACAGAATACCGAGACCGTTGTGTCAGGTATCCTCTCAATTTGTACTCAAAATGCATATGTTCTGATTGATTCGAGGTCTACACATTCATATGTATCACATGCTTTTTCGTGAAAATTGAATAGACCATTGGAACCCATGAATTACTTGTTAGCTGTATCTTCACCTGTTGGGGGATCTGTGACTTGTGCTTATATGTACCCTGCATGTAAAATTATTGTTGGGGATATGCATCTGTATATTGATTTACTGCCTCTGAATATTGATCATTTTGACGTGATATTGGGAATGGACTGGTTAACAAAATATCATGCTACTATAGACTGTGTGACAAAACAAGTTGTTTTCCGTCCACCTGGTCTACCTGAATTTGTGTTTAACGGAAGTGGAGTGGTACCTCTCCCATATTTGATTTCATCTATGAAAGCATACAAACTGATTAGAAAGGGGTGTAAAGGATATTTCTGTTCTGTATTGACTGTATCTACTGATGTTAACGCTAATGTGAACAGTATTCCTATAGTCAGAGAATTTCCAGATGTATTTCCAGATGATTTGCCAGGGGATTTGATTGATAGGGAGATTGAGTTCATCGTTGATGTGATTCCGCGTACACAGCCAGTATCTAAAGCTCCTTACTGAATGGCTCCGACTGAACTGAAAGAATTGAAAGTGCAACTACAAGAATTGTTAGATAAGAAGTTCATCAGGCCCAGTACTTCGCCATAGGGCACACTTGTCTTGTTTGTGAAAAAAAAGACGGCTCACTGAGAATTTGTATTGACTACCGTGAACTGAACAAGGTAACTGTGAAAAATAAATATCCATTACTGCGTATTGATGACTTATTTGATCAGTTACAGGGTGCTCAAGTGTTCTCTAAGATTGATCTCAGATCCGGATATCATCAGCTGAAAGTTAAATCAGAGGACATTGACAAAACTGCTTTTCGAACGAGGTATGGACATTACAAATTCCTAGTTATGCCTTTCGGAGTTACCAATGCACCTGCTGCAATTATGGACCTTATGAACAGAATTTTTAAACCATTCCTCGATGACTTTATTGTTGTATTTATAGACGACATTCTGATTTATTCTAAAAGTAGAGAAGAACATGAACATCATTTGAGACTTGCCTTACAGACCCTAAGAGAACAGAAACTGTATGTGAAATTAAGTAAATGTGAATTTTGGCTTGATCATGTTATGTTTTTGGGACATGTTATTAGTAGAGATGGCATTTCAGTTGATCCACATAAAGTTGAAGCCGTGGTAAATTGGCCTAGACCAACAAATGTTATAGAAGTTCGAAGCTTTTTGGGATTAGCCGGGTATTACAGAAGATTTGTCAAAGACTTCTCCAAAATTGCCTTACCACTGACACAGTTGACTCAGAAAGAGATATCATTTGATTGGACTAACCAAAGAGAATCAGCATTCCAAGAGTTGAAAACTCGACTTGTGACTGCACCGGTTCTTACCCTACCTTCAGGTACGGATGGTTTTACCATTTTTAGTGATGCTTCTCATAAGGGTTTGGGATGTGTTTTAATGCCGAATGGGAGAGTTATTGCCAATGCTTCCCGACAACTAAGACCGCATGAAAAGAACTACCTGACCCATGATTTAGAACTTGCTGCAGTAGTGTTTGTACTAAAAATCTGGCGTCACTACCTTTATGGGGCGACATGTGAGGTGTATACAGACCATAAGAGTTTGAAATACTTCTTCACACAGAAAGAACTGAATATGAGGTAGCGGAGATGGTTAGAACTGATAAAAGATTATGATCTACAGATTTTTTATCATCCGGGGAAAGCTAACACCGTTGCCGATGCACTGAGTCGGAAATCGATTGGAAACTTAGCCTGTTTACTCACTGGACAAAAAGAGTTGCTTTGTGACCCTGAGAAATTTGAAATTGAGATTGTTTTGCGAGAACAAGGTGGAACAATAGCTGCTATTTCTGCTCAACCGGCACTGATTGAAGAAATTAAAGAGAAACAGCAACAGGATGACTTCTTAAGGAAGATCATCGATGAACGGGAATCCAAACCAAGGCCGGATTTCCAATTTGAGAACAATGTGTTGAAATTCCAGGGAAGATTATGTGTACCGAATGATTCTGAACTGAAAAGAAGAGTTCTGCAAGAGGGCCACAATTCGAAACTGTCTATCCATCCAGGGAATACGAAAATGTACCAAGACTTGAAATTGAATTTCTGGTGGCCGGGAATGAAGAAAGAAATTGCTAATTTTGTATCAAAATGTCTTCATTGCCAACAAGTCAAAGCGGAACATCAACGACCCACAGGCTTACTGCAACCCTTACCCATACCGGAGCGGAAATGAGAACATATCACCATGGATTTTATTGTTGGATTGCCTCGCTCCAGCAAAGGTATGGATTCAATTTGGGTTATTGTTGATAGACTAACTAAAGTTGCTCACTTCTTACCTGTCAAAACAATTTATAATGCGGACAAATTGGCTATAATCTACATTGATGAAATTATTAGATTGCATGGAGTGCCTGTGTCCATTGTTTCTGATAGGGACTTGAAGTTTACATCGAGATTCTGGCAAAGCTTACAGACAGCATTGGGTACTGAATTGAGACTGAGTAGTGCATACCATCCTCAGACAGATGGCCAGTCAGAAAGGACCATCCAGACTCTGGAGGATTTACTGAGAATGTGTGTCCTTGACTTTCAGGGAAATTGGGAAAGCCATCTACCGTTGGCTGAATTCACCTACAACAACAATTTTCACTCAAGTATTGGTATGGCGCCTTTCGAGGCATTGTATGTCAGAAAATGTCGATCTCCAATTTGTTGGGCAGAAGTTGGAAAAGGGCCTTTGCTTGGGCCTGAGATTGTGCAAGAAACTACTGAAAAAGTAAAACTGATACAATAGAGACTGAAAACCACACAGAGCAGACAGAAAAGTTATGCGGATGTCCGAAGGCGAGACAGAGAATATGAAGTAGGTGATCACATTTTTGTGAAAGCGACACCGATAAAAGGCTGGACTCGTTTTGGAGTCAAGGGTAAGTTAGCGCCAAGATATGTCGGGCCGTATGAGATTATTGAGAAAATCAATCCGGTGGCGTATCATGTAGCGCTTCCTCCTGAAATGGGGCTGTCACGACCCAAACCCGCCCTTATAGGTTTAGCATCGTAACCGGCCAGAAATCCTGAGATTACCGAAGGCCTCTGAGACAGATTAACATAATATTAGGGGCTAGCAGAAGCAAATAACAATATACAACGCCCATTGAGCTGTGCAAATTTATATGAGACAGAAAAATTTTAAACTTTTTATGTACATATATACACATCATCCTCATGTCATAATATATATACAGATTAGGCAGAAAAGGACTTAGTCCCTTTTTCAAAATACATATGACTTGTTGAACCAAACAAGAAAATAGAACTTAAACTTTAAATCACATAACGATAACACTTAACATATGCGGAACCTCCACGGGAGGCACATAGGTTAGCTAACAAAACAGGTTCTAGACAGAAGCCTCTAAGCCTGGTCACGCGCCTGATCACCTACATACATAAATAATACAGTAAGCTAAAGCCTAGTGAATAATAACAGAGTAAAGGGTTTTAATGAATGAGTCCATACAGATTCAGAAATCATAATTCAGTTTCGTAACAAATTCATAATTTGTCCAGATCATATACAGACAGAAATCATAAGTCATGATTAAGTTTACGTGATACATCCATTAGCATAATAGAACAGAACAGAATAGAACAGAATGCATAAGCGTAAGGTTATGAATAACCTAGTTCTAAGAAGGAACCTCCGGGTCCGGGAACAGAACAGAACAGAACAGAAGCTGAGCCCCCGTGACGAGGCCTCCGGTACGGGTAACAGAGTACAGACAGATATAAGTTCCATAAAGGAACCTCCGATACCGGGCAGCTAACATATATCACATGGTGCTAAGGATGTCACGAATACATGTCAGAAATTGAACAATCATTCATTGTACAAAACATATCATTTCAGAAAATAGATCTCAGTTTGTCACACAGAAAATAAGTACTGTTGAACATATCTTTACTAAGTTATTACTCACAAATGGCTGCAGAAGCAAATCAGACAGACTGGACATATCAGATAAATCAGGCAGACAATGGCGCGCGACCTACACAAATACATAACATATACACATTGAAATACAATATTACTCCCTTGATTAAATTTGTCCTTTCTAGTATTTATAGTCCGAAGTTCTACTACGTTTATTCTTTCTCATTTAAATAAACCGGGTTCTTATTTCACATACTCTTTCATTACTAAGTCCTTCTTTTCCAAATAGATTGATCCTTTACTTGGCTTCTTAAACAAGTACCACAAGATCTAGGATTCATTCTTTAACTAACTAATCTATGTTGATTAGTAGCTTATTAATCTTTATTGAGTCATAAATCATGTCTAGAATGCTTTGGAAAGAGATGAGGATAAAAATATGAATTAAATGCAACTTTCCAAAATGTGCTGAAAATGGGTCTCCGCTCGAGCGCCACTTTGGTCGCTCAAACGGACTGTAAAATTTGAAAAACTACTAGGAGGTCGATTTTCACGCTCGAGTGAGACTTTCCTCGCTTGAGCAGACAACGAAAATTGTGAAATTCCAAAATTGCAATTAAAGTTCAAATTTGGTATTCAAAGCTTCAAAACATGTACTTTGGTATACAAACATAGAGAACCATTTATTAAAGTCATAAATTGCTAAATCATTTATTCAAAACTCATTTATTCAAAGTCATGCCCCAATTGCCAAATTTAGTTTTAATTCATTTTCTCCATATCAAGCCAAATTCCAAACCCAAAGTGATTAATCTCTAAATTAAACTCCATAAATTGAACATGGCTCCAATTTCTCATTTTCTTTAGTTACATAAAATTGACCTCAATCTCTTTTTATTTTCCTTCAAAACATGAAATTAAAGTCACGAACTCCTTATAAAATTATTCACTTGTATGAAATTGACATCAAAATTACAAATCTTATATTCTTATAAATTTTCTTAACTAATTTCCATAATCTTAAACATAACTTAACTTAACTTGTAACTTCAACTTAATTCATAACCATAGATACTCCAAAATATGTTTGATTTAAATAAAATCTTAAATTACATTACATGCATGGATTCAAATTTAAGATTAAACTAATTTCTATCTTTCCTAATAAAATTCAAAAACCTTGTCTAACATTAGAATTAACCCCAAATTTTCATAAACTTGATTTTTATAAAATTCTTCATTCTCTTCAAAGTATGAAATTGCATGGCTTAATTCTTAAAACCTTTATTGTGCATGTAATTATTTCCATAAGGATCACCCCCAACCATGTTTATGAATTAATTCTTAAATTTCTCTAAATTACATGCATTTAACCATAAGATTCAAATTCATATAAAAATAATTAATTTCTAAGTTAATTTCCATAATCATGAACCTAACTCTTTTTTTTTTTTTTTTGCTAATTTATTTTTTGTTTACATAAAATTGACTTCAAACTCTTTTCTATCATGAAATTAAAATTAGAAACTTCATAGATAATCATTTGCATGAATGAAATTAAGACCCAAACTAACTATTTTATATTTTCAAATCAAAGTTTTATTTCTTGACTTTGTTCTAATTTAGGTTTTTATTACTTTTCCTCATATCCAACTTAATTTAAGCTTATAAACCTTTAAATCATGAATTAAAGTCTAGAACATCAAAATTCCAACATGCATGTAGAAATAAGGCCCAATTCAAGTGAGACATTCAACATCAAACCAAACTAATCAATTTCCATGTTTATTTCCATAACTATGTATCCTAGCTTTATTTCCTTGTTCAAACCCATTTCCTCACAAATTCCATAGAATTGATCTTAAACTCTCCTTAATTTCAAGTGTAATGTAGAGATTCTACAAAAATTAAGTTTGATTCCATACCTTAAACTTTAATCTCAAAGAGTTTAGTTGATTCCCTTCTAATTCCCTTGTTCCTCCTAGCTTTTCTTCCCTTATCTTTCCTTCTTCTTGAGCTGAAAATGCTTCATTCCCTCTCTCTCTCTCTCTCTCTCACGGGCTTGCACAGGACAAAATGAAGCCATGCCCTTTTGTTCACAATCTCTTATCAACACAAGAACTCATATACTAATATATTTATGTATATACCATGTGCTGCCTCCACATTGCACGTGCACACACACATCAGTACACCCACCTAAATTTCTGAGTGCACCCACAACCACAATTCTAGTTTGTTCCTTAAGGCAATTTATGCTTAGGATAAATTTTAAATTAAGCAACACTTAGTCTAAATAAATATTGATCAACACATAACTAAATTAATTAATTACAAATCATAAATCTCTCATAATTTAATTAATCTAATTGACTTCCATTAGAGCCTAATTAAATATATTTAAATTTATTGATCCGAATCAGATTTTTAATCAACTCCCAAAATGCTCCAAATATTAAATTAAACTCATTTCCATCCTCAATTTTGGTTTCTTAGATCATTTAATCTTGATCAGACTCAAAATTTCGTCAATAAATTACATATTCAAATTGGGCACATCATAATTAAATTTAACTTATAATAACCACAATTCTCAATCCTCATGACTTAATCAACTCCAATTAGGACCTAATTAATCAAATCTCAATTTTACTAAACTAAATCGAATATTTAATTAAACTCCCAAATGGGTCCGTAATTAAAATTAAATTGATTAACTTCTCAATTTTACTCCCTTAAGCCATTTGGACCCTTAATTTCTAATTTCGAAATAGCTCTTTAATAGAATCATGTACAAATCAGATCCCACAATTCTCATAAATCCCAAATTAAATTATAATACTCGACAATTAAATTTCAAATCCTCTTACTTAATCAAGTATTAATCATTATACGTGATGGGGCCGTTACAGGAGCATATGCATAACGTCTTCCACATTTCTATGTTGAGGGATTACCTTCGGGATCATTTCTATGTGATTGAGCCTACTCGTGTAGTGCTGAGTGATGACTACTACACTTACGAGGAACTGCCTATTCAGATTGTAAACAAAAGAATCAAAAAGTTGAGAAACAAAGAGATTCCGTTAGTGAGAGTTGACTGGAAAAACCATGGTGGCGTCTATGCCACTTGGGAAAGGGAAGATGACATGATGAAGAGATATCCTGAACTGCTCCCACTGAATCCGGTTTTCTTCCAGAATGAAGGTAATTCGAGTTTGGAAGACCAAACTCTTTGTAAGGAGGAGAGACTGTAATAACCCTCACCACTGTTTACTGATAACACTACTGATTAGTGCTAATCGGTGATTAAGCATATTAATTGACTGACTGACTGAAGTACCGAACTGATTGATTGAGTGTGTCAGTTTAAGTGCATTTCTATCTATTGACCGTTAAACTATCTGTTCATGTTTTATGCCTTAAACTGCAAATTGAAGGCCTTATCGGCGGTCGAACCGGAAATTGATTAGTGTTTTATGCTAATTGAGATTTATATGATTTTATGGTGTATTTATCTGAAATGTGATTTGGTATGATTTAATTGGATCAATATTGATAAATTACAAGAGTTGGCCTTATTTGCAACTTTGCCACTTAGTGGCCCACTTCCTTACACATATTAAGGCTTGAATACACTTAGGCAAAACACTTCCTCAGCCATTTCCTTAGTGTAACAACCCTCATATTGTTTACCGATAAATTACTGAATTAACTACTGATTACTGCTAAACAGAGACTGATTCTGATTGATAATAGAATTATTGGAATACTGAACTGACTGACTGAGGTCTGAAACTGAATTGATTGCCTGTACCTGTTTGGATTGTATTCTATCTGTTTGACTGTTTAATTATCTGTTTATTTTTTATGTTTAAACTGTTAATTGAAGGCCTTATCGGCGGCCGAATCCAAATTGATTGATGTTCCATGATCAATAGAATTTATGTAATTTTATGGTATAATTATCCGAAAACTGATTAGGTATGATTAAATTAGATTAAATATTGATAAAATGCAAAGTTGGCCTTATTTACCAAACTAGCCCTTAGTGGGCCATTACACCAAACATATTTGAGCCTTAGCTTTGCATTCCAAAACATTTCCTCAGTCCAATTTTGAGAGCTTAACCGATCTAGAGAGAGAGGGAGTGAGAGAATTGATGTGTTCTTGAAGAATTTGCTTGGACTTGTAGAAATTGCTAGAGAATTGCAACATTGAGCCTCCATACCTCTAACTCAAGAATTAAGGCAGAGTTCTTGCCCTCTTGCTTTTGATTTAAGTCACTCCTTGCTTGTTTGAGAGGAACATTGAAGATTAGAGCCAAGATATGGCTTGTAATGTTGTAATGTAGCTAGAATCATGCATGCATGTTTGTATTGATGAGTTTTGGGTTGATTTCATGCCAAATTGTCACATGCATGTTCATAATTAAGCTTGAGTCCATGTTTTCAACTTGTTTTGAAAAGAATGAGCTCATTAGAGCATGTTTTGAAGCCTCAAATTGATTTAAAGTCTTGCATGTTATGTTTGAGTATTGTTCATGGAATTGGGTTTGAAAATGGATTTAATTGAAACACCAATGGGCATTGATTTATCAAATTAATCTTTAAAACATGTAGTACTATGAGTTTTGAGGTGTTTTCTGGAAAATGGGCCCAAAGAAAACGATTTTGGTGCATCAAAACTTGATTTTGAGCTTGGGACTCAAATCTGGAATTTCCAGATTTTGGTCGTCCGCTCGAGCGGGGGAAGTGCCGCTCAAGCGGGGAAATCGAGCTCCCAGCATCTTGCACTGTGCATTAGTCCGCTCGAGCGGAGTATTGGGCGCTCGAGCGGAGGACTGGGTGACACGCTCGAGCGGGCGTCGAGCGTGAATTTCACCTATCCAGTACTTTTTGGTCCGCTCGAGCGGGAAAGTTTACGCTCGAGCGGGAACCTTTATGCATGGCCGCTCCTGCGGGGAAACCTGCGCTCGAGCGGGACTCTGTTTTTCTGAAAATTCTGGAACTGTTTTCTGTGCACATCTTTGCATCCTCATTCCATCCTAGGCATTCTTAGGCCTAGTTTAAGGCATCTTAAAGAGGATATAGATGTAGAACACACCGAGGCAAATTTAGGAATTAAGTTGTTATTTTTTCCAACTGTGAAACTTAGCGTGTGTTCAATCTGTTAACTGTATAGGGTTGGCATTCCGAGGAGACGCTCTAGCCTACTGTAGCCCAGAACTCTGTGAGTAACAATTGTGTAAAGATATGTTCAAAATGATTATCTTCTGAATACTGAACTGAACTGTTTACTGAATTGATATTGTTTACTGAATGAATGTATGTCCTATATTCTGAACTGTACTGTGGCATCCTTAGCATCTACTGTTTACTGTTACTGTCACAGAGATCTCTGTCGGTTCCCTTGTGGAACCACCACTGTTACTGATTGATGGCCATCATTACTGTTCGGTCTTTTAGACCTACTGTTACTGTTATGCTAATGGATGTACCACATATGACTGTTTACTGTTCTGAACAACTGAAATACGGATTGAAATGAACTGTTTTCATTACTGTAAGGACATTCATTCTAAACCTCTTTACGCACTATGTTATTCACTGGGTTTTAGCTCACTGCTCATATATATATGTAGATGTGCAGGCACCGAATCAAA
Source organism: Camellia japonica (assembly GCA_030407325.1). NCBI lineage: Eukaryota > Viridiplantae > Streptophyta > Magnoliopsida > Ericales > Theaceae > Camellia > Camellia japonica. The sequence continues at coordinate 28,327,185 of JAPPVO010000017.1, forward strand.
GCTAGAGGCGTCACGGTTAACTCCAGTTTTGTCAAGCCAACCAATGTGCCTCACTGCGAGGTTCTGAGCCTACCAAGCTAAGGCTTAGGGGAGTTTTAGTAATTCCCCCTTCCGCACTGTTTTGTAATATTGTATAGACTGTATGTTGCACCGTACTGTACTGTAATAGTGATTAAGTCCCTGTTTCACTGAATGACATGTATGTATATGTACTGTTCTGTAAATATGTATGAAAAATCTTTTTGGCATACAGACTGTCACAGCTCATTGGACATTGTTTAATTACTGTATTGGCTTCCGCCAAGCCCCTGTACTCTGTATTACTGTATTACTGTTAAGGAGGCCTTCGGTAATCTCGGATTACTGGCCGGTTACGGTGCTAAACCCATAGGGGCGGGTTTGGGTCGTGACACTTAGATTCAACCGACTAGAGAGAGAGGGAGCTAGGAGAAACTTGTTTTCATCTTGCATTGCTTGGAAACTTAGTAGTTTTGAAGAGAATTTGACAAATTGAGCTTCCCTTCCTATAATTCAAGACTTAAGGTAAAGTCTTCACCTTCTTGTTCATGTAATTGAGTTAGTTCTTGCATGGCTCTTGTCATATTGGAGTTTAAAGTCAAGATTTGGTCTTGTGATGTTGAATTATAGCATATATCCTGCATGCATGCTTATATTGATGAGTTTAAAGCTGTTTTCATGGAAAATTGTTACATACATGTTCATATTAGAGTTCTAGTGCATGAATTCACCATGTTTTTAAAAGAATTGGCTCATTAGAGCATGTTTTGAAGCTTGGAAGCTAGTTAAATGCATGCATGTTGCATTGAAGTCATGTTCATGAAATTTAGCTCAAAATTGTGTTTAATTGAACTACCTTTGGGTTTTGATTTCTCAAATTGATCTTTGAAACATGTTATATTATGAGTTTTGAAGTGTTTTTTAGAAAATTAGCCCAAAAGGATTGAATTTGGTACATTGAAACTTGTTTTTGAGCTTGAGGTTCAAATCTGAAAATTCCAGATTTTGGACTCACGCTCGAGCGGAGTGACTGGCGCTCGAGCATGAAATTCGTGCATCCAGCACTTTACACTGTTTTACAGTCCGCTCGAGCGGGGTATTGGACGCTCGAGCGAGAACTTGTGTCACACGCTCGAGCGGGTATCGAGCGCCCAATCAAGCGTGATTTTCACACATCCAGTACTTTTGGCTTGTTTTACAATCCGCTCGAGCGGGGTAACTCGCGCTCGAGTGGAGTATTTTGTTTGCCTATACGCTCGAGCGGGACCCCTGTTTTCTGAAAATTTGTTAAGTGTTTTAAAAGGGCATCTTTGCATCCTCATTTCATCATAGGCATTCTTAGGCCTAGTTTAAGGCATCTTAATGAGGATATTGATGTAAACCACACTGAGGCAAAATAGGGACTAAGTCTTTGATTCCCGAATATGTAACTTAGTGTGTGTTCGTTCTGTCGCTGTATAGGGTTGGCATTCAGCGACGCGCTCTAGCTGCTTATAGCCCGGAACTCTGTAAGTAACAATGTTGTAAAGATATGTTCGAAAATGAATATTTTCTGAACTGTTTTCTAAACTGTTTACTGTTAACTGAATGAATGTTTGTCCTCTATTCTGAACTGTATTGTGGCATCCTTAGCAACTACTGTTACTGTTACTGCTACTGTTACAGAGATCTCTGTCAGTTCCTATCTTGGAACTTCTGTTTACTGTTACGATGGCCATCATTGACTGTTCGGTCTTTTAAGACCTACTGTTTACTGTACTATTCTGCTAATGGATGTACCACATATGACTGTTATGACTGAATGACTGATATACTGATTCAATGAACTATTTTCGTTACTGTAAGGACATTCATTCTTAACCTCTTTACACATTATGTTATTCACTGAGCTTTAGCTCACTGTTTATATATATATGTAGGTGTTCAGGCACCAGACCGGAGCTAGGAGCGTAGGTTAGAATCCCTTTTATCAAAGCCAACCACTATGCCTCACTGCGAGGTTCCGAGCCTGTCAAGCTACGGCTTTTGGGGTGTTTTAATTTTCCCCCATCTGTCTCTATACCGGTTTTGTAATACTGTATAGACTGTTCTATTATGAATGTGCATATGAATTAAAAGTCTTTTTGCATGCAAACTGTCATAGCTCATTGGACATCGTTTAATTACTGTTTTGGCTTCCGCCATGCCCCTGTACTCTGTATTATTGTAATTACTGTTAAGTAGGCCTTCGGTAATCACAGATTACTGGCCGGTTACGGTGCTAAACCCATAGGGGCGGGTTTGGGTCGTGACAAAAAGAGCGACGGAAGAGAATTTGTTTGATGAGGTTGTGATGGCAGTAGCGTCCCAAAGTCCTAATGAAAGGAAGATTCAAGGTCAAATTGCAGATAGATTGGGTTTGGAATTTAAGGGGGAGACTGACCATGGAAGAGCAAATCGACTGAATCAAAGACTAAGGTGTCCCAAGAAATTCTTGGTCATATTGGATGATGTTTGGAACAGACTCGAACTAAATGACATAGTGTAGACGCGCCCTTGGGGGCCTATCTTACTACAGTTCGGACTCGATGTCACGGTTCTTAATCTGATCTCACAAACTGCAATGCAAGACTGATAAATCACCAAAGAGTCCAAATCTGGCAAATCGTTTTAGAAAACTGATTTTTAAGAAAGAAGTGCTAAACATGGACTGCTTTGTCAGATACAGAGTCGCCACCTAAATATTTTATTTGGGGGGAATTTAGGAAACCCTGACTCGTTGCCTAAGGCCACGTGTCCGTCATCACCAAAATTGCCTCGGCTCGGGAACTTGGATACGATTGGGGAAGGTCATCTATGAGCACCCCCGCTCGCCCGATCAAAGATCGGCTTGTACTAAGCATGATATTTTGTTTTGAAAACATATGTGTTCTTATTCCGGTTAATTAGCTAGAATTACTATGTGATGCGCACAACACACAAGTATAGACTAGATCGCCTAATTTCGAACAAAGCATCGCATATTCGTTTGTTTGGAAATTGTTTGAAGTTTGTTACTTGCAAGTAGGCTAAAACACGGATTTCAATGAATCGTTCCAATTCAAGTAATCCAACTTTCACCCACAGGCATTCAGGCAGTTATATCATATAAGCAATTAGCCTCATGGCAAGCATGCTGTCATGTTAACACTCACATACATGCAAGATTCTAAAGTATAAACACTCACAGTGTACTCCGAGCCAAAACAAGGAACTAGTTAGAAATCATGCATGATCTTAGTTCATGTTAAGATGGCTAATGCAACACATGCAAAGTGCAACTAGAATAGGCTTGGCTAATCTAAAATGGCATATGAGATGCGACAATTCGATACATGTATTCAACTTGGAATTGAAATACAATGCAGTTAGTATGATGCGCCGAGCCCGGTGCATGCAATACAGATGAATGATGCAAACATGCGAGCATAAGGATGCTAAATGAAACGTGCCCTAGAACTAACCATCGTAAGCGGTTAAGTAAAAGGGAGAAAGACGTGGGGTTGGAAGACATGCATCACACACACGCACGCTTATTACAACAATTGCGCTCTCTTGATGGAGGGTCCAAAAGAATAATACAAATCATCTAATTAACTAACTAACAAGCTAATTAATTAATAACACAACCAAATCGAAATAAATAACTATTCTAAGTTATTAAAACACTGAAATGGCCTCGAGACGAGGGATGAATGCATGCTCGGTCGGCTTCGCTCAGAAATCCGTTGCCATGCTTCATGTTGCCTCTGTTTGCACTGCTTTGCACCTCTGAAAACTGCACAAGTCTCAAGGATGCTTCTGAACCACTCCCTAAGTGTTGTGGGAGGTCACCGGCCAAAATATAGGACCATCGGCCAAGATAAACAGGTAATCGACCAAAAGTATGGCTCTCGGCCAGATGTTTGTAGCCGACCGGTACTGAAGATGGCCGATCGACCATATCTTCCTGCAGAATGCTGTTTTGCTGCAGCAAAGGACAAACAGAGCATGGCAATGCATTTTCAAGACAATGTATGCACAACCACCCTCTCTATCATGTCATTAGCTCAAGAGAGTATAGTTCTCGACCCTCGGGCCACCAATCACGCATTTCAATGCATGATGGCCAAAGGTGCCAAGTGTGTAATTTATATCAAATGAAATGCACACAACACATAAGGGGCCCCAACCTCTATCATGCTTGATCAAGAGGCAAGGGAATGCACACACAATGCAATGCAACCTAAGCATGCAAGCAAGCATGCAAACAACTCAAGCATGATGCAAATCTAATGCAACATTCAAGCATACAATATGCAATAGGCATATAACCTAAATATGCAAACATGCATAGCATGCAACAACATGCAAAATGAAACAAGCATGCGACAACATGGTAAGATGGACTTAAACCAAAATGGGCAACTCTCAAATATGCCAAAATCAGTGGCCAAAAGTGCTAAAATGATGGTACCAAAATGCAAAACAAACATGCATGCCAATTGGCCCATAAGCTAGACAACAAGAAACAACTTTCAAACATGAGCAAGGTGTGACAAACATGAGAATGTGGCAATGCAATAAGCTCTGAAAATATGTGAGGATTGATGTCAAATCAACCAAACAAAGCAAATGTAGCATGCAAGAAAACCTCAAGCTTAAGGCTAGCTAAGAGACTCGAACCATGGCCACACAAGGCAAGCCCCAAAGGGCCAAGGGCTATCAAAACAGTCCCAAGGCAGGTCAAGGCAGGTCAAGATAGGACCAAAAACAAGCTTAAACCTAGCCAACACAAGCTAGAATAAAAGTCCAAAAGCATGAGGCATGCAAGGCTACAAAAAAGGTGTTATACTACACCTATCAAAACCAAACATGGCATGACTTAACCAATGAAAATCAGAGTTATGGCATGTTAGAATGAGCCCAAAAACCCATTTAGATGGCGTCCCAAAGACCTAAACATGGAAGCATACATAATGATCCATTCAAGAGGCATAAAACATCAACTCTTTAAAGCATTAAAGGAGTGTTAAATGCAAGTGTTTGAGCATGAAACATGGACTAAAATAACATAACAAATGATGCCAAATCATTGAAATGGTCCAACTAAAGCATGTTAGTGACTTGGACACTCAAGGCTAACAAGCTAGAATGCATGGTGGCTATACAAAGCATGGCATACATGGTTAAAACAACTCAAATCAGAGCTTTAGCATGTTAAAACAAAGCTAAAAAACTTCATGGAGTCGAGCCAAAATCATGCTAGAATGACATGTTATAACATAGTGCATATTAAGGCAAATGAAAGGATTGCAAGACAAGTGTATGGAGCATATAAGAGGCCATTAAACCAACTTTAGACAGAGGTAAAATATGGCAAAATAACACCAAATACTTGCTGAAATGGAGCTAAAACAAGCTAAGCATACAAGCTACCAACATAAGCCATTTATGCAAGCCTACAAGACAACAAGGAGAGGGGATGACCCTCTCCTATTTAGGACACTAAAACCACCTTCCCACCACTGAAAATCCTTTGGATTTCAGTGGTAGGAAGGTCATGCAAAGCCAAGAACAATGGCCAAAAGGGATGGCCTAAAACAAGGCCTTGGAAGGGGTAAACAACTCCGAACCAAGAAGAGACCTAAACAAAGGTCTAAAGCAAGTAAAAACAGAACTTTTATCAGTTAATAGCTAAGCTTAAAACAATAAGCAAGAAAGGTTAAAAGCTTAAGCAAGAATGGGGTATTAAAAGCAAGTTTGCTCATCCTTCAAGAACACTTCCAAGAAGATAACACCAGCAGGTTTCTCTGATCAAAACCACCTTAAGAACCCTAACACCAACTCCTTAGTACCTTAGCAACCAAGGATGGTGTTCTACTAGGTGCTCTAGTGCAAAAGTATGAACAAAACAACCTTTAAGGCACAAATACACACACAAACATGTGAAGAGAGGGAGATATAGAGATAGATAGATACAACTCTCTAACCCTAAATTTTCAGAACCTCTGAGAAGGGAGGAGTAGCTCCCTTTTTATAGGAATTCAAATTCTAAGCTTCCTAAGCAAGCTAAGGCAAGGGACAAATCCCTCCATACACGTGTATGGAGGAGGTGAATTATGGATGCCAGCTGTGCCAGTTAGCATAAAATATCTGCATAAAGCAGATGAATAGAGTTCGGCCACAAAAAATGGCCGATCGACCAACATAAGGGCCGGCCGACCAAAAATAGTGTCAATCGGCCAACACTTTTGGCTGATGGCAATAAAACAAGGCCAATGGCTTCAAGCCTTGGCCGGTGGGTTGAGGGGATGGAAAACAAGCCACCCTCTTCCCTCATAAGCAAAAACACAAGTGCTTGGTCCACAACCAAGCACAAAACAGACAAGTTGAGAGATCTTGAGGCAAGGCGCGCGGCCGAGACCTCCAGGAACTCAAAACGAACATAAGCATGGATGATCATCGAGTGTTCAAACGATGACATCCAAGTCTTGAGGACGGTCAAAAATGGGGTGTCTATAGTTGCCCCTCTTTGACAGAACTCGAAAGTCATAAAAATGACGGGAGTGAATGTCAAAGCCCAGAGACGACCCATTTTTGACAAGGCCGAAGACTTAGACAAGCATACAAGCTAGCGAGATACGTGCCTGAAGGTAGGGGCAAGATGCAAGGAATATGCACGATGCCGAGAGCTATAATGAAGCATAACACGCAACAGTTTAAGCAAGTGAATAAAAACCAAACTACATTACATGCAGAAAGGATGTAAGAGAATTATTCAATTCTCGCTACGTCTCACGCGGAGAGTATACAATACCTGTTCGGTTCGTCTGGTCACGCCAACTTCAAATGAACCGTACATACAATATCGCGCCTATAAAAGAAAGAAACTTAACAGGTACAATATCGTTAGAAACATGCATAGCAATGCAAGTGAGAAGTGCGTGACAACGCGAGTGGAGTGGTGCATGACAATGCAACCTAAGCGTGCGAGACAACGCAGGTGAGGTGGTGCAAGACAATGCAACCTAAGGGTGACGCATAATAATGCAGAATGGATGCAAGACAATGCAACCTAAGTGTGATGCATAACAATACGGTAGGAATGCAAGACAATGCAACCTAAATGTGACGCATAACAATGCAGAATGGATGCAAGACAATGCAACCTAAGTGTGACGCATAACAATGTGGAATAGATGCAAGACAATGCAACCTAAATGTGACGCATAACAATGCGGAATGGATGCAAGACAATGCAACCTAAGTGTGACGCATAACAATGCAGAATGGATGCAAGACAATACAACCTAAGTGTGACGTATAACAATGCGGTATGGATGCAAGACAATGCAACCTAAGTGTGACGCATAACAATGCGGTATGGATGCAAGACAATGCAAGTGGAGTATACACAACAATACAATGCACTAACAAGTGCAAGTAAGGTGCGCAAAACAACGTGAGCAATGCACTAACAGGTGCAGGTGAGGTGCGCAAAATAGCGCATATGCAATGCAATGCACTAACAGGTGCAAATGAGGTGCGCAAAAATAGCGTGATGCGCAAAATAGCGCGAATGATGCAAAATGCAATGCACTAACAGGTGCATGATGACGTGTGCAAAATAGCGCGAATGAAATGCAAAATGCAATGCACTAACAGGAGCATGATGATGTCCACAAAATAGCACGATGCAAAATGAAATGCACTAACAGGTGCATAATGATGTGCGCAAAATAACGCGATGCGCAAAATAGCGCGAATGATGCAAAATGCAATGCACTAATAGGTGCATGATGATGTGTGCAAAATAGCGCGATGTGCAAAATAGCGCGAATGATGCAAAATGAAATGCATGCAAAATATAATTAAGGTGCACAAAACAGTGCGATGAAATGATAGTATAGTAGATACAAAAAGGGTGACATACTCCAACCATGCTGGAATCATGAGAAGAGGAAAAACAAACAATCAGGCGTGTATACAATGCAACCTGAGTCAAATTCCAAACACGCTGAAATCGTGTGAGGAAAGAGACACTCAAACCACGCTGAAATCGTAAGAGGAGGTCCAAAAGCAACCTGCCCAGGCGCGTATGCAACGTAACCTGAGATAAATTCCAAACATGCTGAAATCGTGTAAGGAAAGGGACACTCAAACCACGCTGAAATCATGAGAGGAGGTCCAAAAACAACTCGTCCAGGCGCGTATGCAATGCAACCTGAGATAAAACCCGCCCAGGCCCGCGCATCACGCGTCCTAAGATAAATTCCAAACACGCTAAAATTGTGAGAGGAGGTCCAAAACAACCCGCCCAGGCGCATATACAACGCAACCTGAGATAAAACCTGCCCAGGCCCACACCTCACGCGTCTTGAGATAAATTCCAAACACGTTGAAATCGCGTAAGGAACGGGACACTCAAACCACGCTAAAATCATGAGAGGAGGTCCAAAAACAACCCGCCCAGGCCCGCGTATACAACGCAACCTGAGATAAAACCCGCCCAGGCCTGTGCGTCATGCGTCCTGAGATAAATTCCAAACATGCTGAAAATGTGTGAGAAACGGGACACTCAAACCACGCTGAAATCATGAGAGGAGGTCCGAGAACAACCCACCGAGGCCCGCGTATACAACGCAACCTGAGATAAAACCCGCCTAGGCCCGTGCGTCACACGTCCTGAGATAAATTCCAAACACGCTGAAAACGTGTGAGGAAAGGAACAGGGAGAAACATAGGGACATATCCCCACTGTTTCAGAAAAAGAAAGAAACATAGGGACATATCCCTATGTTTTGGAATGGTACGGGCATTGGAACGTATTCCAAATGCTCTAAACCAGAAAAGAAGAAACATAGGGAGACATCCCCGTGTTTCGGAAAGAAGGAGAAACATAGGGACATATCCCCGTGTTTCGGAAAAGAGAAGGAAACATAGGGGCACATCCCCATGTTTCGGAATGGTACGGGCATTGGAACGTATTCCAAATGCTCTAAACCAGAAAAGGAGAAACATAGGGAGACATCCCCGTGTTTCGAAAAAAAGGAGAAACATAGGGACATATCCCCGTGTTTTGGAAAGAGAAGGAAACATAGGGACATATCCCCATGTTTTGGAATGGTACGGGCATTGGAACGTATTCCAAATGCTCTAAACCAGAAAAGGAGAAACATAGGGAGACATCCCCGTGTTTTAGAAAGAAAGAGAAACGTAGGGATATATCCCCGTGTTTCAGAAAAAAGGAGAACCTCTCAGCGTATCACACGCAAGAGAGGAAAGGACCATGCAAGAAAGCGCAGTCATCCAAACAAGTGTCAAACGCGAGAGGACTAAGATAGGTCCAAACGCATGCCAAATGTAAGAGAAAGGTATCAGTTAAACTGAACCAGAACGTCCCTGAATGAACAGTACATACAATATTGTGCAAGAACGGGAAATAAACTAGATAGGTACAATGCAATACAATGCATGATGTTTAAGGAATGCAATAAACAAACAAAGCGGCACTTTAGAAAGCACCTCAAAGGGTGAGTGACGGTGAACCGCTCTACTATGGCGGGGATCTCCCCCTCGTGTTCCTCGAACACTTACCTTCAACTCACAGTACAAAGGTGCTGAAATGCTGACAAGGAGCAACATCTGCTGGGGAAGCCACGGATACCGCTTTTCTTCCTGATCATATTCACAACTTTCCCTATTCTTCAACGGGGTGACAGACTAGGTTGGTTCAGTATCCAGAATTGAGATGCATACCCGCTACCTCAACCTATGGGGCTTCCATACAGATTTCAAGTCGGGGATATACCCCTGGGTATTCAAACCAAACTTTAGTCTCAGAAATTCCAAACCTTTGTGTTCTAGGCAACAACCATTCGAACTCTAGTTTCCACCATCGCAATTGATCTCCTAGGAACTCATTGCAAACACAGCCAAGATGCCTCTGGCAGGAATTGGTACTCTGGGAGAGCACTTCTAACTTGCCATTCTGGCTTGGAGATAGTCAACACAGTATTCTGTTCACTTTTGAACACACAACTGGTATAGCACACTGCTCATTCTGAACATAGCTCATAACACAGCATTCGACTTATTTGGTACACAGCTCATATAGCATACTGCCTATTCTGAACACACAGCTCAAAACACTGTACTTGATTTATTCGGCACACAGCTCTTTCTGAATACAGTTCCTTCTGAACACACAGCTCAAAACACTGTACCCGATTTACTTGGCGCACAGTTGATTCTGAACACACAGCTCATACAATGCACTGCTCACTCTGAACGCACAGCTCATAACACAGTGCTCAGTTCATTTTGAACACACGGGACGGAAAGACAGAACTTATAGGAGTCTAAACAAATTTAGATGCTCCGAATTTTCCATCTTCTCTTTTGCTTTGCAACCTGGAACCTATAGCTTCAGATAGGTCCTGATTCTACTGCTCTGAGATGACCTGGGTTGAACCCTGTGGTTTTATGAAAGAACGAATTTTGTTTTGCACAAATGTGGAGAATGGTACAGCACTCTGAGCACAAAATGATTTATTTTGAAATTGAAATGAGAAAAGGGTTCTCAACCGGGTATTAAGCCTATAACTGACCACAGTCAACACGACTCAACAAAGAAAAAAAAAAGGTAAACAACCTAAACACATCGAGTAACACTCAAAACGACTCAAAACAAGAATCGAGACAAACAAAACAAAAGACACGACACTCAGACGTATTCCAATGGCAGAAGACTTCTCAGTTCGCGAGGAGCCAGTTTCTTCGGGTATTGTTTCCCACCCTTTCTTATTTATGATTCTCATATCACTTGACCCTCAGGCTTGGTTTTTCTCTCAAAACCCTTTTCTCACTTTTCCTCTCAACGCACATCTCTCTATTCTTCAATCTCTCATTTTTTTATCCCTCCCCTGGGTGGTTGATGGATAAATAAGATGTTGCGAGCTCTCGTCCCTAGTATTCCGCTAGATTCTTCTTCTTCTGCTCACAGCGGTGAACTTTCCCACAGAGGAATTATGATAGAATGTGAAGCAGATCCATAATTGACAGCGGTTGATGATGCTCTTAGCTAGTATGGATGTGATCAGACCTGTCTAGATGAGGGAGTGGAGTATGCTAATCCACTCCATTTCGTGCTTCGCACCTGGCTTGATACCTCGCTGCGTAGAGGATGTTGAGAGCTTTTAGCCCTTTACTGATAACTTCAACTATGCCCTTTCTGGCAGGTAGAGTGCCCTCTTTGGCAAGTATGTTGACAATGGGAAAAACAGGAAGCCTGACTCAACTGTGCCCCTAGTTCATCATTTTGACCATTTTTTGTTTTGGTTTTCTACTAAAACAATTTTGACCAAAATGAGAGTTAGATTAACATGCTTGTTCAACTTTTCTGATTCAAAATCATGCAAGCTAGATTGTGAGCACTGAAAATTTTCCTTTTTGGGTCCAAAATATAGTTCAGTTTTGGAAAAATGGAATAATTTTCGAGAAAATTAGTCCACCTCAGTAAAAATTCTCAAAAAACAATTTTGCAAATGGCCACTGCTCAATGAGCACGGGACCTACTCTTGAGATGCACAACCTCGTATTCATAATAATGGAAAAACTACCCTTTATTTGAAGGACATTGCATGGCAACGGAAAGTTGCCCTTTGTTTGAATAGCACCGCAGCACATTGTAGGGCAATGGAGAGTTGCCCCTTGTCTGAATGGCACCGCAGCGCATTGTAGTCAATCCTCAAAGTAACGAACACAACCAAACTCTCTCGGATATAGCGAAGGTAAAGATGATCAAAACCATTACATGGGCACAATCAATTTGGAAGTGTTTGTGGCTGAACTTCAGAATGAAGTTGTCTACATATCCCAAACATGGGAATCAAGCCTTACGTAGTTCAGGTTAAGGTACACTCGTGTATTAACCCTCACCTTTTACGCTCTAACTTTTGCCAAGGCCGCCCTTCCGGGTTTTCAACCTTGCGAGCTCAATTTTTCTTTTCTATTCATTTCTTTTCATTCTTTTTGTTTCTTCTTTTTTTTTTTTTCATTTTTTCAATCTTTTTTCTTCATTTCTTTTTGGTCTTTTTCTTCTTTTTCTTGCTCTAACTTTTGCCTGGGTCGCCCTTCCAGGTTTTCGGCCCAGTGAGCCTCTAAAGGGTAAAAGTGTAGCTTTGTCCATGTCAAATGGTTTTGAGATCTCGAAGCCATCTGAATCCAGAAGAGTGGCTGTTGTTTGCTGATGATGTTGAAGTCCATCCAATGGGGGCTGAATTTGCCCCTAGTGTTGTGGATAGGAACTCAGTTGTCCTTCAGCAATACTTTATTCTTTCCTCCCTTCTGGGATTTGGCATTCTTGCCGATCTTTGTTAGCTTGAGAAACATCTCAATTTTGACTCTTTGAGCACATTTGAAATTTTTGCCCCTAGTTCGAGGGGTACTTCTGATCTAGCTTCGCAAGCTTCCTTTGACAATCTTTGACCTTCTTGATCTGACTTTCTTGCCTCTTGTTCGAGGGCTGCTTCAAATCTGGCCACACGGGCCTCACATTGTGGTTGAACGTTGAACATTCTGAATTGAGGTTCAAGGTTTTGAAAACGAAAGGGGTCGAGTCTCTAAGCTGAAAGCGATCCTAAGCTGCACAATCTCAAGAGCGATTCCACACAAGTCTTCGCAGGACCGCGCAAAACATTTTTTGAAATCTTTTAAGAAAACGACAAATCGCTTGCGCTGAAGACAGTGTAGAACCAATCTGGATCAAGCCAAGATCCTTCTCAGTACCCATATTAACAAACATGATTTCATTCATTAAGGGCTTAGCATGCCTCTCTTTCTCTCAAATTGATCAAATTTCGCAAATCCAGAGGAATTCCTTCCTCTTTGTTTTCAACACAATGTTCAAAAAGTTTTTGAAAAACTTAGGTCAATGCAATGACTTAAAGGCACAGAAGAAGTAGATGAAAATGCACTGCCATTTCATTCAAACTTTCGGCACAATTGGTGCAAGGCAGAAGCAAACACAAGAGTGTGAAAGTTTACTGTTGTTTCATTCAGATCTTCTGGTGTAACTGGCTCCACGACAGAAATAGACTCAAAAGAAAGCGAAAAGACAAACGCGAAACAAAATAGTGACATCCGAACTAACACCCCCGGAATCACCCGACTTTTGTATAACAGGACTGACTCGATACAACAAGACAGATCCTTAATCAAAAAGACTGACTCAAAACAAAGAGACAGACTCAAAACAAAACCACAGAACTGACTTAACACCCAAGTCAGAAACTACAAAAATCAGCATTCGCAAATGCTCAAAATAGTGAGTGCCATACGCCACATCTGAAGTAAACTGAGCACCGCCCGCAAGTGGTTCATTCCTTGATCACATACATGTATTATCCTCGAAGTTCACTGATCCAGTGACGATGGACTTTGCTGAACTAGGTCGGAAGATGACCTCATTGTCAATCAAATCCTGTCCTTCGTGGTGAAGACGGAGCAATTGTCAGTGGCATGACTGGTTTGTTGATGGTACGCAGTACTGGGTAGCGTCATGACTAGATGAAAGATGGCTAGAGAGAGGTTGAGGCTCGAGGGGTTTGAGATGCTCCTTTTCAGCAAGGATTTAAAGAGCCTTAGACAAAGACATGTAGAGGGCATGGAAGACCCTGCGATCTCGAGGTAGATACTTGGAGGTTTGCGGACTTTTGCTGGACGCACTAGCAAAAGGGTCGACATGCGCTGATTTGGTTTTCTGATCTTTTCCGAATGCAGGATTAGATCTAACAGGATCGTTTCCAGTATGATGGGCCTTCTCCAGGTTCTTCCCTTAGCTTGAACTGCCCTCAGTCTGAGTAGGGAAAGTGTCATCCACAATCTTTGTAGCAACTACGAGCACCTATTGTTTGTTCAGTCCCCCGGCTTTCAAAACCTCAACAACCTGCAGGAGTTGTTCATATGGATCAATGTCTGCCCCCACCTTGTTCTTTCCACTAGCCTCAGCTTGGTCGAAGGTTTGGGTTGCTACATCAGAGCGGAACCCGGTTGTTGTTGACATGCCATCGCCTATACTTAGGATGGGCTCAGGTTGGCTGAGTTCAATTACAATCCACCCCAAGAGCGAAGGCTCCTCCGGCATGAAGTTCCCGGCATGTGAGATGGTTGAGGGCGGAGCCGATATTCCGTAGGCTAGATCAGCAACAGATCTCTGAAGATCACCGATCATTCCCATCAGCTCAAAAGTGGTGGGCTCACGGGTTTGAAATAATTAAGGTTCCCAGATTGGATGTGCGGCAAGTGACTTGGGCGGACGTTGCATCTCAACATCGGTCTCACCCTGTATTGTGATTCCTTGGTTTAGTGTCATTGCCATGATCACAATATCTTCTGAATGCTGTGTCATCGTGAGTCTGCTGAACTGAATAGAGGTGATATGACTGGTAGCTGACGGATCTGATGAACCGGTGAGCCTTGACTGGCCCTTTTCTGCCTTGACTCAGCGAAGGAGAACACTGGTTGCTCAGAACCAAATCTCTGAACTGAAAGAGAAAACAGGCAGCATCTCAGCCCAATTTCACTAGAACAGACATAAGCATAGCTGAATAACTGTATTCGACCACTGATCACTGTTCCCCAAATTAATGTCCCAAAACTGAATCTGATACCCGCAGATATAACTGATTCTCAAAATACTGATGCCCACAGGCCTGACACTCAAACTTGCAAACTGATACGTGCATTCCCTGTAGAGGCACACTCTAAAAGCACATAATCAAGCAAATGAGAGCCAAAACACCCTTATGTTGGGGTAGGGTTTCCTTGTCCTATTTTGTCAGGAGCTAGGGTTTCACTACGCACACAACGGTTTCAAACAACCTATAATCGGGTAGTAACCTGTCCTAGCTTGGAAAAGTCAATATGGATTCCGAATATGCACTAGGTCGAATGGTCAAAAAGGGTGCCCGGTAAAAATCGGGGTTTGTGTTCCCGTCATGGCAGAGTCTGTAACCGGTCAGCCTTATGGCACGCTTCTCGAAGCGAGCCTCCGGTAAACCGTTCAGGAATAGCATACGGCAAACACGGTGTCCTAAGCGCACCAATGCAAATGCAATGCAAAGAGACACATAAGTGTAGTCAAAACAAGATATCATGAGTTCGAGTCAAGTTCTCTAACTCCCCAGCAGAGTCGCCAGAAACTGTAGACGCGCCCCTGGGGGCCTTGCTTACTACAGTTCGGACTCGATGTCACAGTTCTTAATCTGATCTCGCAAACTGCAATGCAAGACTGATAAATCACCAAAGAGTCCAAATCTGGCAAATCGTTTTGGAAAACTGATTTTTAAGAAAGAAGTGCCAAACATGGACTGCTTTCCCAGATACAGAGTCGCCACCTAAATATTTTATTTTGGGGGAATTTAGGAAACCCTGACTCGTTGCCTAAGGCCACGTGTCCGTCATCACCAAAGTTACCTCAGCTTGGGAACTTGAGTACGATTGGGGAAGGTCATCTATGAGCACCCCCGCTCGCCCGATCCGAAGATCGGCCTGAATGAAGCATGATATTTTGTTTTGAAAACATATTGTAGACACCCCATTTTGACCGGCCTTAAGATTTGGACGCTTTCTTTTGATTACCCGATGATGACAATTAGAATGTGTTTCTCACAGAATCCTCAGTAAAAGAGATGGAATTTGAACTTTAATCCCAACCTTCACCATTATGGCCAAATTATTTTCAAATATTGAATATTTTATTAGTTTAGTATTTTTGTCATTTTTCATAATTTTATGTGTTTGTTCATATTTTTGGTGTATTTTACATATATATAAAAGAAAATAATAAAACAAATTATATTATGTGTTTAATATATATTATTATATTATATGTTTAGTATTTTATATAAAATTATATTAGTATATTATATGTTATGTATTTTGATATAAATTATATATTTTAGATATTTTATATATTATATTATATATATATATATATATATTTTATTATATATATTATAAAAATAATAATAATAAAAACAAAAGTTGATGTCGGCAGCCGACATCAACTGAACGCGCATATATATATATATATATATTATATTTATATTATTATAATTATATTATTATTATTATTATTATTATATGCCTATATAAAGGCTAATCAGGAGAAGTTTGAGGGAAAAAGAAGGGAGCTCAGCAGGAGCAAGAAGGCATTCTGGAGAGGAAGGGATTCTGGGGGAGAAAAAAAGGAGAGAAAAAAAAAGAGAGGAAGAAAAAAAAGTCTGAAAAAAAAAGAGAGGGAAAATAAAATATTTTTTTTGATATTTTTATTTCCATTTCATCAATACACCATTCAAAAAACAATCACTAAAGTTGTAATTCTAAATTTTGGACTGAGAATTGAGAACACATTTCACAGACTTGGGAGTAGTCAAAAGAAAGTTTGTGACTCAGAAAATTCATCATTTCCCCAAAAGGTGAGTTTTTGCAAATTTTTATTTAATTTAAAAATGTGACATAATTTGTTTAATTAATTAGTTTAGTTCAATTAATTAATTAGTTTTCGTTGAATAGTTAGTACATTAGAATTTTATAATGAATTAAGTAGTGTAATTAAATAGCTAATTAGTTTAGTTAATTAGAATTTAATTAATTAATCGGTGTTAATTAATTAGTGTAGAGTTTTCGCAAATTTTCATTTAATTTAAAAATGTGATATAATTTGTTTAATTAATTAGTTTAGTTCAATTAATTAATTAGTTTTTGTTGAATAGTTAGTACATTAGAATTTTATAATGAATTAATTAGTGAAATTAAATAGCTAATTAGTTTAGTTAATTAGAATGTAATTAATTAATCGGTGTTAATTAATTAGTGTAGTGTTTTTGCAAATTTTTATTTAATTTAAAAATGTGATATAATTTGTTTAAATACTTCATTTACTTCTTTTTATAACTTTTTTTTTATGAGGAAAACACCAATAAATCTTAAATTTGGGAATGTTAACCCATTTAGTCGCGACGGTTTTTTGTTAGACTAATAGGTTCTATTTCCCAAGAAACTTACTATAAGCCTTTTTATGATTTCCCTTCTTTTCAAATATCAAACATTATTCATCAAACATCAAACATTATTCATCAAACATCAGATTTATGAGTAACATCATCGAAACAACATCAAACATCATAACATCATCATCAAAACAACATCAAAATAACGATTAAACAATTTTTTAAATAACGATTAAACATCAAAATAACGATTAAAATAATATCAAACATCAAAATAATGATTAAACAATTTTTCATGATCAAACATCATCATAACAATTTTTTTTAATCAAACATCATCATAACAATTTTTTGATCAAACATCATCGTAACATCAAAAACATCTTTAAGCCAGTCAATTTGATCGAAATCAAAGACACAACAATGTAACCGATTATCAAAATCAAAACATGTATCAATGTGATTACTAGTTTCTTCCAAATCGATACAATCCATGAAACCAATTCCATTAAGCTCGAGGTTTTGCCTCTGTAAATTAGGGCTGAGGAGTAGATTGTGATGGAGATTCTGAAAGAGAAACGAAGATGAAGGAAATTACGAAGGGGATTTCGATAGCGATGAGAGCTCTGGTGTTTTTGGGATCTAATGTGGAGGATGTTGGATAATGGCGGAACAGAAACCCTAGTGCAAGGTCTCGGGATCAAGAGAAGGGTCGATGATGGACGACTACGAATCGTTGATTTCGACTACTGATGCAGAGCTCTTGAAGCAGTCATGGCGGAACGAGAAAGCTGCTCCCGAGATTCTTCAGTTCGAGCTATCTCTGGTTCAGAGATCCACAGAATAGATCCAATTGATGGTTATTTATTCATGATTTTGTTTTTCTAGTTTTTTTCTTTAGATGTTATGGAGAATCGAATTCTATGGAGAGAACATAGTTGATCTGCACTGGAATACAATACTGAACACTTAGATCATAGGCAACAAGAGCACAAGTTGAACTCGTTTTTCATGAATAATGTTTGATGATTAATGTTTGATGATTTATTGATGTTCACAATGTTTGATGAATAATGTTGAATAATGTTTGATGAATGATGTTTGGAGAATAATGTTGAAAAATAATGTTTGATGAATGATGCTTTAAGAAAAAAGGACTAAATGGTTTAAGAAAAAACAATCAGGACTAGATGGAGTAACATTTCCCAATATGGGACTTATGGGTAATTTTTCCTTTTTTTTATCGCTTTAATGGGATGGCTGCATGTCACGACCCAAACCCGCCCCTATGAGTTTAGCACCGTAACCGGCCAGTAATCCCGGATTACCGAAGGCCTGCTTAACAGTAAGACAGTAAAACAGAGTACAGGGGCTGGCGGAAGCCAAAACAGTAATTAAACAATGTCCAATGAGCTGTGACAGTCTGTATGCAAAAAGACTTTTCATACATAGATACAGTCAGTAACAAAACAATATGCACAATATTTATAATCAGTGCAGGATGGGGACTGAATCCCCATTAAAAACGGTACAGTAACAGTCTATACAGATTACAAACAGATACAGAGACAGACGGGGGAAATGAAAACACCCCTAAGCCATAGCTTGGCAGACTCAGAACCTCGCGGTGAGGCACGGTGGTTGGCTTGAGAAAAATGGAAGTCTAACCCACGCTCCTAGCTCCGGTCTGGTGCCTGAACACCTACATATATGTATAAGCAGTGAGCTAAAGCCCAGTGAATAACATAATGCGTAAAGAGGTTTAGAATGAATGTCCTTACAGTAATGAAAACAGTTCATTGATTCAGTATATTAGTCATTCAGTCATAACAGTCATATGTGGTACATCCATTAGCATAGCAGTACAGTAAACAGTAGGTCTTAAAAGACCGAACAGTCAATGATGGCCATCAATCAGTAAACAGTAGTGGTTCCAACAAGGGAACCGACAGAGATCTCTGTAACAGTAACAGTAAACAGTAGTTGCTAAGGATGCCACAATACAGTTCAGAATATAGGACATACATTACTTCTATTAACAATATCAGTTCAGAAAATAGTTTAGTTAAACAGTCAGAAATATTCACAGTTGAACATATCTTTACACAATTGTTACTCACAGAGTTCTGGGCTACAGTAAGCTAGAGCGTCTCCTCGGAAAGCCAACCCTACACAGTTTACAGAACGAACACACACACTAAGCTATACAGTTGGGAAAGATAATAACTTAATCCCTAATTTGCCTCGGTGTGTTCTACATCTATATCCTCATTAAGATGTCTTAAACTAGGCCTAAGAATGCCCAGGATGGGATGAGGATGCAAAGATGCACTTTAAAACATTTTTCAGAATTTTCAGAAAACAGGGGATCCGCTCGAGCGCATGTTACTACGCTCGAGCATAAAGGCAACAAATACTTCGCTCGAGCGCTATTTACTACGCTCGAGCGGACTGTAAAACATGCCAAAAGTACTGGATGCTCGAAAATTACGCTCGATGGGCGCTCGATAGCCGCTCGAGCGTAAGACACAAGGTCACGTTCGAGCGCCAATCACCCTGCTTGAGCGGACTTCAAAACACAACAAAATACTGGGAGCACGATTTTTACGCTCGAGCGCCAGTAATCCCACTCGAGCGTGAGTTCAAAATCTGGAATCTCCAGATTTGAACCTCAAGCTCAAATTCAACTTCAAATGTATCAAATTCAATTCCTTTGGGCCCATTTCCTGGAAGACACTTGTAAATGCATAGAATAACATGATTCAAAGCTCAATTTGTAAAATCAAGGCCCAAGGGTGTTTCAACTAAATCCAATTCCAAACCAATTTTCATGAACATGCTACAAACATGACATGCATGAGTTTAACTCAATTCAAAGCTTCAATTTCTTGCTCTAATGAGCCAAACCTTTCAAAAACAAGATGATTTCATGAACCTTAGCCAGAACTTAGACATGCATGTAACAATTTTTCATGAAATCAACTCAAAAGCCAACAATACAAACATGCATGCATGAACTAAGCTATAATTCAACATGTTAGAACTAAATCACGACTTGGCTCCTCAATTAGACATGGACCATGCAAGAATCAACTTAAACACAACAATGAGAGGTTAAATTTCCTTACCTAAGTCTTCAATCACAAGACTAGAAACTTAATTAGGCAATTGTCCTTCAATTCTTCAAGTTCTCTAAGCCAATTCTCAAGAACACTCACTTCTCTCCCTCTCTCCCTCTTGGTCGGCAATAACAAGGGAATGGCTGATGAAATGGTGTGCCTAAGGATATAATTCAAGCCTCAAATATGGTATTAAGTGGGCCACTAAGTGGCACTAATGTAAATAAGTCCAACTCTTTCACTTTAGATTAAATAAGTCTAAATTTAATCATACCAAATCAATTTTTAGTTAAATATACCATAAAATCACATAATTTCCAATGATCATAACACATCAATCAATTTCAGTTTCGGCCGCCGATAAGGCCTTCAATTTGCAGTTTAAACATAAAAACATGAACAGATAATCAAATAGGCAACAGATAGACATGCAATTTAACAATATGCTCAATCAATCTATTTCAGATTTCAGTCAGTCAGTTCAGTATTTCGATCAGTTCAATTATCAGTCATAATCAGTTTCAGTTTGGCAGTAATCAGTAGTTTATCGGTAAACAGTGACGAGGGTTGTTACAGTCTCCCCTCCTTGAAAAGAGTTTAGTCCTCTAAACTCGAGTTACCTTTATTCTGGAAGAAAACAGGGTTCAGTGGAAACAGTTCAGGATATCTTTTAGCCATGTCATCTTCCCTTTCCCAAGTAGTATACACGCCACCGTGGTTTTGCCAATCAACTTTCACTAATGGAATCTCTTTGTTTCTCAACTTTTTGATCCGTCTGTTCACAATCTGGATAGGCCGTTCTTCATAAGTGTAGTCATCACTTAGCACTACACGGGTCGGCTCAATCACATGAAAAGGATCCCGGAGGTAATCCCTCAACATAGAGATATGGAACACATTATGCATATGCTCCATTTAAGGAGAAAGCGCAACTTGATACGCCACCGGATTGATTTTCTCAATAATCTCATACGGTCCGACGTATCTCGGCGCTAGCTTGCCTTTGACTCCAAAACGAGTCTGGCCTTTCATCAATGTCACTTTCACAAAAACGTGATCACCTACTTCATACTCTCTGTCTCGTCTTCTGACATTTGCATAACTTTTCTGTCGGCTCTGTGCAGTATTCAGTCTCTATTGTATCAGTTTCACTTTCTCAGTAGTTTCATAAACAATCTTGGGCCCAAGCAAAGGCCCATCTCTAACTTCTGCCTAGCAAATCGGAGATCTACATTTTCTGTCATACAATGCCTCGAAAGGTGCCATACCAATACTTGAATGATAACTGTTGTTGTAGGCGAATTCAGCCAATGACAAATGGCTTTCCCAGTTTCCCTGAAAATCAAGGACACACATTCTCAGTAAATCCTCCAGAGTCTGGATGGTCTTTCTGACTGGCCATCTGTCTGAGGATGATAGGCACTACTCAGTCTCAGTTCAGTACCAATGCAGTCTGTAAGCTTTGCCAAAATCTCGATGTAAACTTCGAATCCCTGTCAGAAAACAATGGACACAGGCACTCCATGCAGTCTAACAATTTCATCAATGTAGAGTATAGCCAATTTGTCCACATTATAAATTGTTTTGACAGGTAAGAAGTGAGCAGATTTAGTCAGTCTATCGACAATAACCCCAAATTGAGTCCATACTTTTACTGGAGCGAGGCAATCCCACAATAAAATCCATGGTAATATGTTCCCATTTCCACTCCGGTATCGGTAAGGGCTGCAATAAGCCTGCGGGTCGTTGATGTTCGGCTTTGACTTGTTGGCAATGAAGACATTTTGATACAAAATCAGCAATTTCTTTCTTCATTCCCGGCCACCAGAAATTCAGTTTCAAGTCTTGGTACATTTTCGTGTTCCCGGATGGATAGAAAATTTTGAATTGTGGCCCTCTTGCAGAACTCTTCTTTTCAATTCAGAATCATTCGGTACACACAGTCTTTCCTGAAATTTCAGTACATTATTTTCAAATTTGAAACCCGGTCTTGGTTTAGATTCCCTTTCTTCGATGATCTTCTTCAAGAAGTCATCCAGTTGCTGTTTCTCTTTAATTTCTTCAATCAGTGCCGGTTGAGCAGAAATAGCAGCTATTGTTCCACCTTGTTCTCGCAAAACAATCTCAATTTCAGATTTTTCAAGGTCACAAAGCAACTCTTTCTGTCCAGTAAGCAAACAGGCTAAGTTCCCAATTGATTTCTGACTCAATGCATCAGCAACGGTGTTGGCTTTTCCCGGATGGTACAGAATCTGTAGGTCATAGTCTTTAATCAGTTCTAGCCATCTCCGCTGTCTCATGTTCAGTTCTTTCTGTGTGAAGAAGTATTTCAGACTCTTGTGGTCGTATACACTTCACATGTCGCCCATATAGGATAGTGACGCCAGATTTTCAGTGCAAATACTACTGCAGCAAGTTCCAGATCATGGGTCGGGTAGTTCTTTTCATGCGGTCTCAGTTGTCGGGAAGCATAAGCAATAACTCTCCCATTCTGCATTAAAAACACACCCAAACCCTTATGAGAAGCATCACTAAATACAGTATAACCATCCGTACCTGAAGGTAGGTAAGAACTGGTGCAGTCACAAGTCGAGTTTTCAACTCTTGGAAAGCTGATTCCCTTTGGTCAGTCCAGTCAAATGATATCCCCTTCTGAGTTCAGTTGAGTCAACGGTAAGGCAATTTTGGAGAAATCTTTGACAAATCTTCTGTAATATCCAGCTAATCCCAAAAAGCTTCGGACTTCTGTCACATTTGTTGGTCTAGGCCAGTTCACTACTGCTTCAATTTTTGTGGATCAACTGAAATTCCATCCTTGCTAATAACATGTCCCAAAAACATAACATGATCAAGCCAAAATTCACATTTAGACAGTTTAGCATAAAGTTTCTGTTCTCTTAGGGTCTGTAGGGCAAGTCTCAGATGATGTTCATGTTCTTCTCTACTCTTGGAATAAATCAGGATGTCATCTATGAATACAACAATAAAGTCATCGAGGAATGGTTTAAAGATTCTGTTCATGAGGTCCATAAATGCAGCAGGTGCATTGGTAACTCCAAAGGCATAACTAAAAATTCATAATGTCCATACCTCGTTCGAAAAGCAGTTTTGTCAATCTTCTGGTTTAACTTTCAACTGATTGTATCCGGATCTGAGATCAATCTTAGAGAACACTTGAGCACCCTGTAACTGATCAAATAAGTCATCAATACGTGGCAATGGGTATTTATTTTCACAGTTACCTTGTTCAGTTCACGGTAGTCAATACACAGTCTCAGTGAGCCGTCTTTCTTCTTCACAAACAAGACAGGTGCGCCCCACGGTGAAGTACTGGGCCTGATGAACTTTTTGTCTAACAGTTCTTGCAATTGCACTTTCAATTCTTTCAATTCAGCCGGAGCCATTCGGTAAGGAGCTTTAGATATTGGCTGGGTACCCGGAATCACATCAACGGTGAATTCAATCTCCCTGTCAATCAAATCTCCTGGCAGATTATCTGGAAAAACATCTGGGAATTCTCTGACTATGGGAATACTGTTCACATTAGTATTATCATCAGTAGATACAGTCAATACAGAACACAGATACCCTTTACACCCTTTCTAATCAATTTAAAGCTTTCACAGATGAAATCAAATACGGAGGAGGTACTACTCCAACCCCATTAAACACAAATTCAGGTAAACCAGGTGGACGGAAACTACTTGTTTCGTTACACAGTCTATGGTAGCATGATATTTCGTTAACCAGTCCATTCCAATATTACATCAAAATGATCAATGTTCAGTGGCAGTAAATCAATATACAGATGTGCATCTCCAACAATAATTTCACAAGCAGGGTACATATATGCACAAGTCATGGATCCCCCAACGGTGAAGATACAGCTAACAGATAATTCATGGTTCTAAGGGTCTATTCATTTTTCGCGAAAAAGCATGCGATACATATGAATGTGTAGACCCCGAATCAATCAGTACATATGCATTTTGAGTACAAATAGAGAGGATACCTGACACAACGGTCTCAGTATTTTGTACATCTCCCGGTACTAGGGCGAACACTCGGCCCTGCCTCATAGGCTCTTTCCCGGTAGCTTTAGGGTTCGGTTTTGGTGCAACAGTTGATGCTGCTGCGCTTGTGCAGCTTTACTATTGCTGGAGCAGTGGAAGGGCAATCTTTAACCATGTGGCCCACCTTGCCACACCTGTAACAAGCACCAGAGATTTTATAACAAACTCCTTTGTGCTTCTTACCACATTCAGAACAGGGTGGTATGAAACCACTCCCTTGGCTGGGCTAGTGTTGACCCCGTATTCTGTTTCTTGTTCAATGGGTTATGCTTGCCTTTCTTGAACTTAAACCCTGCCTTTTACCACGCCATTCAGACGCTGGTGTTTCAGTTTTCAGTGCCTCGATGTTTGACTCCGCCATCAAAGCTCGGTCAAGAACATTTACATAGTTCGGTAGCTTCAAAACATTTATTCTGTCCAGGATTGCAACATTAAGGCCGCCTTCAAACTTTCTGGCCTTCTTGTAGTCGGTGTCCACCATGTGTGGTGCATATCTAGCAAGCTCGGTGAACTTTGTTTCATATTCAGCAACGGACATGTGCCCTGTCTCAGCTGTTCAAATTCAGTACCTTTCTGTCTCTGACACACTGTGGGAAATATTTTCGAAGAAGGCTCTTTGAATTGAGCCCAAGTCATAACAGTGTTGTCATCACGGATAAGCATCCACCACCTTCTAGCCTCTTCTTGCAAGGTAAAGGTGGCCAACAGTACTTTATGTGCTTCAGAGCACGGAAAAACCTCAAACAATTTTTCTGTCTAAAGAACCCAAGCTTCAGCCTTTAGCGGTTCAAGGCCTCCCTGAAAGGATGACGGTTTCATTTTGCTGAACTTCTGGGTGAGAGCAATTATATCCCCATCATTAACATTCACATTCTGTTCCGGCTGTACCGGAGGAGGAGGTGGGGCTGTTGGTTCTGTTGTTGATCTAATCTTTCAGTTATTATTCCATCATTTTCCCAGTCTTGCCATTCTTGCCTCAGAGGATGAGGATTCAGATTCATTTTCAGTTCTTGCATTATCCATTTCACTATATGCAACATAGTAATTATAAAACATAGAAGTTGCATACTTAAACAGATATCACATTAGCATATATTCAGTCATGTCATAGCCACACACACTTATCATGCTCATGTGACGCCCTAATTGCTTTTCTGGACACCCTGTAGCTCATTTGGACAGGTGTGTGCGTTATAACTCGTGGTAAGTATTCGCTCTGATGCCACTCTGTCACGACCTAAACCCGCCCCTATGAGTTTAGTACCGTAACCGGCCAGTAATCCCGGATTACCGAGGCGCTGCTTAAAAAGTAAGACAGTAAAACAGAGTACAGGGGCTGGCGGAAGCCAAAACAGTAATTAAACGCAATGTCAATGAGCTGTGACAGTCTATATGCAAAAAGACTTTTTCATACATAGATCAGTCAGTGACAAAACATATGCACATTGTAACAAGCCCCGCGGGGGACCTCGCTACAGTTCGGACTCGATTTGTATTACGGTTCTAAATCTGAACCAAAGAGTCCAAATCCGGCAAATCGTTTTGAGAAAAACAGATTTTTGAAAGAAGTGCCAAACTGGACTGCTTTGCCAGATACAGAGTCGCCACCTAAATATTTTTTTCGGGAAATTTAGGAAACCCTGACTCGGTGCCAAAGGCCACGTGTCCGTCATCACCAAAGTTGCCTCGGCTCGGGAGCTTGGGTACGATCGGGGAAGGTCAGCTATGAG
Source organism: Camellia japonica (assembly GCA_030407325.1). Taxonomy (NCBI): domain Eukaryota; kingdom Viridiplantae; phylum Streptophyta; class Magnoliopsida; order Ericales; family Theaceae; genus Camellia; species Camellia japonica. Next base: position 28,353,140 of record JAPPVO010000017.1, read on the forward strand.
CACCCCCTCTCGCCCGGTCCGAAGACCGGCCTCTACTAACCGTGATATCCGTTTTTGAAAACGTTATGTGTTCTTATTCCGGTTATTAGCCTAGAATTACTATGTTATGCGCACAGCAAACAAGTATAGACTAGATTGCCTAATTTGGAATAAAACATTGCATATCCGTTTGTTTTGAAAACGCTTTGGAATTTGCTACTCGCAAGTAGGCTAAAATACGGATTTCAACGAGTTTTCCCAACTCAAACAATCCAACCTTCACCCACAGGCATTCAGGCAGTTATAACACGTAAGCATTTAGCCACATGGTAAGCATGCTGTTATGTTAACATTCACACGCATGCAGGATGCTAAAGCATAAATACTTACATGTACTCCGTGCCAAAACAGTAAACTAGTTAGCAAACATGCATGGTCCTAGTTCATGCTGAAGCGGTTAATGCAACACATACAGGATGCAATTAGGGTAGGCTCGGCTAACCTAAACATGGCATGTGAAATGCAATCAATTGATGCACGTATTCAATTTGGAATTGAAGTACAAATGCAGTTAGCGTGATGCGCCGAGCCTGGTGCATGCAAGACAAATGTATGGATGCACGCATGCATAGCATAAGGTATGCTAATTTAAACATGCCCTAATCTACCATCATAAGCAGGTAAATAAAAGGGAAGAAAGAAGTGGGGATTGGAAGACATGCACACACACGCACCCACACTTATTACAGATTCGCCCTCGCTCGGAGGGACCAAAAAATAATACAAATAATTAACCTACCAGCTAATTAAATATTACAAATTACCTAATTAGTTACAAATAACTAAGCTAGGAAAACAGTAAAGTCCTCGGGAAGCGGGTCCAATGCAATGCATGCTCGGTCTTGCTCGGAATTGCACTGCCATGCATAGACTGCCTCTGTTTTCCCTGCTCTGCTCCTCTGAGGACTGCCAAAGTCTCTAATTGCTTCCCTGGACACTGGGGAATACTACCGCTGAGTAGAATTACCACCGGCAGTGAAGTGTGGTCATCGGCACAAGATGCATCCATCGGCCACCAATGGATGGCCGGTCGGCACTATATTGCCGGTCGCCAAAATGCCTGCAGAACCTGCAACTTACAGCGGCAGAGGACAGAACTTGCATGGCAATGCAATTCAAACCATGTATGCCCTAACCATACCCTTTATCATGTTGGTGACTCAAAGGGGCATGCTCCTTGGTTCACGGACCATCAATCGCGCATTTCCATGCGTGATGGCCCAAAGAATCAAGTTGTGCACATTGATTTCAAATGCAATGCAAACCAAACAAATAAGAGCCCAATCCCTATCACTAGATCAAGGGACAAGGCATGCATGCTAGATGAAATGCAACCTAGGCATGTTAACTAGTATGCAACATGGCATAAAGGAAAGCATACAATGCAATGCACATTAGGCACACAACCTTAAAGACAAAGCAAACGAGCATGCCACAATTATGCAAACCATTAGAGCATGCAAATGGAATCTAAGCATGCAACATGCTAGGCATTCGACCAAAGGAATGCAAGGTAAATGCAAGTGATTCCAAGCATGCAACATATGCAACCAAAGCATGCAAACATGGTATAATGTAACAACACTTGAATGACATGCAAGGGATAAACTTACACTATTTGGACAGCTCTAGATTAGGTCCAAAACAGTGGCTAATGTGCTCAAGAATGAAGGCAAGATGACATGCAAACATGCATGCACTTATGGTCCAACATTTAGGCATATCAAAGCAACTTTTAAACACACTTAAAAGGCACAAACATGGACATATAACCAACATGTTAGACACTAGAAACATGCTAGAAAAGGTGCCCAATCAAACAAGTCATGCAAGTAAGGCATGCTAGATGGGTTAAAGCTTAAGGCATACAAGAGGTATTGCATGGTGGCTATACAAAGCAAGGCATGAATGACTCCAATGACTTAAAACAGTCCCTTAGCACACCAAATCATGCAAATAAGCTTCACAAAGCTTGGCCAAAATACACAAAGCATGATAGTCTAAATGCTATGCATGTATTGAGGCAAATCATGGCATTACAAGGTAGGTATGCAAGGAAAGCATGGTGTACCAAGACCAACACACAACAATGTTATTCATGGCAAATAAGAGCATAAATAACAACCAAGGCATGGTCAACAAGACCTAAGCTAGATGCTCCCTCAAGAGGCCAAAATTGGTCCTTTTCAAGGACAACAAGGAGAGGGGGGGTGCCCTCTCCTTCTTGAGACTTCAAGGCACCATCCTTACCACTGAAATCCCTCAAGATTTCAGTGGTGAGGAGGCCCAAGCACCAAAGTCTCGGAGCTCACCAAAAATGGCACAAAATGAGGCCTCTCAAGGCTTAGAGGGGTCTAACACCTCCAAACCACAAAACACTCTAAACAAACAATTTAGAGGGCCCAAAAACAGAACTTTTTTTGTTATACACTAAACACAAAAACAGTTACAAGATGGTCAAAAGTAGGATGCAAAAATGGGGTAAAAAGGACTAGTTTCTTACCCTTGAAGCCTTTCTTCAACAATGGTGATCTTGTTGCTCCTTCAAGCTCAAATCCAGCCAAGAACACTAAGAACAAACCTCTGGTCCTTCAAAAGCCAAGGAAAGGTGAAAGACTATGTGTTTGTGTGCAATAGTATGGACAAAGCACCTAGAACATAAAAGAGAGAAAAAGAGAGATAGGTTAGTTACAACTTTCTAACCCTAGAACCAGAGCTTTCCTCTGTGTTTTTCTCACAAAATTCTCTAACCCTAAAGCCAAGAGAAGACCCCTCCTCTTATAGGCAAACAATCTTGTAAAGCTTGTTCCATAAGCTAACAAGAGGGGCATCCCTCCATACACGTGTATGGAGGGGAACCAAATGCCACACAGCTGTCCTAAAATATCTGCAAAAGCAGATGAACAGTAGTCGGCTGCTCAAAATTGCCATTTTGACAAAATTGATGGCCGGTCGGCCAAAAAGAGTGCCGGTCGGCCAAATATATGGCCGATGGGCACAACACAGCCGGTGGCCTCAAGCCACGGCCGGTGAGTGTGGGGAGACCTCACAAGGCATCCCCTGCCCTTCCAAGGCAAAACACAAGTGTTTGGTGCAAAACCAGACACAAAACGGTCGAGTTCGGAGATCCTGAGGCAAGGCGCGTAGCCGAGACCTCCGGGAACTCCAAACGAACACAAACATGGATAATCACCGGGTGTTCAAACGGTGACGTCCAAGTCTTGAGGACGGTCAAAAATGGGGTGTCTACAGTTGCCCCTCTTTGACAGAACTCGAAAGTCATAACAATGACGGGAGTGAATGTCAAAGCCCAGAGACGACCCATTTTTGACAAGGCCGAAGACTTAGACAAACATGCAAGGCAAATAAGGTATGCGCCCGAAGGCAGGGGCAAAATGCAAGACAATGCACGAAGCCGAACATAACTTATGATCATGCAAAGAAAACTGTAACGAAGCACACATGCGACAGTTTTAAGCTAGCATACACCAAACTACACTACAATGCAGAAAGGATGTAAGAGAATTATGCAATTCTAAATACGTCTCACGTGGAGGATACAATACTTGTCCGGTTCGTCTGGTTCCACCAGTGGTGAATGAACCGTACATACAATATCGTGCCTGCAAAGAAAACAACTTGACAGGTATGATATTGTTAGCAACATGCATGACAATGCAAGAATGATATGCAATATATACAAAACAATGTATGAATAATGCAAATGAAAATATAATGCAATTGAAACAATGCAAACTATATGCAAAGCAATTGAATCATGATCCAATCATGAGCGATTCGAAACCACACAAATGTCAAATAGATTGATGGAGGTAACAAGTCCGTCTACCATAGAACGGTCTACTGAACTATGAGTAATGTAGACGGACACAAGAACGAGTATTGGGGGGGAATGACATAAGTGGGGTAACGACCCGCTGGAGAAAGAACAATGATCCTAATGCCGGATGCAAAATTACACTACTATGTAATATATATAATGGATATGGCATGCAGCCAAACCAAATTTTGCCTAGGAAAGGCATGTACGCAAACAAGCCGCGGCTAACATAGAACGGTCTACTGAACTATGCTTCGACACGAGAAGTATGGGCACATACCAGACCAAGCTCAACATGGAAAGGCGTAAGCCATAGATGGAAGATGATGCGATGAATGCATGCAATCTAAAATGCAATGGAAATGGATACAATGGATATGGCACGCGGGCCAAACCAAATCTTGCCTAGGAAAGGCATGTATGCATACGAGCCACGGCTAACATAGAACGGTCTACTGAACTATGCTTCGACGTGAAAAGTATGGGCACATACCAAACCAAGCTCAACCTGGAAAGGCGCAAGCCATAGATGGAAGGTGATGCAATGGATGCATGCAATTACAATGCAATGGAATGGATATTTACAAATGCTGCCAATGGCAGTATAAATGCGATCTGCTGGGGAATGCAAATGGATGCATGCAAGCTACAATGGAAATGCATGACAATGCATGTTTATTTTTACAATGCATGACAATGCAATATTTACCGTGTATGCATGACAATACATTACTTACAATGGATGCATGACAATGCACTATGATGCAACGGCTATGATTGCAGCTTTCCCTATCTTACCAACAGGGCGATATACTAGGTTGGTTCAGTATCCAGAACTGAGGCGCAGACATGCTGCCTCAACCTATGGGGCTTCCATACAGATTTCAAGCCGAGGATACACCCCTGGGTATTTAAACCAGACTTTAGTCTCGGAACTCCCGAACCTTTACGTTCTAGGCATAAGCCGTTCGAACTCTAGTTTTCACCGTCCCAGTTGGTCTTCTAGGAACTCACCGCAAAAACAGGCAGGTGGCTTTACCAGACCACCGAAAGTCGTTCGGGCACGACAAACACCAAAGGAATTGCACCTTTAGAGGATTTAAGGTCTCCTAGACCGTGATACAAAAAAGATGTATGCATGACAATGCATGTTGCATGGAATGCGTGACAACGCAAGTTTACTTGAAATGCATGACAATGCATGAAAATTTGACGCATGGCGACGCGCGGCTTTAGGTGCATGACAATGCAAATGAACTGAGAATGCATGAAGATGTATGATCTCGAGATGTGCGACAACGCGCGGCTTTTGAGATACATGATAATGCGATCGAGTGGGCTTACGGTCTTGCCAGACCGCACGTGTTTTTGGTCCTTACCGGACCGTAGCGTGTTTTCGGTCCCGCCGGACCCATTTTGGGGCAATGCATGAATTGAGATGCGGTGCACAAAACAGTGCGATGCGCAAGATCGCGCGATGGAATGCATGCCAAATGCAATGAGATGCGCAAAACAGCGCGGTGCGTTCAGACAACGCGAATGAAGGTTTTGCACCTCCCAAGGATTTAAGGTCTCCTAGACCGTGATGCGGGAAAGTGCATGACGATGCAAAATGTTGCGCATTCACAACGCGTGCAGTCATGCAAAACGATGCAAGGGATGATGCGTACTACAACGCATGCAGACATGCGTAACAATAAAGGTTTTACACCTTCGAAGGATTTAAGTCTCCTAGACCGTGATGCGGAAAAGTGCATGACGATGCAAAATGAAGTGGGTGCATAACAATGCAACTGCGATGTGTATCTGGCGCGATGCGACGCACCAGACAGTATGATGAATGCATGCAACGCATACGGGGCAACTTTTGAATCTTGTAAAAGACAAAAGGATACAAAGGATACAACATTGCACGAATTCGAGTGCCACGCGCAGAAGACACGATCCAAGGCCAAAACGGAGGCCGGTTGAGCGTCGGAGAGGCACTGTTTTACACTGTTTTAAGCAATGAAGACTCTGGACCACTCATATAACCCAAGGAAAGGTGTAGAAGGCTCAAAAACCACTGTGGGAGACCATCGGCTGTCCACCGGCCATCCATCGGCCATCAAACAGTTCCATCGGCACAATATATTGCCGACCGGCAAATAATGTGGCCGACCGGCAAAAAGTCCCTGTATCGGGGCAGTTCTTGACTTTTCACTTCGGGTCTTTTAAAATAGGGGTCCAAACCCTATTTTTTCATTCCTCTCTAGCCGAAATCTCTCCCCTCTCTCTCTAGAGTGTTTTCCCCTCCTTGTTTCCTCATTTTCTTCGCGTTCTACGCCCGTTTCGTCGTCGGATTCGCGATTTCCTTCGCGTTTCGGACGTTTTCAACCGATTGAAACTTCGTTTCGGTACACCCTTTGCTATTTCCACCTTTTGGGGTTTGTTCCCCTCACTTTCCTCTTGATTTCCGTGCCTTTTTCACATCCCGGCTTTTCCGGCCATTTTCCACCCTCCGGGGGTTGACTTTTCCATATTCCAGCCCGATTTTCATTTTCGACCATTTTCCTCGTCATTTTGACATGGCCGACGATATTCCACAGGGCGGGACTCCTCCGGATCACGAGATGGATCCCGGGGCCGAGCTCCTTCCCTTGAGCGTCCGCCCATTCGACCCAGCGACCTACCGGCCGGCGATTCACGTTCTGCCCCCTGACGGACTGCGCCAGTTCAGGAGTTTTGACAGGGCACTAGATCCCGAGCTTCTACTACGTGAGCCTGCCTCTCACCTATCCTTCGGCGCTTCCGAGGTAACATTTTTTCTCTGTTTTACTTTTTGCAATGTAGAACTTTTAACTGTCAACCGTCATAGTTGATTACATTCTTTAATTGCTTTAGCTCAGATGCTCTGATACACTGTGTATTGTAGTTGATCGCAAACAAACTTGCAACTGATATCCGTTTAGGATTGACACATGCACACGCACTGCACTAGCCTTAATCACCCAAACACACGGCACACACCGTATTTCACTGCAAACTCACCGGCACCCGGTACCTGTTTGAATCTGAAAAACTTGCACGCATGCTAAATTTGCACCGAACCACACAAACATGCTGACGCATCATACGTTGTAGTTCACTATAAGCACACCGGCACCCGGTATCTGTTTGAATTTGAGAATATGCACACATGCCACATTTATTGTGAACCACTCAGACACGTTGACGCATCACACGTTGTAGTCCACTGTAGACACACCGGCATCCGGTATCTATTTGAATTTGAAAAACTTGCACGCATGCTAAATTTGCACTGATTTTGACTGTTTCTTCAAAACTGTACATTTTATATTACTTCGCAACTACTTGTTTGAAAACAGGGAGATTCCCATACCATCCGCGGGTATGGGAACACTGTCGCTCGTAAGTGGTACGTTGAGCTACCCGATGCAGTTCGTCACATCGTGGACCAGGCCGGCTTTGGCGCATTCTGCAGAGGACTCTCCAGGCTCACTACATGCAGACCTCTCCTTGCCGCTTTGGTAGAGAGGTGGTGGGACACCACCGATTCATTCCATTTCTCTACGACGGGGGACATGACGATGACTCCCTATGATTTCTCGATGCTCACAGGCATCGGGGTAGGGGGTGATCCGATCCCCTTTGATACTGATATGGATGAGTGGGAGGCCGCTCAGATCTACTTGCTCGGCGAGCTGCTGCCTCTGGCGCGTCCCGGCTTCGTCCGATATTCCTGGTTTGAGGTGCAGTTCAGGGTCCATCCCACCCTTGTCGAGGCAGCCCCGATGACTCAGGAGGCCGTGGAGAGATACGCACGCGGCTTCCTCATGTTCCTGTTTGGGACGACCATTTTCGCCGACCGGGCAAACACCGTGCCTCTCTGCTTGCTCAGCGCACTGGTGGACGTCAGGGATATCTTACATTACGACTGGGGTGGCGCCGCTCTGGCCACTCTCTACGGATATATGAGCTCAGCTTCCCGCGGCAGCGGACAGTTGCTTGGGGGCTGGCGTGTTTGGGAGGTACATTTCTTTTTCTGCCTTTCATTTCTGTTCTATATTTTCTGTACTCTGTACACTGCACACACTGTAGTCTGCTTTATACTTGCTGTATACTGTACACACGGAACACACATACTTTGCTATACACTGATTGTACACTGCTCACACTGTACACTCTACACAATACACTGCACAACACATGGCTCTGCTATTTTTGCTTTTATTCTATATTCTTCTTTATCTGATAAATGCACTGGTATTTACCTTGCAGTTGTGGGTTTATGCCTACTTTCCTAGGCTTGCTCCCGTACCCGACGCAGAGACCCCTCTCGTCGTCCCGTTCTCGCGCCGCTTCGACGGGAGGTGCGTGCGGAGGCCCCGCGAGTCATTCATCTTCTTCCGCCGTTATTTCGACACCATCACCCCCGCAGAGGTATGTTTTACTTGCAGTTCATTTAAGCTTCGTCTTTCCACTGCATGTTTCAATAACAGTAGATAACAAACTGTATTTCATTTTCAGATCACCTGGCAGCCTTGGGCTCCTTTGCCAGCCGTGATGCGGGATCGGTTTGCCGGTGCCGATGAGACCTCGCGTTTCCGGATTCTGCTGGAGGGCCCGGTCTGTCGGGCTTGGTACCTGGGTGAGCGTTTCTTGCGTCAGACCCTGGGTTTACCGGAGCAGATAGTCCCGGTGCACCCTCCTGAGCATATGAGGGATACCGAGAGATTCACCGCCGAGCAGATGACCGACTATACGATCGGCTGGGAGGCAGACGGCTTCAGAGGCGAGGGCGATTACTCGGAGTACGTCCGGACCTTCATCATGCGACCTCTGAGCGGCGACCGCCGAGCGGAGAGAGAGAGACCTGCGGCGCCAGCGGCTGGAGCGGGAGCAGGGGCTGGAGGGGGAGTGTCGAGGAGGGCTCGAGTCCGTGGCAGGGGCGGAGTTCAGCGAGGGCGGGGGACCGGCTGGCCCGCTCTACCCACTTCACTGACTTTCAGAGGGCAGGGTGGGGCGACCTACCAGATCCCCTTCGCTCCTCCGCCGGCTGATCACGAGTTTGTCGGTGTCCCCGACTTGCCTCCGGTATGTATTACTGCATTTCGCATCTTGTACAGTCGTTTCATTTCAGTTTATTTAATATTCCACAGAATACTGATGTATCCGATATTTTTGCAGGCTTCCTCCGAGTACACCCGGCAGTCATTGGAGATGAATGCCTCCATGATGGGGATGCTACAGCGGACCTTCGACCTCCTAACCCTTTACAGCATTCCGGTATGTTCTTTCTGACCACAGCCTCAAACCATACACAAACTGCTTTGCATAATCTGATGCACGACACAACACTGGATACCCAGCCCTTACGGCACCTGATACACTGTACTCACACACTGTATCCTGCACTGATTCACTGCTCACAGCATACGTACACTGTATTCATACACTGTATCCTGCACTGATTCACTGCTCACGGCACTCACAGACTGTACTCATACACTGCATTCTATACTGATTCACTGCTCACAGTATTCACAGACTGTACTCATACACTGAATTCTATACTGATTCACTGCTCACAGTATTCACAGACTGTACTCATACACTGAATTCTATACTGATTCACTGCTCACAGTATTCTGATGTATTTGCCTTTCATGCTTTTTCAGCCTCCCTTCCAGATTCCTCCGGTGGGTGGTGCTCCGGCTGAACCTCCCATTTCTACCCGGGATGGCAGAGTATATCCCCGCACCAGAGGGGGGCGCACTCATGTCGGGAGCAGCTCGCGGGCTCCAGTTCCAGACGACGAGTCTGAGGCGGAGACAGAGGCGGAGGCAGAGTCGTCGGAGGAGGAGACCGGTGATGGCTCGGACTCGGGCTCAGACAGTGATGCTCCTGGTGATGCTCCTGGACTTTTGCCCAGGAAGAGGGCGAGGACGGATCCCCAGGCGTGAGACCATTGATGCTGCTTCAGATTTTTGCTGCTTTTTCCTTCTTTTTGTACTTTTTCTCTTTTTGGTTGGATTCCCTTGTACTGCCGCAGGCAGGTTTTTGTTCCCAAAACTTTGTACTTGAAAAAGATTATATGAAATGAAACAAACTTTTTTTGTCTAAAAAAAGTGTTATATCTGTACATTCCATACTTTGCACTGCATTACATCATATTTTACACCCAAATGCAAATGAAATGATTTGTTGTCTGAAAATTGAACACTTGCACTGTGATAATCGGATAACCAACCAACTAATAGCAAACAACTCATACAAACCACTGCTCAACCTGACACACAGCCCATACTCTGTTGGGGATTAGTCTGCATACAGCCCATAACACAGCATCGGTTCATTCTGCACACAGCAAACCTGAACAAACAGCCCCAATCTGACAAGACGGACTACGAAAGCTGAAACGGTTGCAGTTGAAACACACTTAGATGCCCCAAATTTCCCATTTTCTTCTTTTGTTTTGTATACAATGTAGAGAATGGCACAGCACTCTGAGCATAAGCGATTTTAACTTTCGAAGAAGGGTTCTGCAACCGGGGTATCGAGCCTAAAACCGAACACAGCGGGAAAGACTCAAACGAAAGTTGAGGTAAACAAGACAAAAGACGCGACACACAGACGTGCTTATAAGAACAAAAGACCTCAGATCTCGAGGAGCCAGTTCCTCCGGGTATATTCCCACCCTTTTCTAATTTGTGATTCTCACATCGCTCGGCCCTCAGGCTCGGTTTTTCTCTCAAAACCCTCTTGCTCATTTTTCTCTCAACTTACACCTCTCTATTCTTTAATCTCTCATTTTTTATCCCTCCCCAGGGTGATTGATGGATGAATAGGAAGTTGCGGGTTCGTGCCCAACACTGTTAGCTCACGGCTATTTCTTCCGGTGGATAGAGTGCCCTTCTGGCAAGTATGTTGACGGCGGGGAAAAGACAGAAGACCTGACTCGAATGCGCCCCTAGTTCGTCACTTTGACCATTTTTGTTGTTTTCTAAAACAGTTTTGACCAAAAATGCGAGTCGGATTAACATACTTGTTCGATTTTCTGATTCAAAATCATGCAAGTCAGGCTGTGAGCACTGAAAATTTTCCTTTTTGGGTTCAAGAAGATGGTCTGGTTTTGGAAAACGAAATAGTTTTCGAGAAAATAGTCAACTTCAGTAAAAATTTTCAAAAATTATTTTTGCAAACAATCAACGCTCGACGAGCGCGGAGCTTAACCCCGAGATACGCAACCTCGGATCGGAGGCAATGGAAAATTGCCCCTTGCTTAAAGGGGGCACATGGCAACGGAAAGTTGCCCCTGGTTTGGACAGCAACTCAAGGCAACTTATGGCAATGTATGGCAACAGAAAGTTGCCCCTTGTCTGGATGATGCCGCAGCATGCTATAAACTGCTTTTATCAATGACGACTGGACTCCGAAGATGATGGTCTGAACCAATATATGGACACAGTCACTGTAAGAGCAAAGGTGGCTGGACTTCAGGATGAAGTTGCCTACGTATCCCAAACATGGGAATCAAGCCTACGTAGTTCACGGTTGTTACAACTGGGTTGTCGGATGCAGAGGAAGCAAGGATGATCAAAACCATTACGTGGACTGGGGCGCTGTGAAAGCGTTGGGGGCTGGACTTCAAGATGAAGTTGCCTACGTATCCCAAACATGGGAATCAAGCCTTACGTAGTTCCGGTTAAGGTACACTCGGGTATTAACCTTCACTTTTTTCAGGCTCTAATTTTGCCAAGGCGCCTGTTGCAGGTTTTCGACCTTGCGAGCTTCTTTTTCTTCTTCTTCTTCTCTATTTTTTTTCTTTTTCTTCTTTTTTTGCATTTTTTCATTTTTATTTTCTTTGATTTTCTTCTTTCTTTTTTTGCATTTTTCATTCTTTTCTTTTTCTTGCTCTAACTTTTGCCTGGGTCGCCCTTCCGGGTTTTCAGCCCAGCTCAGCCTCTCAAAGGGTAAAAGTGTAGCATAGTCCATTCCAAATGGTTTTGAGATCCTGAAGTCATCTGTGCCCAGGAGAATGACTGTTGTACTGATTTGCGGAAGGATCCATCACGATCGCTTCACGAGCCTCTGCTGGTGAGATCTAATCTTCTTGGTCTGAATTTGATACCTCTTGCTTGAGGGTTGCTTCAAATCGGGCCTCGCAGGCCTTACACGGCAGTTAACTGTCGAACGTTTTGAACGGATTCCAGGTTCGCAACAGATAGATTGAATCTCGAGACTGAGAGCGATCCTAGGCTGCACAATCTCAAGAGCAATTCCACACAAGTCTTCACAGGACCGCGCAAAACATTTTGTTTTTGAAAGTTTTTAAGAAAGCGACAAATCGCTCGCGCTGAAGTCAATGTGGAACCAGTCTGGATCAAACCAGGGTCCTTCTCAGTACTCACGCTAACAGGCATGATTTCATTCATAAAAAGGCTTAGCATATCTATCTTTCTCTCAAAATGATCAAAATTTTGCAAAACCTGAGGAATTGCTTCCTCTTCGTTTTTTTATCACTGCAGTGTTCGAAAAGTTTTTTTTGAAAAGCTTAGGTCATTACAACGATGTTCAAGGTACAAGAGAGTAGGTAGAATGTACTGCCGTTCCATTCGCCTCCTCTAGCACAACTAACTCATACTGAAAGCAAGCATGAAAACGAGATAGCCACAACTGTTTCATTCAGATTTGTTGGTATAACTGGCCCCTCAGCAGAGACAGACTCAAAAACCAAAACGGGTAATTACAAGACAAAACGGTGTTCGAGGCAACAACCCCAGAATCACCCGGTATTCTATACAAAGGGGACTGACTCGCTATATCAAGACAGACCCTTAAGCGAAAAGACTGACTCAAGACAAAGAGACAGACTCAAAACAAAAGACTGACTCGATACCCAAGCCAGATTTTACAAAACTAGTGTTCGCAGATGCTCAAAAAATGCGTGCCAGACGCCACATCAAAATATACCAAGTGCCGCCCGCAGGTGGTTCACTCTCTGATTACATACTTGCAGTATCCGCATCCTCAAAATCCAATAACTGGGTAGTAACGGACTTGGCTGAGGTGGGCGGGAGGATAACCTCGTTGTCAATCAAATCTTGCACCTCATGACGGAGGCGGAAACAATTGTCGGTAGCATGGCCCGTCTGCTGGTGATACGCGCAGTACTGAGCAGGGTCATGAATAGCAAGGAGATTCTTCGGGAGAGGCCGAGGCTCCAGGGGTTTAAGGTGTCCCCTCTCGGCAAGGATCTGAAGTGCCTTGGACAATGGCATGTAGAGAGCATGGAAGACCCTGCGCCCTCGGGGCAAGTACTTTGAAGTCTGAGCATTTTTGCTAGACGCACTAGCGAACGGGTCAGCAGGCACTGCCTTAACTTTCTGGTCCTTTCCGGGTGCAGGGTTGGGAGCAGAAGAAACTGTTTTGGCATGACGGGGCTTGTCCCGGTTCTCTGATTGGCTCGAACTACCCGAAGGTGGAGTGGGAAAAGCATCCTCAACAGCCTTTGTCGCAACTGCAGATATCTGTTACTTGTTCATCCCTCCGGCTTTCAAAGCCTCGACTGCCCACAACAGTTGTGCGATAGGATCGGCATCTGCCTTCATTTTGCCTTTGTCTCTGGCCTCAGCCTGATCTAGGATTTGAGTTGGTACGTCGTTGCCATAGCTAGAGGCCATCTCCGGTTGGCTAAGCTCAATCACAATCCGTCCCAATAGCGGGGGCTCCTGGGGTACAAAGCCTCCGGCATATGGTGCGGCTGGTGGCGAAGCAGACATTCGATAGGCGAGATCCGCCACGAATCTTTGAAGATCACCTATCATCCCCATTAGTTCAAATGTGGTGGGCTCGCGAGCCTGATATAGCTGGGGGGTCCAAACCGGGTGCACAATCGGTGATCTGGGTGGATGCGGCACATCGACATTGGTCTCACTTTGCAGAGTGATCCCTTGATCTAATGCAGCTGTCATAACCACTATCTCTTCCGAATTCTGCGTCATCGTAAGTCCTGCCGCAGCAAGGGGGAACACTGGCTATTTTATATCGACTCTCTGAACTGAAAGGAGAAACAAGCAGCATTTCAGCCCAGACGGATCAAACACAGGTGCAGCCGAACAACTGTACTCGACTACTGATCACTGTTCCCCAGAAATCACTGTCTAAAACACTGAATCGAATACCCTCAGATATAACTGATTCTATCAAATACTGACACTGGTGCCCTCGGGCCTGATACTCAAACTTTGCAAACTGATATGTGCGTTCCTGCAGAGATACACTCTAAAAGCACATAACAAGTAGAGAGAGCCAAAACACCCCTATGTTGGAGTAGGGTTTCCCTGTCCTATTTTCTCAGGAGCTAGGGTTTCACTACGCACGCAGCGGTTTCAAACAACCTAACATCGGGTAAGCAACCTGTCCAAGTTTGGAATGGTCACTATGGATTCCGAATATGCACTAGGTCGAATGGTCAAGAAGGGTGCCCCGATAAAACCGGGGTTTGTGTTCCCATACTGGCAGAGCCCGCAACCGGTCAGCCTTATGGTCATGCCTTGACAAAGTCATGCCTCCGGCAAACCGCTCAGGAATAGCAGATGGCCAACACGGTGTCCTAGGCGCACCAACGCACATGCAATGCAAAGAGACACATAAATGAAATCAAAACAGGATATCACGAGTTCGAGTCAAGCTCTCTAAACATCCCCAGCAGAGTCGCCAAAAACTGTAACAAGCCCGCGGGGGACCTCGCTACAGTTCGGACTCGATTTGTGTTACGGTTCTAAATCTGAACCAAAGAGTCCAAATCCGGCAATCGTTTTGAGAAAAACAGATTTTTGAAAGAAGTGCCAAACATGGACTGCTTTGTCAGATACAGAGTCGCCACCTAAATATTTTATTTCGGGAAATTTAGGAAACCCTGACTCGGTGCCAAAGGCCACGTGCCCGTCATCACCAAAGTTGCCTCGGCTCGGGAGCTTGGGTACGATCGGGGAAGGTCAGCTATGAGCACCCCCTCTCGCCCGGTCCGAAGACCGGCCTCTACTAACCGTGATGTCCGTTTTTGAAAACGTTATGTGTTCTTATTCAGGTTATTAGCCTAGAATTACTATGTTATGCGCACAACAAACAAGTATAGACTAGATTGCTTAATTTGGAATAAAACATTGCATATCCGTTTGTTTTGAAAAACGCTTTGGAATTTGCTACTCGCAAGTAGGCTAAAATACGGATTTCAACGAGTTGTCCCAACTCAAACAATCCACCTTTCACCCACAGGCATTCAGGCAGTTTATAACACGTAAGCATTTAGCCACATGGTAAGCATGCTATTATGTTAACATTCACACGCATGCAGGATGCTAAAACATAAATACTTACAGTGTACTCCGTGCCAAAACAGTAAACTAGTTAGTAAACATGCATGGTCCTAGTTCATGCTGAAGCGGCTAATGCATCGCATACAGGATGCAATTAGGGTAGGCTCGGCTAACCTAAACATGGCATGTGAAATGCAATCAATTGATGCACGTATTCAATTTGGACTTGAAGTACAAATGCAGTTAGCGTGATGCGCCGAGCCTGGTGCATGCAAGACAAATGTATGGATGCACGCATGCATAGCATAAGGTATGCTAATTTAAACATGCCCTAATCTACCATCATAAGCAGGTAAATAAAAGGGAAGAAAGAAGTGGGGATTGGAAGACATGCACACACACGCACCCACACTTATTACAGATTCGCCCTCGCTTGGAGGGGCCAAATAAATATTACAGATAATTAACCTACCAGCTAATTAAATATTACAAATTACCTAATTAGTTAACAAATTAACTAGGCTAGGAAAAACAGTGAAGTCCTCGGGAAGCGGGTCCAATGCAATGCATGCTCGGTCTTGCTCGGAATTGCACTGCCATGCATAGACTGCCTCTGTTTTCCCTGCTCTGCTCCTCTAAGGACTGCCAAAGTCTCATAATTGCTTCCTTGGACACTGGGGAATACTACCGGCTGAGTAGAATGACCACCGGCAGTGAAGTGTGGTCATCGGCACAAGATGCATCCATCGGCCACCAATGGATGGCCGGTCGGCACTATATGTTGCCGGTCGGCCAAAAATGTCTGCAGAACCTGCAACTTACAGCGGCAGAGGACAGAACTTGCATGGCAATGCAATTCAAAGCATGTATGCCCTAACCATACCCCTTATCATGTTGGTGACTCAAAGGGGCATGCTCCTTGGTTCACGGACCATCAATCGCGCATTTCCATGCGTGGTGGCCCAAAGAATCAAGTTGTGCACATTGATTTCAAATGCAATGCAAACCAAACAAATAAGAGCCCAATCCCTATCACTAGATCAAGGGACAAGGCATGCATGCTAGATGAAATGCAACCTAGGCATGTTAACTAGTATGCAACATGGCATAAAAGGGAAGCATACAATGCAATGCACATTAGGCACACAACCTTAGAGACAAAGCAAACGAGCATGCCACAATTATGCAAACCATTAGAGCATGCAAAATGGAATCTAAGCATGCAACATGCTAGGCATTCGACCAAAGGAATGCAAGGTAAATGCAAGTGATTCCAAGCATGCAACATATGCAACCAAAGCATGCAAACATGGTATAATGTAACAACACTTGAATGACATGCAAGGGATAAACTTACACTATTTGGACAGCTCTAGATTAGGTCCAAAACAGTGGCTAATGCGTTCAAGAATGAAGGCAAGATGACATGCAAACATGCATGTACTTATGGTCCAACATTTAGGCATATCAAAGCAACTTTTAAACACACTTAAAAGGCACAAACATGGACATATAACCAACATGTTAGACACTAGAAACATGCTAGAAAAGGTGCCCAATCAAACAAGTCATGCAAGTAAGGCATGCTAGATGGGTTAAAGCTTAAGGCATACAAGAGGTATTGCATGGTGGCTATACAAAGCAAGGCATGAATGACTCCAATGACTTAAAACAGTCCCTTAGCACACCAAATCATGCAAATAAGCTTCACAAAGCTTGGCCAAAATACAAAAGCATGATAGTCTAAATGCTATGCATGTATTGAGGCAAATCATGGCATTACAAGGTAGGTATGCAAGGAAAGCATGGTGTACCAAGACCAACACACAACAATGTTATTTCATGGCAAAAAGAGCATAAATAACAACCAAGGCATGGTCAACAAGAGCCTAAGCTAGATGCTCCCTCAAGAGGCTAAAATTGGTCCTTTTCAAGGACAACAAGGAGAGGGGGTGGCCCTCTCCTTCTTGAGACTTCAAGGCACCATCCTTACCACTGAAATCCCTCAAGATTTCAGTGGTGAGGAGGCCCAAGCACCAAAGTCTCGGAGCTCACCAAAAATGGCACAAAATGAGGCCTCTCAAGGCTTAAGAGGGGTCAAACACCTCCAAACCACAAAACACTCTAAACAAACAATTTAGAGGGCCCAAAAACAGAACTTTTTTATGTTATACACTAAACACAAAAATAGTTACAAGATGGTCAAAAGTAGGATGCAAAAATGGGGTAAAAAGGACTAGTTTCTTACCCTTGAAGCCTTTCTTCAACAATGGTGATCTTGTTGCTCCTTCAAGCTCAAATCCAGCCAAGAACACTAAGAACAAACCTCTGGTCCTTCAAAAGCCAAGGAAAGGTGTAACACTATGTGTTTATGTGCAATAGTATGGACAAAAGCACCTAGAACATAAAAGAGAGAAAAAGAGAGATAGGATAGTTACAACTTTCTAACCCTAGAACCAGAGCTTTCCTCTGTGTTTTTCTCACAAAATTCTCTAACCCTCATGCCAAGAGAAGACCCCTTCTCTTATAGGCAAACAATCTTGCAAAGCTTATTCCATAAGCTAACAAGGGGGGCATCCCTCCATACACGTGTATGGAGGGGAACCAAATGCCACACAGCTGTCCTAAAATATCTGCAAAAGCAGGTGAACAGTAGTCGGCTGCTCAAAATTGCCATTTTGACAAAATTGATGGCCGGTCGGCCAAAAAGAGTGCTGGTCGGCCAAATATATGGCCGATGAACACAAACAACAGCCGGCGGCCTCAAGCCATGGCCGGTGGAGTGTGGGGAGACCTCACAAAGCATCCCCTGCCCTTCCAAGGCAAAACACAAGTGTTTGGTGCAAAACCAGATACAAAACGGTCGAGTTCGGAGATCCTGAGGCAAGGCGCGTAGCCGAGACCTCCGGGAACTCCAAACGAACACAAACATGGATAATCACCGGGTATTCAAACGGTGACGTCCAAGTCTTGAGGACGGTCAAAAATGGGGTGTTTACAACAATATTTATAATCAGTGCAGGATGGGGACTGAATCCCCATTAAAACGGTACAGTAACAGTCTATACAGATTACAAACAGATACAGAGACAGACGAGGGAAATGAAAACACCCCTAAGCCATAGCTTGGCAGACTCGGAACCTCGCGGTGAGGCACGGTGGTTGGCTTGAGAAAAAGGGAAGTCTAACCCACGCTCCTAGCTCCGGTCTGGTACCTGAACACCTACATATATGTATAAGCAGTGAGCTAAAGCCCAGTGAATAACATAATGCGTAAAGAGGTTTAGAATGAATGTCCTTACAGTAATGAAAACAGTTCATTGATTCAGTATATCAGTCATTCAGTCATAACAGTCATATGTGGTACATCCATTAACATAGCAGTACAGTAAACAGTATGTCTTAAAAGACCGAACAGTCAATGATGGCCATCAATCAGTAAACAGTAGTGGTTCCGACAAGGGAACCGACAGAGATCTCTGTGACAGTAACAGCAAACAGTAGTTGCTAAGGATGCCACAATACAGTTCAGAATATAGGACATACATTCCTTCTATTAACAATATCAGTTCAGAAAACAGTTCAGTTAAACAGTCAGAAATATTCACAGTTGAACATATCTTTACACAATTGTTACTCACAGAGTTCTGGGCTACAGTAAGCTAGAGCGTCTCCTCGGAAAGCCAACCCTACACAGTTTACAGAACGAACACACACACTAAGCTATACAGTTGGGAAAGATAATAACTTAATCCCTAATTTGCCTCGGTGTGTTCTACATCTATATCCTCATTAAGATGTCTTAAACTAGGCCTAAGAATGCCTAGGATGGGATGAGGATGCAAAGATGCACTTTAAAACATTTTTCAGAATTTTCAGAAAACAGGGGATCCGCTCGAGCGCATATTACTACGCTCGAGCGGACTGTAAAACATGCCAAAAGTACTGGATGCTCGAAAATCACGCTCGATGGGCGCTCGATAGCCGCTCGAGCGTAAGACACAAGGTCACACTCGAGCGTCAATCACCCGCTCCAGCGGACTTCAAAACACAACAAAATACTGGGAGCACGATTTTCACGCTCGAGTGCCAGTAATCCCGCTCGAGCGTGAGTTCAAAATCTAGAATTTCCAGATTTGAACCTCAAGCTCAAATTCAACTTCAAATGTATCAAATTCAATTCCTTTGGACCCATTTCCTGGAAAACACTTGTAAATGCATAGAATAACATGATTCAAAGCTCAATTTGTAAAATCAAGGCCCAAGGGTGTTTCAATTAAATCCAATTCCAAACCAATTTTCATGAACATGCTACAAACATGACATGCATGAGTTTAACTCAATTCAAAGCTTCAATTTCTTGCTCTAATGAGCCAAACCTTTCAAAAACAAGATGATTTCATGAACCTTAGCTAGAACTTAGACGTGCATGTAACAATTTTCCATGAAATCAACTCAAAAGCCAACAATACAAACATGCATGGATGAACTAAGCTATAATTCAACATGTTAGAACTAAATCATGACTTGGCTCCTCAATTAGACATGGACCATGCAAGAATCAACTTAAACACAACAATGAGAGGTTGAATTTCCTTACCTAAGTCTTCAATCACAAGACTAGAAGCTTAATTAGGCAATTGTCCTTCAATTCTTCAAGTTCTCTAAGCCAATTCTCAAGAACACTCACTTCTCTCCCTCTCTCCCTCTTGGTCAGCAATAACAAGGGAATGGATGATGAAATGGTGTGCCTAAGGATATAATTCAAGCCTCAAATATGGTATTAAGTGGGCCACTAAGTGGCACTAATGTAAATAAGTCCAACTCTTTCACTTTAGATTAAATAAGTCTAAATTTAATCATACCAAATCAATTTTCAGTTAAATATATCATAAAATCACATAATTTCCAATGATCATAACACATCAATCAATTTCAGTTTCGGCCGCCGATAAGGCCTTCAATTTGCAGTTTAAACATAAAAACATGAACATATAATCAAATAGGCAACAGATAGACATGCAATTTAACAATATGCTCAATCAATCTGTTTCAGATTTCAGTCAGTTAGTTCAGTATTTCGATCAGTTCAATTATCAGTCATAATCAGTTTCAGTTTGGCAGTAATCAGTAGTTTATCGGTAAACAGTGACGAGGGTTGTTACAGTCTCCCCTCCTTAAAAAGAGTTTAGTCCTCTAAACTCGAGTTACCTTCATTCTGGAAGAAAACAGGGTTCAGTGGTAACAATTTAGGATATCTTTTAGCCATGTCATCTTCCCTTTCCCAAGTAGCATACACGCCACCGTGGTTTTGCCAGTCAACTTTCACTAACGGAATCTCTTTATTTCTCAACTTTTTGATCCATCTGTTCACAATCTGGATAGGCCGTTCTTCATAAGTATAGTCATCACTTAGCACTACACGGGTCAGCTCAATCACATGAAAAGGATCCCGGAGGTAATCCCTCAACATAGAGATATGGAACACATTATGCATATGCTCCATTTCAGGAGGAAGCGCAACTTGATACGCCACCGGATTGATTTTCTCAAT
Source organism: Camellia japonica (assembly GCA_030407325.1). Taxonomy (NCBI): domain Eukaryota; kingdom Viridiplantae; phylum Streptophyta; class Magnoliopsida; order Ericales; family Theaceae; genus Camellia; species Camellia japonica. Next base: position 28,373,898 of record JAPPVO010000017.1, read on the forward strand.
AATCTCGTACGGTCCGATGTATCTCGGCGCTAGCTTGCCTTTGACTCCAAAACGAGTCTGGCCTTTCATCGGTGTCACTTTCAAAAAAACGTGATCACCTACTTCATACTCTCTGTCTCATCTTCTGATATCTGCATAACTTTTCTATCGGCTCTGTGCAGTTTTCAGTCTCTGTTGTATCAGTTTCACTTTCTCAGTAGTTTCACAAACAATCTCGGGCCCAAGCAAAGGCCCATCTCTAACTTCTGCCCAGCAAATCGGAGATCTACATTTTCTGCCATACAATGTCTCGAAAGGTGCCATACCAATACTTGAATGATAACTGTTGTTGTAGGCGAATTCAGCCAACGACAAATGGCTTTCCCAGTTTCCCTGAAAATCAAGAACGCACATTCTCAGTAAATCCTCCAAAGTTTGGAAGGTCCTTTCTGACTGGCCATCTGTTTGAGGATGATAGGCACTACTCAGTCTCAGTTCAGTACCCAATGCAGTCTATAAGCTTTGCCAAAATCTTGATGTAAACTTCGAGTCCCTATTAGAAACAATGGACACAGGCTCTCCATGCAGTCTAATAATTTCATCAATGTAGAGTATAGCCAATTTGTTCGCATTATAAATTGTTTTGACAGGTAAGAAGTGAGCAGATTTAGTCAGTCTATCAACAATAACCCAAATTGAGTCCATACTTTTACTGGAGCGAGGCAATCCCACAATAAAATCCATGGTAATATGTTCCCATTTCCACTCTGGTATCGGTAAGGGCTGCAATAAGCCTGCGGGTCGTTGATGTTCGGCTTTGACTTGTTGGCAATGAAGACATTTTGATACAAAATCAGCAATTTCTTTTTTCATTCCCGGCCACCAGAAATTCAGTTTCAAGTCTTGGTACATTTTCGTGTTCCCCGGATGGATAGAAAATTTTGAATTGTGGCCCTCCTGCAGAACTCTTCTTTTCAACTCAGAATCATTCGGTACACACAGTCTTTCCTGAAATTTCAGTACATTATTTTCGAATTTGAAACTCGGTCTTGGTTTAGATTCCCTTTCTTCAATGATCTTCTTCAAGAAGTCATCCAGTTGCTGTTTCTCTTTAAGATGACTAATGCAACACATGCAAAATGCAACTAGAATAGGCTCGACTAATCTAAAATGGCATATGAGATGCGACAATTCGATACATGTATTCAACTTGGAATTGAAATACAATGTAGTTAGTATGATGCGCCGAGCTCGGTGCATGCAATATAAATGAATGATGCAAACATGCAAGCATAAGGATGCTAAATGAAACGTGCCCTAGAACTAACCATCATAAGCGGTTAAGTAAAAGGGAGAAAGACGTAGGGTTGGAAGACATGCATCACACACACGCACGCTTATTACAACAATTGCGCCCTCTCGACGGAGGGTCCAAAAGAATAATACAAATCATCTAATTAACTAACTAACAAGGTAATTAATTAATTACACAACCAAATCGAAATAAATAACTATTCTAAGTTATTAAAACACTGAAATGGCCTTGAGACGAGGGATGAATGCATGCTCGATCGGCTTCGCTCGGAAATCCGTTGCCATGCTTCATGTTGCCTCTGTTTGCACTGCTCTGCACCTTTGAAAACTGCACAAGTCTCAAGGATGCTTCTGAACCACTCCCTGAGTGTTGTGGGAGGTCATCGGCCAAAATATAGGACCATCGGCCAAGATAAACAAGTAATCGACCAAAAGTATGGCTCTCGGCCAGATGTTTGTAGCTGACCGACACTGAAGATGGCCGACCGGCCATATCTTCCTGCAGAATGCTGTTTTGCTGCAGCAGAGGACCAACATAGCATGGCAATGCATTTTCAAGACAATGTATGCACAACCACCCTCCCTATCATGTCATGAGCTCAAGGGAGTATGGTTCTCGACTCTCGGGCCACCAATCACGCATTTCAATGCATGATGGCCAAAGGTGCCAAGTGTGTAATTTATATCAAATGAAATGCACATAACACATAAGGGGCCCCAACCTCTATCATGCTTGATCAAGAGGCAAGGGAATGCACACACAATGCAATGCAACCTAAGCATGCAAGCAAGCATGCAAACAACTCAAGCATAATGCAAATCTAATGCAACATGCAAGCATACAATATGCAATAGGCATACAACCTAAATATGCAAACATGCATAGCATGCAACAACATGCAAAATGAAACAACCATGTGACAACATGGTAAGATGGACTTAAACCAAAATGGGCAACTCTCAAATATGCCAAAATCAGTGGCCAAAAGTGCTAAAATAATGGTACCAAAATGCAAAACAAACATGTATGCCAATTGGCCCATAAGCTAGGCAACAAGACACAACTCTCAAACATGAGCAAGGTGTGACAAACATGAGAATGTGGCAATGCAATAAGCTTTGAAAATATGTGAGGATTGATACCAAATCAACCAAACAAAGCAAATATAGCATGTAAGAAAACCTAAAGCTTAAGGCTAGCTAAGAGACTCGAACCATAGCCACACAAGGCAAGCCCCAAAGGGCCAAGGGCTATCAAAACAGTCCCAAGGCAGGTCAAGATAGGACCAAAAACAAGCTTAAACCTAGCCAACACAAGCTAGAATAAAAGTCCAAAAGCATGAGGCATGCAAGGCTACAAAAGAGGTGTTATACTACACCTATCAAAACCAAACATGGCATGACTTAACCAATGAAAATCAGAGTTATGGCATGTTAGAATGAGCCCAAAAACCCATTTAGATGGCGTCCCAAAGACCTAAACATGGAAGCATACACAATGATCCATTCAAAAGGCATAAATATCAACTCTTTAAAGCATTAAAGGAGTGATAAGTGTAAGTGTTTGAGCATGAAACATGGATTGAAATAACATAACAAATGATGCCAAAACACTGAAATGGTCTAACTAAAGCATGCTAGTGACTTGGACACTCAAGGCTAACAAGCTAGAATGCATGGTGGCTATACAAAGCATGGCATACATGGTTAAAACAACTCAAATCAGAGCTTTAGCATGTTAAAACAAAGCTAAAAAACTTCACGGAGTCGAGTCAAAATCATGCTAGAATGACATGTTACAACATGGTACATATTAAGGCAAATGAAAGGATTACAAGACAAGTGTATGGAGCATGTAAGAGGCCATTAAACCAACTTTAGATAGAGGTAAAATATGGCAAAATAACACCAAATACTTGCTGAAATGGAGCTAAAACAAGCTAAGCATACAAGCTACCAACATAAGCCATTTATGCAAACCTACAAGACAACAAGGAGAGGGGATGACCCTCTCCTATTTAGGACACCAAAACTACCTTCCCACCACTGAAAATCCTCTGGATTTCAGTGGTAGGAAGGTCATGCAAAGCCAAGAACAATGGCCAAAAGGGATGGCCTAAAACAAGGCCTTGGAGGGGGTAAACAACTCCGAACCAAGAAGAGACCTAAACAAAGGTCTAAAGCAAGTAAAAATAGAACTTTTATCAGTTAATAGCTAAGCTTAAAACAATAAGCAAGAAGGGCTAAAAGCTTAAGCAAGAATGGGGTATTAAAAGCAAGTTTACTCACCCTTGAAGAACACCTCCAAGAACACAACACTAGCAGGTTTCTCTGATCAAAACCACCTCAAGAACCCTAACACCAACTCCTTAGTACCTTAGCAACCAAGGATGGTGTTCTACTAGGTGCTCTAGTGCAAAAGTATGAACAAAACAACATTTAAGGCACAAACACACACACAAACATGTGAAGAGAGGGAGATATAGAGATAGATAGATACAATTCTCTAACTCTAAATTTTCAGAACCTCTAAGAAGGGAGGTGTAGACGCGCCCGTGGGCTTCACTCTACAGTTCGGACTCCCTTTTGTGTCGCGGTTCTAAATCTGAACCAAAGAGTCCAAATCCGGCAAATCGTTTTGAAGAAAAATAGATTTTTGAAAAAGTAGTGCCAAACATGGACTGTTTTGCCAGATTACAGAGTCGCCACCTAAATATTTTTAAAATGGGGAATTTAGGAAACCTTGACTCGGTGCCGAAGGCCACATGTCCGTCATCACCAAAGTGACTTGGCTCGGGAGCTTGGGTACGATCGGGGAAGGTCAGCTATGAGCACCCCCTTTCGCCCGGTCCGAAGACCGGCCTCTACTAACCGTGATATCCAATTTTGAAAACTTTATGCGTTCTTATTCCGATTATTTAACCTAGAATTACTATGTGATGCGCACAACACAAAAGTATAGACTAGATTGCCTAACTTGGAAATAAACATTGCATATCCGTTTTGTCTCGAAAAACGTGTTGGTTTTTGCTACTCGCAAGTAGGCTAAAATACGGATTTCAATGAGTTGTTCCAACTCACGCAATCCAACCTCCACCCACAGGCATTCAAACAGTTTATCTCATATAAGCACTTAGCCACATGGTAAGCATACTGTCATGTTAACATTCACACGCATGCGAAGTGCTAAAGCATAAAAACTTACATCGTACTCCGTGCCAAAAACAATAACCCGGTTAGCAAACATGCATGACCTAGTTCATGTTAAGTGGCTAATGCATCGCATGCGGAATGTAATCTAGACAGGCTCGGCTATCCTAAGCATGGCACATGAAATGCAACAACTATCACGTATTCAATTTGGAATTGAAAGTATGATGCAGTTTGTATGATGTACCGAGCTCGATGTATGCAAACAAATGCATGGATGCACACATGCATTGCATAAGGTATGTTGAAATAGACGTGCCCTAATCTACCATCGTAAGCAGGTAAATAAAAGGGATAAAAAGAAATGGGGATTGGAAGACATACACCCACTCACACACACTTATTACAATTTGCACCCTCACTCGGAGGGACCAAAATAATAATACAAATAATTAACTACGCAAGCTAATTAATTATTACAAATTCACTAAATTAATTAGACAAATAATTAATCTAATTAAAACAGTAAATGCCTCGGGAGGAGGGCCCAAATGCAGCGCGCGCTCGGAATTGGCTCGGAATCGCACTGTCATGCAAGTGTGCCTCTGTTTTCCCTGCTACCCTCCTCTGAAAATTGCCAAAGTCCCAGGAGTGCCTCTCAGGGCACTGGGGAGTACCACCGGCTGGGTTACAACACCACCGGCTGAAGGATGTGGCCACCGGCACTGAGTGAAGCTATCGGCTGCTAATTCACTGCCGGTCGGCACTAAAAAGTGCCGGTCGGCACAAAATGCCTGCAAAACCTGCAACTCACAGCAGCAGAGGGCAACAAAATGCATGGCAATGTGATTCAAAGCATGTGTGCACCAAACACAATCCTTATCATATTTTGGACTCAAAGGGGGATGTGCCTCGGTTCTCGGACCACCAATCGCGCATTTCCATGCATGATGGCCCAAAGAGCCGAGAGTGCAACTTTGATTTCAAATGCATGCAAATCAAACAAGCAAACAAGGGTGTTCAACCTCCATCATACTTCACTTCAAGAGGCCAAACATGCACAATGGAAATGCAAACCTAAGCATGTCAACTAAGCATGCAACATGGACTATGCAACACACTTATGCAAAAGGTTCAAGCAAGCATGCAAGGTGAGCATGTAAACCAATGAAATGATGGACTTAGACATGAATTAGGCAACTCAAAAAGGCCTAAAATCAGTAGCCAAAATGCCAAGTTATGAGGGCCAAACAAACATGCACACATGCACAAATCAAGGCACCAATACTTAGGCATAAACAAGACAACATTCAAGCACACTTGAAATGAGTCAAACATGGACTATTAGCATGCATTGAAAGCTCTGAAATTCATGCCAAACATAGTGCTAAACCAAGCATTAAAGTAGGCTAAGCAAGCAATGAATGGCCCAAGGTTCCAAGGCAAGCCAATGAGGCATTGAACTACACTTATGCAAAGCAATTATGGCATGCACTTAACAACTCAAAACAGATTTTTAGCATGTCAAAATAGGCCCAAAGGACCACTTAGATGGCATCTAAGAAGCTTGAAATCAAAGGCATGCAACATGACCAACACATGGAGCATTTAACACTAGCTTAAGAAGTCACAAAGAGGCATGCAATGTAAACATACAAGCACTTCTAGGGGACTGAAATAGCACAAGAAATGGTTCCAAACCATCAAAAACTATGCAAGCAAAGCATGCTACACATTCATGCTCTTAAGGCCAACAAGCCAAATGCAAAGGGGGTATATTAAACATGCTAAGATTGACCAAAATACTTATGGACAGAGCTAAAACATGGTAATATGAGCACAAACTCTTCACAAACACAAGTCTAAAACATGCTAGAAATGGAGGCACACTACCTAGACATGTTAAGGCATAAGGAGGCATTACAAGGCAACTATACTAAGCATGCATAGGAGGCCAAAACCAACTTGGAGGCATGTTATATCATGGCAATATAAGCATGGAAAACAACCAAGGCATGCTCAACACACACTCAAACATGGTGCTTCTTTGGAAGCCAAAACTTGCCCTTTCCAAGGACATCAAGGAGAGGGGGTGGCCCTCCCCTTTCTAGGACTTTAAGGCACCATCTCCACCATTGAAATCCCTCAAGATTTCAGTGGTGGAGAGGTCCAAGCACACAAGTCCCGGATCTCTCCAAAATAGCACAAAAATGAGCCCTTTTCAAGGCCTAAAGGGGGTCAAACTTCCCCAAACCACAAAACACCCTTAATATACAATGAAGAGGCTTAAAAAACAGAACTTTTTTATGCCAAACACTAAGCTCAAAAACTGTTTTAAACCAGGTAAAAATGGAGTGCAAAAATGGGGTAAATAAAGTAAGTTTCTTACCCTTGAAGCTTTTCTTCACAAAGGTTGGAGTTGTTGGTTCCTTGAGCTCCAAACCAGTCAAGAACACTAAAAACCAGCCCTTAGAACCTCAGTTGCAAGGAGAAGGTGAGACACTAGGTGTTTGTGTGCAATAGTAAGGCACAAAACACCTAGACACACAAGAGAAGGATAGAGATAGAAGGTGTATGCAACTCAAACCCTAGAAAAACCAGAGCTTCTCTCTCTCTTTTCCCCTCTAGCTCTCTAAATTTTTGCTAACCCTTGAGCCAAGAGAAGAGCCTTCTCTTGTATAGGCATGAAAACTTACAAGTTAAGCAAGCCTAAAGGCTCATCCCTCCATACACGTGTATGGAGGGGAGAAAAAAGTGATACAGCTGTCTAAAAATATCTGATAAAGCAGCTGCACAACAGTTGGCAGGGCAAAATGGTCATTTTGCCAAAAAGAGTGCCGACCGGCACAAAATAGTGCCGACCGGCACAATATAGTGCCGGTGGCAACACCAACTAGCCGGTGGCCTCTAGCCACGGCCGGTGGTATGTGGGGATGCCTCACAAAGCATTCCCTGCCCTCCCAAGGCAAAACACAAGTGTTTGGTGCAAAACCAAACACCAAACGGTCGAGTTCGGAGGTCCTGAGGCAAGGCGCGCGTAGCCGAGAACTCCGAGAACTCCAAACGAACACAAACATGGATAATCACCGAGTGTTCCAACGGTGACGTCCAAGTCTTGAGGACGGTCAAAAATGGGGTGTCTACAGGAGGAGGAGCTCCCTTCTTATAGAATTCCAAATTCTAAGCTTCCTAAGCAAGCTAAGGCAAGGGACAAATCCCTCTATACACGTGTATGGAGGGGGTGAATTGTGGATGCCAGCTGACATAAAATATCTGCATAAAGCAGATGAACAGGGTTCGGCCACCAAAAATGGCTGATCGACCAACATAAGGGCCGGCCAACCAAAAATAGGGCCGATCGGCCAACACTTTTGGCCGATGGAAATAAAACAAGGCCGATGGCTTCAAGCCTTGGCCGGTGGGTTGAGGGGATGGAAAACAAGCCACCCACTTCCCTCAGAAGCAAAAACACAAGTGCTTGGTCCACAACCAAGCACAAAACAGACAAGTTGAAAGATCTTGAGGCAAGGCGCACGACCGAGACCTCCGAGAAGTCAAAACGAACACGAGCATGGATGATCATCGAGTGTTCAAACAATGACATCCAAGTCTTGAGGACGATCAAAAATGGGGTGTCTACACATAGGAATTCCATTTTGAGATGGTCACAAGAATTGCAAAATTTTACTCACTTCAAGATTTGATTATGCGTGCGACGATATGAGAGCTCAAACAAAATTTATAATTCTAGCCTTATCTACAAACAAAGTGTGGAAGCCCTTCAAGGATATGGCTAAAATTTCCAGTGACATAGCCACACTAGTATTGATTTGTATTTCACACAGAAGGCAGTTATAACTGAATGTAGAGGTTTGCTGGTTGCTATTGTTACAGTTGCGAGGGCACTCAAAGATAAAGATAGGCATTCACGGGACTCTGCTCTTCAACAATTAAGCAGGTCCCTTGTCAAAAACATTAGGGGAGTAGAAGAAAAGATGTTTAAATCTCTGGAGTTGAGCTACAACTACTTAGAAAGTATAGAAGCTAAGAAATGCTTTTTACTCTGTTCCTTATATTCGGAAGATTTTAATATTCCAATTGAAGATCATGTTAGATATGGGGTTGGGATAGAGTTGTTTGAGCTGTTGATAGTGTCGGTGAAGCAAGAGACAAAGTACATGCCTTTATTGATGACTTAAAAAAATGTTATCTCTTGATGGATAGTGAAGTAAAAAGTTATGTTAAAACGCATGATGTAGTACGTGACATTGCTATATCAATTGCATCCAGGGAGGAGCATTCGTTTATGGTAAGATGTGACCAAGCATTGAAAGAATGGCCAGAAAAAGAACGACACAAAAATTACGCTGCAATTTCAATGAGATGCACTGGTATGAGTTGGTTGCCCGATAATCTAGAATTTCCAAAACTCCATCTTTTACATCTAGAGGACAATTATGCATCAAAATTGCCAAAACTCCCATATAGTTTCTACAGAGGGATGAAGAAACTCAAAGCTCTAAACATGTTGAATGTGTACATAGAAGGAACATTGCCAACATCACTCCAATGGGTGACCAACCTTCGAAGCTTGTCACTATACAGATGCGGACAAATCAATGATGTATCTGTGATAGGAGCATTAAAGAATCTAGAAATTTTAAGTTTCAATGGCACTAGAATCAAGGAGTTGCCAAAAGAAATAGGTCGGCTTAGTCACTTGAAGCTACTAGATTTGTTGCAATGTGGCATGAAAAGGATTTGTCCAGGGGTTTTCTCAAGCTTATCAAAGCTAGAAGAGTTATATCTTGGATCTAGCTTTATTGATGAAAACAGTATAGAAGAAACTAAAGCGACTTTCACTGAGCTGTGGTTCTTGTCTAATTTTACTACTTTGGATGTTAAGTTGACAAGTTTCGAATACTGGCCAAGGGACTTGGTCCTTACACATCTACAAACATTCGTTATAATCCTTGGCCCTACTCTCCCTACTTAGTATTCTAGTGACTATCAATTTCAAAACCAGGTGACTCTCAAGAATCTTCACGGGAATGATCTTATGGAGAGTGGGTTCAAGATTGTTTTCAAGATCACTAAACAATTGCACTTAACACAAGTAGTATGTTTGAAGAATGTTGCCTATGATTTAGACAAAGATGGTTTCAAACAAAGAATATTGCACGATAACAACACAATAACATCAAATCGGCCTCCATTCCTGAAATACAATTCAGACTACATTATGGAACACGACAATGTGTGACACTCAATTGAATATCAGTGCCTACCTTCGGAAATGTCATTAAACCCTACTAAATGCAACCTAGAAACCGAATATGTGAGTGGATTAGTCAACGACACACATTTGGGTTTTGGGTGTTCCAACCAAAACCTATAATAAAAAAAAAAAATTTGAATTTTTTGATGTGTCGACCAGACACACAGTGGATATAAACTAACAAAAAAATATAGACACACATATATACGTACAATAGCATGAAAGAACACAAGATATGTGGAAAATGACCTGACCTGTTTGTGACGGAACAACGACGTCGCCAGAATCCAATTGTGAACAAATGAAGTTCTATGACCTAACAATCCTGTCACACCACAAACCCACTCCCCCCTTTTACATCCATTTGCACCAATATTAAGATTCACCTTCCAAAAATAATCACGCTAAAACGGGATGTGATATTATGTGATCCCTATTATGTCGACTACAATTTCGGGAATGGTACATCCGTCAAGGAAAATATACCAACCAATGAAAACAGGACCTCCTTGTAATATTGTTCAGTCGAATAGGACTTACACGTGTATTAGAAAACACCTAGGACCAAACAGAGTAACAAACCCTAGAATAGGACTTTCTGATCATTTTCCCATGAAATTAAGGAGAAAATGGAGGAAAAAGTAACAAGAAATACTATGTATCCCAAATATTCTGGGAGCCTCTATTTGCACACCACAAAAACTCTTATCCCACACCAATTTTCAATTTTTTTAATTACGAATTTGCCACTCAAAAAAATTACCAAAGAGGACAATTTTTCATCCATTCAAACCCGTTGGTGCCTGCGCCGACCATACTATCTCCAACCCTCGCGGCACCTCCCCAATGCAGCCCTTATCCCTCACCACCACCAACCTACAACCACCACCGCAACCCCCTTCTCTAGCCACTAGTGACTCTGAACAACCCTACTCTCCCTTCGCTACTGCTAATAGCCTCGCCTCTACCCTTGCCGTCGCAGTCAACCCCGTCGCCCAGATCCGCCATCGTGATCCATTTCTACCTCCATTTCAACCCTTCATCCACCGTAGAAAGAGACAAAGACAGATCGCGAGCGAGAGAGAGAAAGAGAGATCGCGATTGAGAGGTGGCGATGGTAGCAGTGGACGTTAGGGTTTTGAGACAAGGAAATGGGTGCTAGGGAGGGTTTTGCGACTGAATGGAAGGGAAGAAGGGGCTGCGACGCAAGGGGAAGGAAGTTGCGGAAGAAGAACCGGCGGGGGAAGGGAGGAGTGGTTGGGGAGAGGATGGCGGCAAGAGAAAGGGTAACTGACGCTGGTTAGGGTTAGGGTTAGGGTTAGAACTTCGGTGTTGGGCCGGCAATAGAAGCGGTGGCAGTGATAATGATTTAGGGTTAGGGTTGATGAGGGTATTTTTAGGAATTTGGTGGTGTGAATCGAGAAAAAAAATATTTTAAAAAAATGTGTGTTTGGTGTGAACTAAGTAATGGTGTGGTATGAGAGGGTGGTGTGCAAATAGAGGCTCCCAAATATTCTACCAAATATTTTACCAAACCTCTCATATGGGGTGGGATTCACACAAATCAACATGTGTGTGGTCCCACACCCATGTGAGAGGTTTGGTAGAATATTTAGGGTTTCTAGCATAATTCAAAAGTAAATAAGGCCATTTTGGTCTTATTATAAATAAAAAAAATATATTTAGTTTAGATAGCTTTTAAACTTCACCAATTTCTTATACAAATGAGAATTAATTATACTTATTTAATAGTTCCTTAATATATATCTTGAGAGCACATGTTAACAGAAGTCTTAATTTTTTGTAACTTTCTATATGAGTGAAGAGAGTCCTATTCATTTAATATTTTTTTAACATATACCCTGAGGACATATATTAACAAAAATCCTCAAAAATTCTTAAATAATGACCGACTTGGTTTAATAATAACCCAGGAGACCATTTACATGGTTTTTTTTTTTTTTTTTTTTTTTGGGGGGGGGGGGGGGGTTGGTAACCATTTACATGGGTTGCTGTTGACTAAACCAGGTACAAAATTATTGTACACAAATTAATAAAATTTATAAAATTTTATTGATAATTAATGTAATATATAATAATAAAAAGAATAAAAGGTTTTTAGTATTTATAATTTGTATAATAAGTGAAATCAATAATAATGTCATAACTAGTATTGGTACACTAATTAGTACATTAATTGATATATGTAACACCACTATAATTAAACTTTAAAATATTAAACAAGAGAAATACTAGAATAGACTGACAAATTCACTCATAATTTATGTAACAAAAGAGTTGAGTTTATATATTGGAATGTGTTACAAATTAATAATTGACACTTATCATGCCACATCATTGTTAGTCAAATTATAAAAACAATTTTTAGAATTTCGAACATTTTCCACTAAACAACACATCCAATTTTAATGACAATAATAAAGATTGTGTTTGCCTTTAAAAAACTTTAAAATGTTATAATTTTATACGTAATAATAAATATACGACTTTTTAAAGTAATCTTAATATATACCTTAAAATGACATGTTAAGAAGATCATATTTTTTAATGAAATGAAAATAAAGTTGAAATATTCTGATTTTAATGAAAGAAAAGAAACTCGAAAAGAATTTCATTGGTTTTCTAAAATCACACGTTAACAAGACTATTTTCCTTAATAAAACGGAAATAAAGTTGAAACATTCTAATTTTAATGAAAGAAAAGAAATTGGAAAAGAATTTGATTGGTCCCTTAAAACATTCCTTTAAAAAGAAATCAAAGTAAAGTTGAAACATTTTAATTTTAATAAAAGAAAAGAAAGAATTTCATTGGTCTCTTTTTAAAAATAAATCGGAACGATATATAGACAACATTTCTAACCACAGGCAATTAATTGGTCACTTTTTTTAATTATCTCCATGGAAAGAGTCCGCACGGAAGCAATGAGAAAGAATCTTTAATTTTTATTTTTTTATATATAGCTTTTGATTTTTTTAGTTTTTTTACTAAAAATCTTATTTTCCAAGCATATTCTTAAATTTTGTTCGGATTATAAATTTAAGTAAAAATTAAAAAAATCAAAAGTATTTTAAATAATAAAGCACCCAACACTCGCATACAATTAATTGTGTTCAGGAAAGATAAGAGGATAAGGGTCACTAGTAGTTTATTATTTGTCTTTTTTTTTTTTTGTTATTCAATTTTTAGATTTAAACAAATTTTGTTAGATTGAGTTTCACAAAAAAATTATTATTATTATTATTACTATTATATGGGAAACTAAAAAAATGTAATTAGTAAAAAATAATAATAATAATTGTTGAGTTTCACATAGTTTACGATATCATCTAATATATGGCAAACAAAAATTATGAAATCCTTAGACAATAATAACGTATTTATATTTTATCATAGGTGTAGTTTTTGTTTCTTAAAATAAAAATTAAAATGTGCAATTTTATAATTTATCATAATTTTTGTTTAATTTTTACTAATTACATTATAATTTATGTTATTGTTATTTAGAACTTAAAACATAGCATTAATGGTAAGAAAAAAAAATCATAAGCGAAATTGTGAAAAAAATAATTAAAATTTAATTAATTTTATTTTTTTACTATTTAATTTTAATTTTAATCTGAAAATTGTTTATTTAAAATCGTGCATAGCAGGGTATGTACAATTAATATGCCAAAGATCCAAATATAGAAACAAAATAATTAATGGAACTTAAGAGGTTAAAAAATTGTGTACAAGATTGAAGCTTAAATAACTCTTTGAAACGGATTTGTGGCCAAATGTTTCTACCAAATTTTTTTTTTTCTTTTCTTATTTATTTATTTATTTATTTTTTGGGTATAACATCACTCAAATTATTTGATACTTCTCTAACATCGCGAAGGAAATTTTTTTTTTTAAGATTCTTGATATTAAAATTTTATAAGATAAAAAATATATAATATTTTTATAATAATTGAGTCCCTTAACATTTTCACAGAGAAATCTAACACAGAAATTTTAAAATTTCTTTGATATGATCACAGAAAATTTTGAATTAGTATGATTATAGAGAAATTTTATCAAGGTACCGTCGCTAATAAAAATACATATTAAGCCTTTCATACTATTCCAAATTAGAAAGGGATATTTCACTATTTTTTACCATCACGAATTGTGTACTCACCTTCGTGTTCATATTTTAAAAGAGCAATGAAACATTACTTCAAAAGTAATGAGTATTTTTCAACTTGATGATCATCAAATAAAAATTTATATATTGAAAGATGTGGTTTAATGTGTATTTATAAAAAGGAAATTACTCCTATTAAATAATTTTTAAAAACCATATGTCATTATCTATGTGGTATGCGGGTGAAAATTTACGACATTATTTGAACCGTACACAAAATCAACGGGTTAGACTTGACCATTTCTTGACATGAACACGTATATGATAAGACTTGATAACAAGAATATTAAATAGGTCAGGTTAGTGCCAAATCTGTATAATACGAAATTGATACAAATAACTTGTATAATGAAGATTTTTTTTTTTTTTTTTTTTGAACAAGTATAATGAAGAATTAGTTATATATATTTTAATACTATTTTCACTAAAGATTATCATAACATTTTTAATTTCTTACATAATTCCATTCAATTTATTAAAAAATATATAAAATATGATTTTAAGTTTAATATAAGGTTTGTTTTTTCTTTTAATTGAACTAATATTTTTTTTTTTTGTCTATTATTTGAGATAATCTAGTAAAAAATATAATAATAAAATATATTTTTTATAAATTAAGAAATAAAATTAAGCTGAAATCAAATATTTTTATAAAGAATTCATTTAATAGAGATTAGTTTCATTAAATTTAACTTGTGAAGAATTTTTAAATTTTTTTCATATATTTGATATTTTTAGTAAATAGTGAAATTTTTTGACATAGCGCGCTAACACAACGTGAACTTGACATAGACCGAAAATGACACAACACGATAATGTAAAATAATAAATGGATTGAATTAGTGTTGAGTTAATTCTAACATGGACCCAAGATGATACAACACAAACGTGACCCAATACGACATGACACTCACCCTTCATTCGGTAATTGCTATCAATAAAAACTCCCACCCCACACTACTACATTATTTTTATAAGAGGAGGTTTTTTCCTAATCCATAATTTGGATTAAATGGCGCTTGTCGGCCCCGTGGAGTCCATCATAAATTTTATTTTGATAATTTGAATTATGTATTTTGTCAGGCACTTTGTATATTTTATTCATCAAAAAAAAAAAAAATTAGATCGATCTGATAATCGTAACCTATTCAATTTATCACGTTTATTACCAAAAAATATAGGATAAATTAGACTGACACTCCTTATGCTGTGTTTGGTTGGAGAATTTGAGAAGGGATTTGGAAAAGAAAATGGAAAAGGTAGGTGAAATGTAAATAAAACATACCTATATTTCACTTAATTTCATACACTTTTTTCCTTTTCCTTTCTAAATCCCTTTCCAAATCTCCTAACCAAACACAACGTTAAGATTTCTGTTTAATACAGATCCCCTATCACGTTTGAAAAGTTACACTTACCTCCTTGTTAGATTAAAATAACATATTTGCGCCTTAGACTTTCTATATATAAAATAATAAAATAATACTGATATTTTATTCATGTCATTTCAAAATAAATAACAATAATTTTCTTTGATTTAACTCATACAAAAAATTAAATTTCTTTATTTTACATTTTTACTATTTTTTGAAATATTTAATCAATTTTTTTTATTTTTTATTTTTTAGATATATAATCTAGATATACTTAAGAAGTATAATATTTTGTGATTTTTTTTTTAAATTCATCAAATACAAAAAAAAATATAAAAAAAATTTAGTAAATACTGTAATAAATGTAAATGATGGTGTTTGGTAATGCTGTAATAAATGTGGGTGAATAGACGAGACAGAAAAATGATGGTGGAAATAAAAATGAAAAATTTCTAAATAAAAATTTATACAAAAATATCATAAAGTATTGTGAAATGTTGTAAAATATAAATCATTTTACGGGTGTTTTGTTTTAAAGTGAAAGGTCATAAGTTATATCATTGTGTTTGAAAATTTTATATAAAATTTATATTTGAATATCATCAATTAATAAAAATATGTTCAAGTAGAATTTAATGATGAAAAGTTGTAGAATATAATCATTATGATAGAGAGAAGAAATGATAAGAAAAAAGAGATAAAATGGTCATTTAGAAAATTTTAAGGTATGAAATTAGCAATCTCGGGGGTAATTTATAATGAGATTACAAACCTTAGGGAGGGAATGTAATTTTTCAAACGTAATGAGAGAATCTGTATTAAACAGAAATCTTAGAGGGTGTCAATGTAATTATCCAAAACTATATGACAATTGTGTTTTTAAAAATAAATTATCTTTTTTTTAATAACAAACACTATAAATTGAATATGTTATAATTATCGGATAAATCTAACATTTTTATAAATAAAATACACTAAATACCCGATAAAATAAATGACTTATATTATTAAAATGGTTCCATAGTAAATCCCACCGGCCCAATATGAATCGGAGGGAATCTTCTTCTATTTTTTATATGAATGTTTTAGTAAGTTCATACTTCATGTTTTAATAATTATTTTATTCATGACTTATAATTTTTCATTGTGCTTAATGTTATTTTGTTATGTTTTATTTTTTAATTATAACTCAAAAAAAATTAAAGTTATACCATTTTCCATTTTACCATGATGTTTCCCCTAACTATAACATTTCAAGCCTCATTCAAACCCTCATTGCTTTGCTCTTCATTGCGACGGGTTGTTAAAGCTGTGCATTTGTAATCTGTACAAGACTCTGGAAAATTTCCAAGGTTTTTCTTCTTTCACTTCCGCTTCCACTTCAGTTTTATTATTGCTCTCTGTTAACAGCTTCCCAGAAAAAAAAAAAAAAAAAAAAAAAAAAAAAAAAAAAATCCCTGTATTCTCTTTTGATTTTAGAAAGCTTTGCAATCTTCTCCTCTGCAACTCTATTTGTTAACTCTGTCTTGAGCGGTTACTTAATCAGTATTCTCTGCATTCTGTTTTCATTTTTATTTCTGTTGTAGTACAAAAGCTCTTTTTGTGTTCAACCATTACTTTTTGTGTTCAACCATTACCTTTTGATTTTGCATTGTGTTTCTTTCCTATCACTCACCCTCTAAAATTTTTTTGGGTAAATTACATATACCTCCCTCGAGATTTAGCTAAATTTATACCTCTGATATTTCAGAAATTACAAATACTCTCAAGGTTTATATTTTCATAACAAATTACCCCGTGACGTTTATATTTTCATAACAATTTGCTCCTTAATTTGTTATGCAAATAGTACCTTTAGGGTATCTGTAATTTCTCAAACCTCAGGGTATCTGTAATTTTGTTAACCCTCGAGGAGTATATGTAATTTGCCCAATTTTTTTATTTCAACTATTTGCTTACCAGGAAAAAAAAAACTCTATATCTTCTTTTGGTTTTAGAAAGCTGTGTTTTCTCCTCCTATCCAACTCTATTTCAGCTGTGTGTTGAACAGTTACCAAATCAGTATTTTTTGCATTCTGTATTCATTTCTATTTCTGTTGTAGTACAAAAGCTCTTTTTGTGTTCAAACATTACCTTATTCTCTCCGCGCGGATTTATCAATATCAAGTTTGTAAAAAGAACCAAATTCTTGTTAGTGATTATGTATAATCAAAAAAAAAAATAAAAATTCTGAAAAACCTTTTGCTTGTTTATATTCTTTTTCTACGAGATGCCAGGAATTCCTTGTACTGCACACATTCCTGGTCATAGTATGGAAATTGTGAAGAAGACTATTTAGCTTTATCTCTTCTTTTTTTTTTTATCCAAACGGGGGTGGTGTGGCTATGTTACTCTTGTCAGATTTAAATGTCATAAAATGACATCCATAGTTTTTTATTCTAACAGAATCAAATTCGACTATATACTAGACAGAAATAAACGGGAAATAGAACGGATAAATGTAGGTAACAAATAATTCTAGGAGGGATTATTCGTCTTCCTAGTCTTCGACACAAGAAAAGGAATTTTCCACACCCCTTTCTTGTGTCGAAATAATAACGATTCTTGATCCCATTCGTCAAAGATTCCTATTTTTAGTTTCTATTTTTTCCAGATGTATTAGAACTCTTTGTTATGCAAATAGTACCTTTAGGGGTATCTGTAATTTCTCAAACCTCAGGGTATCTGTAATTTTGTTAAACCTCGAGGGAGTATATGTAATTTGCCCAATTTTTTTATTTCAACTGTTTGCTTACCAGGAAAAAAAAAAAAACAAAAAAAACTCTATATCTTCTTTGGTTTTAGAAAGCTGTGTTTTCTCCTCCTCTCCAACTCTATTTCAGCTGTGTGTTGAACAGTTACCAAATCAGTATTTTTGCATTCTGTATTCATTTCTATTTCTGTTGTAGTACAAAAGCTCTTTTTGTGTTCAAACATTACCTTATTCTCTCCGCCCCCCCCCCCCCCCCCCAAAAAAAAAAAAAAAAAAAAACCTTTGTATTCTCTTTTGATTTTGCAAAGTGTTTCTTTCCTATATTCATATCCTCTACAAAAATTTTGTTCAACTGTTGCTTACCGGGGGAAAAAAAAAAAAAAACCCTGTATCCGCTTTTGGTTTTAGAAAGATGTGTTAGCTCCTCCTTTTCAACTCTATTTTAGCTGTGTTGAACAATTACCAAATCAGTATTATTCTCCCCATTCTGTCTTCATTTTTACCAAGCTCGCTTCTGTCGTTTCTAGTTCTATTACAATACAGAAGTTCCTTGTTTTCTTCTGGTTTTACACATTACACTGTCTCTGCACCCAAAAAAAAAAAAAACAGAGAGAGAGAGAGAGAGAGTAATGTAACTGAAATAGAAGTGAGAAATGGCTATCACTGTTTTTGGCGTTGTTGGTGTTGTTGCTCCCATTGTAGCCAAGATCGGAAACTTTCTAATGGCTCCATTTAGCCGTCAACTTGGCTATGTATTTTGCTATAACAGCAAGATCAAGAATCTCAAAGAAGAAGTCGACAAGTTGGGTGAGAAAAGAGGTGCAGTGCAGCTATCAGTTAACGAAGCAGAAAGAAATGTGAAAGTTATTGGGCCTGATGTTAAGGGTTGGCAGGCAAGGGCTGATAAATGCAGCGAAGATGCCAAGAGAATTCTAGAAGGTGAAACTGAAGCAAACAAAGGTTGTTTCTTTGGGCGTTGTCCAAACCTGAAGTTACGTTACTCGGTAAGAAAGCAACCAAGAAGGCAATAGAGCTGGCTAAGTTACACAAGGAGAGGAAACTGACAGAAGTGGCCTACAATGAGCCTCCACCAGGGATAGAATCCACATCCACTGAAGGTATTAAGGATTTTAAATCTTTAAGATTGATCATGAACGATGTCATGGAGGCGCTGAAGGATGATAGATTCCACGTGATTGGGATATGTGGGATTGGGGGTGTTGGTAAGACAACAATGGTGAAACAAGTTGCTAAAAGAGCGACAGAAGAGAATTTGTTTGATGAGGTTGTGATGGCTGTAGTGTCCCAAAGTCCTGATGAAAGGAAGATTCAAGGTCAAATTGCAGATGGATTGGGTTTGGAATTTAAGGGGGAGACTGAACGTTGAAGAGCAAATCGACTGAATCAAGGACTGAGGTGTCCCAAGAAATTCTTGGTCATATTGGATGATGTTTGGAACATACTCGAACTAACTGGCATAGGAATTCCATTGGGAGATGGTCACAAGAATTGCAAAATTTTACTCACTTCAAGATTTGATTATGTGTGTGATGATATGGGAGCTCAAACGAAATTTACAATTGCAGCCTTATCTACAAATGAAGCGTGGAAGCTCTTCAAGGATATGGCTGGAATTTTCAATGACACAAGCCACACAAGTACTGATTTGTATTTCACACAGAAGGCAGTTGCAACTGAATGTGGAGGCTTGCCGGTTGCTATTGTTACAGTTGCGAGGGCACTCAAAGATAAAGATAGGCATTCATGGGATTCTGCTCTTCAACAATTAAGCAGGTCCCTCGTCAAAAACATTAGGGGAGTAGAAGAAAAGGTGTTTAAATCTTTGGAGTTGAGCTACAACTACATAGAAAGTACAGAAGCTAAGAAATGCTTTTTGCTCTGTTCCTTATATCCGGAAGATTTTAATATTCCAATTGAAGATCTTGTTAGATATGGGGTCAGGATAGAGTGGTTTGAAGCTGTAGATAGTGTCGGCGAAGCAAGAGACAGAGTGCATGCCTTTATTGATGACTTAAAAAAAAGGTATCTCTTGATGGATAGTGAAGTAAAAAGTTATGTTAAAATGCATGATGTAATACGTGATGTTGCTATATCAATTGCATCCAGGGAGGAGCATTCGTTTATGGTAAGATGTGACAAAGCATTGAAAGAATGGCCAGAGAAAGAACGACACAAAAATTACGCTGTAATTTCAATGAGATGCACAGGTATGAGTTGGTTGCCTGATAATCTAGAATTCCCAAAACTCCATCTTTTACAGCTAGAGGACAATTATGCATCAAAACTGCCAAAACTCCCATATAGTTTCTACAGAGGGATGAAGAAACTCAAAGCTCTAAACATGTTGAATGCGTACATAGAAGGATCATTGCCGACATCACTCCAATGGTTGACCAACCTTCGAAGCTTGTCACTATACAGATGCAGACAAATCAATGATGTATCAGTGATAGGAGCATTAGAGAATCTAAAAATTTGAAGTTTCAGTGGCACTAGAATCAAGGAGTTGCCAAAAGACATAGGTCGGCTTAGTCACTTGAAGCTACTGGATTTGTTGCGATGTGGCATGAAAAGGATTTGTCTAGGGGTTCTGTCAAGGTTATCAAAGCTAGAAGAGTTGTATCTTGGATCTAGCTTTAATGATGAAAACAGTATAGAAGAAACTAAAGCGACTTTCACTGAGCTGGGGTTCTTGACTAATTTTACTACTTTGGATGTTGAGCTGACAAGTTTCGAATACTGGCCAAGGGACTTGGTCCTTACACATCTACAAACATTCGTTATAATCCTTGGCTCTACTCTCCCTACCTACTATTCTAGTGACTATCAATTTCAAAACCAGGTGACTCTCAAGATTATTCACGGGAACGATCTTATGGAGAGTGGGTTCAAGATTGTTTTCAAGATCAGTAAACAATTGCACTCAACACAAGTAGTAGGTTTGAAGAATGTTGGCTATGATTTAGACAAAGATGGTTTCAAACAATTAACTGCATTGTGGTTGGGTAAGTGTGAGGATCTGGAATATCTCATCGAAACAACAAATGGAGATGGGGTTCAACTATGAGAGGAGGCCTTCAGTGCTTTGAAAGAGATGCAACTATTGGACTTGCCTGCATTGACACATTTGTGGAAGGGTCCCACTCAACTTGTACGGCTTCGTAACCTGACATTTGTAGAAGTGAAGAGATGTGATAAACTGAAAAGCACGTTCTCAGTTTCCATAGCCACAGATGTGAGGCAACTGCAGATAGCATCAGCAACAACGCATAAAATTGTGTTTCCTAAACTGAGGGAATTAATTCTTGGACGCCTGCCAAGTTTTACTGCTATCTGCAAGGCCATTAATGCAATTAAGCTGCCGCAATTGAACCAACTGATACTCTGTAAGATACCAAAGCTCAATAGTTTTTGCAATGCTTCAGAAAGCAATTACAATACCATTCAACCTCTCTTCAACAAGGTATGCTTCTCTGATTTAAGTTTGTTTTGAATTCCATGTTTTTTTCCGTTTAAAATGTTAATGACGCATGATGGAGAAACAATGTTGAGACAAAATAAAAAAATGTAGAGTTCTAATTACTCAAATAAAACTACAAAAATCAAAGTGAAATTTCACTGAAATTAGAGGAACCAATGGTATATTTTATCTTAAAAAAATGTAGAATACTTAATTATTAATAATGTGTTAAAAAATCTAAAAGGAGGTTTGAGTAGTGGTGGTAAAGAGATTTTTATAAAGTCTCTATTTTACTAGAATGAGTAGAACAGTAATACTAGAATTCTTGGTGAAAGCTCTTCAAATAATCTTTTTACTGCGTTATTTTAGATACATTCTTATTAATCTTTAAAATTATCATTGGTTTTGTTTGAGATATCTCTTTATGTAAATTTCACAAATATACATTTTATTAAACGTGAAGAGAAAATTTCATTTTTCCCCCCAAATTATATCTCGATGATCAATTTAACTCTTGTACTTCTTATAATATCGATTTTACACCTAAACTATTTAATTTTGGATCAATTCACCACTGTCATCAGCTGACGTCTATAATTAGATAGCACTTATTGTCCTTTTTATTTGAGATTTCATTTTACCCCCAAACTATCTCAAAAATATCAATTAGACCCTTATGAAGTTTGGAGGTCTAATTGATATTTTTGAGATTGTTTGGGGGGCAAAATAAAATTTCAAATGAAATTTTAATGTCACATCAGGAACTTCTGTTTGATTATAAATGGCAACTAACAAGAAGGATAAAATTGATCCAAAATCAAATAACGTAGGTGTAAAATCGAAATTATAAGAAATACATGAGTTAAATTGATCATTAAGATATAATTTTGGGGGGGAAATGAAATTTCCACTAAAATGAATGCGCATAACAAAAGTAATGAAGTTCTAAGAAACAATAAAAATAAAATTAATGTCACATGAACATCCTTAACTGTGCCGACATGAGCTAAGGGAGGTTATTTAGTATTCCTGGAGCATGGCCAATTAGTGCCACATGAGAATTGTAATTGGTGGGAAGAATAGGGGCCACAATTTTGTATTGGGAGATTATGTTTGGTGATTTGGTGGATGACGTTGCCATGTTAAACAGCTAGAGCACCTAATAATTAATTTTTCAGCTAGGCGTACATGTTTGCATGTGTGGATATTTTTTAGGGGAAAAAAAAATACTAAAATACGACTTTCATTGGAGTAAAATATCTTAAGTAGGACCACATGTCAAACAATTCTATGAAATAGGACTTCTCAATAAATGCCTTTAATCGGAATGACGAATGGTTAAGGTTGCTGAAATCAAAATTAGTCGGAAATTGTGGATTACCTTTTGAATCAAGTAATGACGAGCCGACCTTATTTTTTCTCAAAATTACTTTACTTAGCCAATTTTACATAAGTTGCCAAAAATCTATCTTACTTTGCAAAACATGTCCAAAGGCTCATATTTTATAAAACTCAAAAACATATTCTATTTTCTCTTGTTAACTTTATCTTGTTTTAAATGACAAAATCAATAATTTTCGGGTATAGTGAGCTTGCATTAGAAAAATAAAATAAAAATGCATACAATTTCATAGTTTTTGAAGAAAATAACATCTAGTTCAAAAACAGTGAAATTCACTCAATAGCCTGAGTAAGTGGTTTGCAATTTCATTTTCAAAACCACAGTCGACACAAACATAATCGAAAATTCTGCTATGCTATTTTCAACGTTAACGTTGTGCTTGGTTGGGAGATTTGGAAAGGGAAAGTGAAAAGAAAAAGGTAAGTGAAATGTGAATAAAATATATCTATATTTCACATAGTTTCACACACCTTCTTCCTTTCTCTTTCCAAATCCATTCCTAAATCCTTCAACCAAACACAGCGTAAATGAATGATCTTTAATTTAAATAAAATATATTGTGTTTAACTATATTTGTAACCCTGTGAATGGTTTCTGCAGGTTGAATTAATTGCCATTGAGAAATTGTTGATCTTATCAATGCATAACGTGATAGAGATATGGCCTGGGAAACTTCTGGAAAAACTAAGAGACATGATAATTTTTAGGTGTCCTAAGCTATTGAATATTCTTTTTCCATCCAATTTGATCAAGGGCATGCAGAGTCTTGAACAAGTTCCAGTGGAGTACTGCCAATCTGTGGAAGTAGTATTTGACCGTGAAGGAGTAATTGTTAGGAAAGGCTATTCAGATATCCTACTCCCTTCATTAACACAATTGATGCTACTTTATCTACCAAAGTTGACACATGTTTGGAAGGACAATTTACCAAGAATTCAAGGCTTTCAGAACCTAACATCCCTAATAATAAGTGGTTGTGGTAATTTGAGAAATATATTCTCACCTTCTCAAGCCAGACTTCTTGTGAAACTACAAAAAATAAAGGTAGCTGAATGCGGTGTGCTGGAAGCAATCGTTGGTGAGGAACCAAAAGTGGATGATGAAGTTGCAGCCAATATAATCATGTTTCCTCAACTAAGTAGTCTCAAACTCTATAGTATATGTCCCCAGGCTTACACAGTTGAAGGATCATTCTTGAAGAAGATAGAAGTGATTAATTGCCCCAACATGAAGGCACTCCCCTCAGCATTCCAGGGCATTCCAGAGCTACAAGAGAGCAATGTTCAAAAAGTGGACTTTTTTGGCTCAGCTCAACACCATCTCTGGGATGGAAATGTAAGTGAGTTATCTTAAATAGCATTCACTATCAACAGCCTATTCTTTAAAAGAAAATGTTTCCAAGATCTGTTAAGTTAAACTAAAGTTAAACCTCAACATGATTAATCATAAGAAAAAGCATTTTGATATTCTTTAGCAATATTGAAGATGACTGTATTGTTGGGTAAACAAATCAAGGGGGGTAAACTCTTTAGCAATTGATGTGGTCAAAGATTTTGTCAAGTAAAATACTCCATTCTTATTAATTATAAAAAAAAATTCTACACAAGTTCTCTTCAAAATGATGTAATTGTAGTATTTCACACAATAACAAATCATATATTTCTTAATCTAATCCAATTATATGGACTTAATATATAAACTTATTGAGATTTAATCAATTTTGATATTCTTAAATTATGCAAGTATTTTTTAGAGAGACCTGAGTCAACAATATAAATGCATCTATCATGTATGTCTGGTTTTTTCATCTTTCAATGGTCTTAAATTTCGAAGAACATATGTGTTTGGATGGGGTGTCTCTGGCAAGCTTTGCTTTCTTATTCATCTAAATATAATAGTGAAAAAATACAATCTTTTCTTTTATTTTCTCAGCTAGTTGAGAGATCACAAGTAGAGTGTATATGTTTTTTTTTTTCATTGTCACATTGGTCTAAGTTAATGTGTTTTTATTATGTAATTAGTAAATATGCCACTAACGCAATTGAGGTGATAACATTTGCAGTTTAGTTTAAGCAGCAATGGAAAACTTATTGTCACAGGAATAAATGAGCCAAATGACATACGGCACAATCAACTTGAAGTTGGATGCCTTCACAAAGTAAAATTCATGCAGGTCCAGTGTTGTGGGAAATTATTAACTGTTGTTTTGTCTAGTTTAATGCAAAGACTGCACAATATGAAAGGGCTAAAGGTTTGGTGGTGTGGCTCACTGGAAATGATATTTGACCTCCTAGAAGGGGTGTGTGCTAGTGCTAGTGCTAGTTCTAGTGGTGGTGCTGGTGAGGAAGAAACATCAATTACACCATTAGACTTTTTGGAATTGAAGTATTTGCCGAAGCTGATGCATATATGGAAGAATGTTTTCCAAGAAATTAATTGTTTTGAAAATCTAACATCTCTAACAGTGGAGTGGTGTGACAAATTGAGATATATATTCACAATTTCCATGGCAAACCTCCTTGTGAATCTAGAAGATCTATATATTAGACATTGCAAGAAGGTAGAAAAGATTGTCACTAGGGAAAATGAAGAAGAAATCCTTTTGCGACAATTTCCCTATGTCGAACTTACCAATCTTCCCAGTCGTGTGTTTTGGTCCGGACATAAATGATATTCAAATTCTAGTCAGTCACTCAACTGTAAATTTCTGCCTCAAATTTGCAGGTAAAACTTCAATTATGTTTGCAAGTTTTCACCGTATTCAATTTCTAAAAATATTGAAATTTTTAGAAATTGAATTATGAAGTACAACCACTTGAACTTGAGTACATATGATAATAGAAAAAGTAAAAATAACGTCTAAAAATATATTTTTACCAGGTAATAACCAGTCAATCAAAAAGGGTAAAATAAGGTAGTAAACCTAGCCACACCTCGTCAACAACCATGGTGTGTCCAAGAACAACTACCTATCCTTAAAAAAGGGAAAATTTATTGGGGGTGTGTACCATTTGCATTTATTATGTATATATTCCGCATTTTTGTAGCAAATATTGCGTAATCTTTTGATCGAGTTAAATAATTTGTGATTCATAAGTAAAATTATGCATTTTGGTGGTAATATTACATAATTTTTCATCGAAACATTTTTAAACCACAAAATATGTAATTTATTTTTTGAACCCCAAATTGTTATAACTTTATCAAAAAATTACATAATATTTGCTAAAAATATATATATAACATGTTCAAAAATAAATAAATAATAAGGTGCATATAATACACACCATATTCCATCATTCAGATATAATTAATGTTCATAGCATTAAACTGTGTATTTAAGAATTAATATCATACATATATATATATTCTTACGATATGTTTCATATGCCGTCAACAATTGTTTACCGTTTAGACAATATCTATTGACATTGTAGTGTGCATGGCTAGGTTCATTATTTTACAAACAAATTGATTTTTACTTCAAAATTTTAATATATTGTCAAATGTTTAACATTATTTTCTCTTTAATTCCTGCATAGCCAATGACGGTGAGAATCACTTTTACGATTACAATAAAGATGACTTTGTTGATGAAGATTATGAAGAAGACTTCAGCCCTAGTGATGACGATTTCCTTTGTGATTACTATTACAATGATGGTGGTGATGACGACGACGATGACTTTGGCAATGATGACGACGACGACTACGACAACGATGATGATTAAAAACGCTGTTGGGTATTAGCAACTGCAAATTGTCAACACTTTAAAGAAAAAGGTATCCTATTGTACACAAAAAAATTGTCATTGCATAAAATGCCACTTCATCTTGTTATTAAGAATAAACTTTATTTTCGAGGAATACTTTAGTGACATCAATTAATGTTCTTCTTCCTATTCCAATATGTTCAACTTTCAACGTATCACAAAGGTTATTTATATTTACATCATGTCTCTCTATCCCAAATACACTCTCTACCACAATAAAATGAGAGTAAGAGAAACATCCCAGGATAGAGGTACAAGAGAGTACAACGAAAGATCCTTTGCATGAATTACATTGAATGTAGTTGCTTTTAATTAGCATGTATTCATTTTCAAAATTTGATCGCAAATGTTTTGCTATGTATGCTGTTCATAAATAGGAGGTTGGAGGATGTACTCAATTTCTATGAAAATCAAGAAGCTGGAGAAGATAGCTGCCCTATTTATGCAGAAACCAAGGTTACAAGGTGTTCTTATTTATGGAAAAACTATTTAGTTGTTATATTTCGTTTCAACTATTGTTTGAACTTGAAAAACAAAACAAAACAAAACAAAATAAAAAAACAGAAACATAAAAAAAACAAAAAATAAAAAAACAAAGCTATTGTCCGAACTTGAATAATTTGTTTGCTATTTGGTGGTATTGCTTGGTTTGTATTAGTGTGTCTTTTTGTAGTATTTGTTGGGTTTAGCGTATCTTTTCGTTGGCTGGGTTGATTGTGCTATTATTTGTTTTTTGTTTTGTGTACAACTGGATTGACTTTATTATTAGACATGTAATAATTTTGTTTGAATATGTAAGTGTACTTTATGTGTAAATGCAACCATGCCATTGTTATTTGATGTGAGTTTTTTTAAGTGTGCTTTATGTGTAATTGCAACAATGCCATTATTATTTGATGTGAGTTTTTTTATTTTTAATTATGACTAATTGTTGATGTGCTTTTGATAATGGTTGACTTCCTTAACAATAGATGCAATTTATTATTTAACCTCTGTTCCTATCTTTGTTTAGCTAATTCATAACCATGAATTATATGTTACGAGGAAATTGATAAAAATGTAACTTAGAGAGTAAATATTTCGAAATCTTACAAAAGAAAATTTTAGATTGAAAAAATGGTATTCCTCCTTGAGCGGTTAAGATCTTCTGTCCCCAATTGGTGTACCCATCTTCTGTCCCAGTAATTACATGCTGCCACATGTTGATAATGAAAAACTCATCAGTCAAATTAGAAAGCGAAAATCTCAGTATGGCTTCTCTTTAGTTTGATGAAAGACTAGAAAGGTGCTGTTGGGTCCTGTGGATCACTTTTAAATCTCATTTTGATAATTTGAATTGTTTATATTTTAAAATTCGACAAGTACATTATCTCTACAAAATTAAGTTGACCGGATAATGGTAACAATGTATTTGAATCAGTTTTGTATGGGGAAAAAAAAAAATAAACAGTGAAAAAATAAACATTTCATACAAAATTGACTCGAGCACGTTGTCTCTGTTATCCTATCGACTTGATTTTTTACATGAATAATATGCTTGACAAACCTTAAAATGTGAACGGTTCAAATTATTGAAACGGGACTCAAAAGTAAATCCATTAAACCGGACTGGACTATCCAATTCGATTACAGACCGGAGACCGTGCAATTCCAAAATCTCCATTCCGTCTCTACCTTCTGTCACTACGAACCCTTTTCATATCGATGGGTGAATCTTTTCCGTCTCAGCGGTGTTCTGCCTATCATCCCCTCCAAACTCTCAACATACCCTCTGCCTCGTGCATGTCCTCATCGTACTCATCAATTGACCCAATCCCTTTTCTTTTCTTTTTTTTCCTTTGAGCCTATTTGATGCCTATTTGATTTTTAGAATTGAACTCTCTCAATCTCCCTCTCTCAACCAAACCAAGTTCGTTTAATGTGAGAAAATTTAATTGCAATTTCAAAATCTTAATACATAGATACGCATATGTATATATAAGTGACACTTTTTTCCGATTTATTCATTGATTTTTAATTATCCAGCTACATATCAAACAAAATCATATCATTTGAGATGTAATTAACTGAGAGAAATGTGCTTAGTTTTTGTCCTTTTTCTTTCTTGATGGGAATGGTTTTGATTCTTGAAGCCATAAATTATTTATGCTTATATCATTGAGATGGAAATTGAGGGGTACTAGTTTGCCTAGATCTGAAATGTATCAATTATATATATTGTCACCCGAATAATTAATCTTGGAGAGAGCAGAATATGAAACCTTAGGGCTCCAAAATCTTACTAAAATGTCACGTTCCAATAGGTTAAAAGAACATAGAATAGATTAAAAGAGAAGCAACAATGGAGAATAGGATCCACACCTGATGTATTGGGTACCCAGGGGTTGTCAAGTTGTAGTTACAGCAAATAAAAAGAAATGATGAGAATGAGAGAATGGACACGCGGCAGCTTGTAGTCACTGGGATAGAAGATGGGCACAGCAATTAGGGACAGACGATCTGAGCCCCTTGCGGAAGACACTACTCGACTTTTTGTTGAATGGCTTTAAAGCATTGCATAGGAGTAACCGAAGGAGTTTTGGCACTTGGTAAGGTTTTAGCGTACAAGTCTTGAGACTTTTGGTTTTACATTTTTCAGGATCAATTTTTAGGAGTTTGGTACAGTGGTCTGAGGACGGTCCTCTAAGTGCTAAACGAATCGCATTCAGGACTTAAGTGTGGGGTCGAATTTTAGCAGTTGTACTCTCTGACTTAAATGGTATGTGCATTGTGGAGTTAGTGCACACACTCGAAATTTGCTCTCGTCCTACTCTGGTGAAACCAACATTAGGTAGTTGATTTCGAAATCGACGGATGATAGATTTAGAGAGTTTGCTCGTTAACTAAAAGCATTGCATAGGAGAGCAGACTCTCACCTTATGTTATAATCAAATGCTATGTTTGGTTTATAGATTTAGGTAGAAATTTAAAAAATAAAAACGAAAAAATAAATAAATAAAATGTAAATAAAATATAATTACATTTCATATATATATATATATATATATTCATTTTTCTTTCTAAATCTCTACTTACATTCATGAATCAAATTCAACCTTAAAAAAATTCTTATCTTGTGGAGAACTTTTGTTTTCGAAAAAAATCTTATGGAGAACTAATATGCACACAAAAAACATGTGTGAGCTTGTCCATTTTTGTTTCTTCACACAATGACAACCAAAAAAAAAACAAAAAACAAAAAATTAAAAAAAAAAAAGAAAGAAGAAAAAAAATATTAATATCAAATTCTTGCCCCATTTTTCTCTTGATCTATAAATATTTTTTAATCAAGTACGTATATGGTTTACTTTATAATTTATTTGTACGTTTTTCTTGACTTTTCTTATTTTTGGTACTAATTTTCTTATACCCTACTTTATCAATCCTCTACCAAACCTTTTTTATTAGAATCAAATTTGTTCATATACAATCGGTTCAGAAAATTTAGCAATCCCTATATTTTGAACAAATATTTAAATTAATTTTTTTATAAGAAAAAAAATCATATAGCTGTGTGATTTTCCTAATCAAGTGTTTGCGCATAAATTCTGTGACTATTTGGTCAAGAATAAGCCCTTCTTAAGAAAAGAACTTCACCTAATAAAAGCAGGCTACAATACAGAATAAAGCATGCAAAGATTAAGAACAAAATAAGAGTTATACAAGGTAGATTTAGACCAAACACCATATCGGGAAGAGCATATATATGAGGTTGTTTGAAATAGGGTCATGATTTAATATTTTCTGGCAATCTGGAAATTGAAGTCGTTGAATAATCTGATTTGCTCTATATCTATTTTGAAGCTTGTATACAAGAACAATAGTGAATAAATAAATAAATAAATAAATTAAATAAATTTAAAAAAAAAAAAAAAGAGATAAAACCAAAAAAATTGACCACAGCAGAGGATAGCCCAAGCCATCAAAGATCTACAAAATTCCCACTTCACAAAAAAAACAAAGCCCCAAAAGATTCAATAAATACCTCATTGACAATACCTTATGACAAACTCAAAATCTGAGTTCAGAAGGTCCCCAGCATCACCCATCTGAAAGTGATCATCATTTGCTTCAAGATCCACTGATTTTCTCAAAACTTCATCTTTTCCAGTAAATCCAAAACAAGCAATCTACCTACTTCATTGTGGCTTCAGCTTCCCTTATGATGATTTTGCTTCTATTCATAATATCCCCTGTAGTTGGATATGGTGGTCCTGTGAGGGAGGCGGTTTTAGTCTTTTAGGGAGGTGTCCAATACTACATATTCCAGTACTTCCACAATTTGTTCAAAAAAAAGTACTTCCACAATAAACTCATTGCTCCAATTCCCTGCGCATTTAAACTCTCAATTTGGAAACAAATAAAAACATCAATGAAACACTTTGTATTCAAGTAGGGATACTAAGCCACCAATGGTCTGCCTAATACAAGTAATCCTATTGGATTTCTGACTTCCATTTCCTAATAGACTCTCTCTAGCCAAATAAGTTTTTAGATAATAACCCCACTCCAAAAGATGTCACCATCAATTCTTAGTAATCAACCAATGAGCTATATTATCAACACATTGCCTAATTCAAATATTTGACAATTTGATTAATAAATGTTGTCATATCATAAAAAATGCTGGCACCACAACACTAGTATCACCATTACTGATGTTGCGCTCAGTGTTTTTAAAGGCTCAAGGCAAACCAAGGCGCAAAGGTCTCGTGGGGCCTAGGCTCAAAGTGAGGTGCACGCTTCACTGAAGCAAGGCACACCTTTTTAGTAAAAAAATAGATAAAAATTAATATAGCCTAATAATTCAAACTTGAACATAAGAAAAATGAAAGAATTCACAATTAATAACACTTCAAAAAAGAAGTAGATCAAAAAAATAAGGACAAATCATTTTGCAAAATAAGGCAAATTGTAGAAGAATAAGCCATAAAAGCAAATATCATTACAAATGCAAAATAATCAAGATTCAACAAAACATAAATATCCCAAAAAAAATCAGAAAAATGATGAACCCAGGGTGGAAGAAGAAGAAGAAGAAGAAGAAGAAGAAGAAGAAAAAGAAAGAAAGGAACAATCAAAAGGAAGGGGGGAGGAAACAAAAACAGATCCTAGATTTGTGAAGAAGAAGAAGAAGAAGAAGAAGAAGAAGATTTTCAACCCTTTGTGGCCACAAATATAAGTCTAATATGTTACCCAAAAAAAAAAAAAAAATCAAAAGCTGGTATTAGAAAGGAAAAAGAAATGTAGAATCTTTAATGAAGCGTGCGACTTGGGCGCCTTGCTGCACTTCATTGAATGAGCCTTGCCTTGCCATGTACAAGTCACATGAGCTGCGCCTTGAGCCTAGGCATGCCTATTACAACACTGATCATGCTCCACTATCTTCACATCCCCTCCCTCTGCTAGTGTTCCCTTCACTCTCTCAAATCTGAGCCACCAATTCAATTATGCCTCTCATAACTATCATTTTGACATCATCCACTACGACCACCATAATGTTTCATAAACATCATCTGTTGGGAATTCATAACACCTAACCAATATCGGTGAGACAAAAAACAGAGAAGAAAAATTGTATAAGAATTATAAATCACACGCATACACACGAAGACAAGATTTACATAGTTTACCCCAAAACTAGAGTTGCATCCACGGTCTCTGCAGTTCCAATATGATACATAGATAAACCCCCACCGCTCTCAACTCCATATACATAAAAAAATAAAAAATAAATTATGGCAACAAGTGCAAAAATAGTAAAAATACTCTCCAAATTTGGGATCCACACTACCATCAATATATATTGTATGGCATGAGTTGCTATACAAATAATTTAGTAACCAAGCAAAACAATATCTTCCCTAATTAAAGACAGAAATACGAGACCATTTGTATGTTAGTTCAATGCAACACAGGCATCAAGAATCATATATTTTCCCAACAAGATAGAAGTAGAGAACATATCAATCAATCATCAAACATGCCCAAATTGCAAATCATAATAAATTTCTCCAACTAGTAAACAAAACCCACCATCTAAATCCATCAAACAGAGATCCTACTTACAAATTTAAACCCATATTACTCCTAATATCTAAAACCCTGATGCATAGTACTCTCATAAAATCTAAAACCCAGCTGCATTCAAGCACCTTCCAATCTCAAAAGAAAGAAAAGCATCAATACAAGCATACTGAACCTGTTCAGGGTAGAGCCACTTATTGTCCCACCTACTCATCGTAATCCTCTTGGGCTTCTCAATCTCCTTCCCTAGCACCTCTCTCGCCAAGGTCTTCAACCCCGCATTGCGAAGTTCCATCATGCCGCAGTCAACCGCCAAGGAGCGAAGATCAACAGGGGTGGCCACAGACAACCCATATTCCTCAGTCAACTTGTCGACATCGGTGTGAATACCCACACCCACAAAAGTGTAGATAGGGTTGCTGAGGAAGTCGAAGAGGGATTGGGGGATTTCGGGGGAGTAGATGAGTTGGAAGATGAGGCATCGGCAGCCGACGCAGAGTTGGAGAGTGGCGGCGGGGTAATCGTGGAAACGGTTTTTGTTGGGTCGCCACTCGATGTCGAGGCCGACGATGAGGGGGTGGAGAAGGGGAAGATGAATGGGTGTGATTTCGGAGATCCAGGAGTCAACAAGGAAGGGAGAGCGAGTGACGAGGGTGTGGATTTGATCGGTGAAGAAAGTTACGTCGTAGAGGTTGTGGGTGTCGTCGGGTAACTGGTAGTCTACAATGCCGAGATTTGTGGTTGCTGCTGCCATTGATGGCTTTGGAGAGAGAAGGGCTTGATTGAGAGAGAGAGAGAGAGAGAGAATGGAAAAGAAATAAATCAGAGAAATAAATATTTTTATAATTATTTAGGAGAACGAGTATGGTTGAGATTTAAGAGTTGTTTGGGATGATTTAAATAATTGTATTTTTTATTTTTTTATGAAAAGATGTGTAGAAAAGTAGACAGATGATGTGATAGAAAAAAGATAAAAAATGTACTTATTTAGGATAATTAAACTTGACCTTAATAACAAGTCACATCAATTTTTATTATGTGATTTGCCATTAAATCTCACCTATATAACACACCACTCTAAAAAAATTTTAAAAAAAAAACCTAAAAGATCCTTGTTCATGACAACCAGCCATAAATAAATGTTTAAAGTTGTGAATTGCATAAGAATTTATGTTTCATATGATGTTTATGATTAAGTTTTTGTTTGGTATAAGTAAAAATAAGATTTTTTTAGTTAAAATAGTTATAGAAAAATAAAATAAATTTTTTAATTTAAGAAATAAAATATTACACTCAAATCATAATTTTTTTATTTTTTCTCTCATAAAAATAAAAAATTAAAAACTTATTCCAAACAAAAATATTTAATCCCAAATTAAAATAATAAAAAAATTAAATAGTGAACTTAAATCTGAAACGAACCTTATCACAAAAAAAAAAAAAAAAAACCCTCAAATGAACCTAAGCAATTTTTTGGTTTTTTGGGATGTCACTTTCTAACGAAAGGAAGAGACAGAAAAATAAAGATTAATTGAAAAAAAAAAAAGAAATATATATATATATTAAAAAACTATTAGATAATCTTGAAATATTATATAATTTTGTTTATGATACTCTTAACAAATTAAAGACTCACGAAACACATAACGAAGTCATCTTTACCTCTTAACAATCCAACAGTAAAGGTTGTCTCACCCATAAATTTTTTTTATACATTATTGATTAGAAATAATATGTGAATAATACTGTATAATATTTTAAAATTCTTGAATAATTAGTGGATATATCTATACATTACCATACCATAGGAAAAAGGAGATATAAAGAAAAAGACTTCTTGTTCTTCTTCACTAATGATTTGCATATGCTATGTTTTGTTTTGTTTGTTTGTTTCTGTTTTTGTTTTTTTGTTTTTTTGTTTTTTTTTTTAAATGTGGACTGATTTCTCAGGTTTAACATATAAACTATGCCCTTCCTACTAGAAATTGTCTATGGGAATGGATCTTTGACAATTGTTGCCTCAAGGTTCAATGAAAGCATGTTAAACCCAACAACTTTAACCAATGAAAATGCAAAGCCAACCCCAGAAGTCTTCTTGCAATATTTTGCGAGTTCAAAGCATCTCACGTGCTAAACGTAGCTAGGTCAAATGTTTTTGGGCAAATTACTTACACCTACCGAAATTATAAATTCTCTCCTGATTTCAAAAATTATATCTCACTATATCCCAATTAACACCGTTAATAGATGTTATAAATTGATCAAAATATTATTTTGACAAATAAAGACAAATTATCTACACCCTTAAGGTTTAGTTAAATTATAGATTTCCCTTACGCTATGTTTGGATTGATTGATTTGGAGAGAAAAGAAAAGGAATGGAGAGATATGTATTTTTCTTACTTGTTTGGTTAACATAAGTAGAGAGAAATGGGAAGAAATTGAGGGTAATGGAGAGAAACTCATTTCTCTTATGAGTCTCATTTTCAATCTTCTCAAAAGTGGAGAGATTGGGAGAGAAAAGAAACCATTATTTTCATAATATCAATTTTGTCCCTATAAAAATAAAAGAAATAAAATGATTGAAAATATAAAAAGGTTATTTTGGTAATATAACATAAAATAATTTCTTTTCTTTTCTTTTCTTTTCTTTTCTCTTTAATGAAATCTAACCAAACAAGAATGAGAGAAATCACAATCATTTCTTTTCTTTTATTTCTTCCTTATCCAAACAAAAAGGAGAAAAATCACAATCATTTCTTTTCTTTTCTCTTATAAGTTAAATAATCATTTCTTTTCTTTTCTTTCCTACGTTCCCAAATATAGTGTTAAGGTTTAGTTAAATGACAGATTCTCCCCTGAGTTTTAACTAAATAATCATTTTTAAATAAGTTATGAAATACAAAATTAAAATGGAAAAACACTTATCACACTGCAAAAAAATTAAGGTTTTAGAGACTAAAATTTTTGGGACAAAATTATTTTTAGGGGACCAAATATTTTTGTTACGAAAAGTATCATTATTATATTTTTAGCAACGAAAATTGAATATTAGTGATTAATTATTATCTTTTTGGTATCAAATTTTTTGTCTCAAAAAATAAACTATTTTGAGACCAAATTATTTTGTCCCTAAAACTCTATTTATTATGACATTTTCGAAATTTTATCGCTAAAAGCCTTATTTTTGAATTTTCAGGGCTATATTGTAGCGCGACTATCCTCTCAACGATAGAAATTAGTCTCTAAATATCTTTTGCAACAAAATTTTCACTTTTAGATATTTAAAAAAAAATGGTCTCTAAAACTCTTATACGTTGTAGTGTCAGATGGTGAAAACACCATAAAATTAATTAATAATTAAATAAGTTAAAAACACAAGAAATGACTTGTTAAAAAATTCTTAAAGTATGTTTGATTTGATTTTTAGAAATTTATTTTTAAATTTTTCAAAAAAAATAAAAATTTATTTGGTTAAGAAATAAAAAATAAAAAATAATAATTATTTTATATAATTTTATCTTTTGAGTGGTTAAAAATAATTTTTACAAATTAAATATATTTTTTCATTAAATTAGTTTTTATTTATTTTTTTAAATTTTGAAATTTTTTTTC
The DNA here is from genome assembly GCA_030407325.1 of Camellia japonica. NCBI lineage: Eukaryota > Viridiplantae > Streptophyta > Magnoliopsida > Ericales > Theaceae > Camellia > Camellia japonica. The sequence goes on from JAPPVO010000017.1 coordinate 28,410,270, forward strand.
TAAATAACAAATCGAACATGGTTCCAAAACGTTAATTTTTTTCCATCTAATGTAATTCTTTTGTAAATTTTGTTGATTTATCAAAGGGATTTCAGTAGGGGCAATATCATCCATCAATTTATATTTTGGTGATGTCAGTTAACCAATCTTAATATTTAGTTAACGATTGAGGTTAAATTGTTATGCGAATATAAATCTCAGGATGAAATGCAATTTTTAAAACTTCAAGAGAGAATCTGTAATTTAATTAAAGTTCAAGGGAAGTGTAGGTAGGTTGCCCAATTTTTTTAGTGCAAAAAAATCTTCCATGGGTAGGGCTAAGTAAAGAATTCTTGAAATCCGTAATCTGATCCAATCCAGTTCAATTCGATAGGTTTGGATTGATTTTTTGAATCCGTGGTTCGGTTTCAGATTGAAGAATTAAAAATCCGTAGTCCACAGATTGGTTCCGGATTGAACCTCACGGTTCCAGATTGGAATCGATCCAGACCGTATACAAATAGTCTATATTTTTATTATACATCTTCCCCCATAGTATCTTTTCTTATTCCATATAAAACCTAAACTCAAATCTAAACCCGCATCATATCTTCTTTTATTACTTTTATTTGTTAGTTTTTAGTTTTAATTTGTAATGGTCTAAATACTTATGGCGAAATCAATTTTCTTATGGTTGTTTAAATTCTAGAACAGTATGTCGCTATTATAGAAAGACATGTTGCTATTGTGGAACTAATATAGCGCTATGTTTATGTTTTTATAAAATTAAAGTGTTATATATATATATTTTTTTATTATTTAATTATGTGAATCCATGGTCCTAAACCGATCCAATCCGTGTTTAAATGGATTGGTTCGGATTGGTTCCATGATTTAAACAGATTGGATTGGTTCTAATTTGTCACGCCCCAAAATATTGCAATAAAGATAACTCATATGCGGAATAAATATAAGAAACAACATAAATTCATATATTTGAGTTCACTGTTTAACAAGCAATTAAATGCCATATAGGCTTTCATCTTTCCAAGATATTGCTTGGTTACACAAATAGAGTCTTGCTCATTACACATTAAGCCATTGGCTTTACAAATAACACTCAGACACACATAAAGCATAACTAGGAAACTCTTGCTTCCCGAGAGTTCATCCATGCTATTGCCTTGGAGGTAACATCTTACCTGCACCTGAAAATGATATTCCCGTATAGGGTGAGCTACCAGCCCAGTAAAAATATGCTAAACATAATATGGGCAATAACTAAAACGTGAGCATTCGATAAATGTTTGACTCGCATATATCCATTCATAATCCATTTCAATTACATGACAAATGTATCCATGTTTCATAACAATTTCCATTTCTTAATTTATAATCCTAGCTCAGAACCTGGCTATACCCTTTAAGTGAGATTACATTTCATATCAACAGTACTTCCATTTCAATTGAGATAAAGACTCAAATTAAACATTTCGTACTTCACAATAGATACACATATTTGCTGTATCAATCTCAAACAAAACACTTCCATACTTCATATATGATATACAGATTTGCTATATCAATACTTCAATAGATACACTTATTTGTTGTATCAATGGAGTACATCCTCTATCTCCTCCCAAACAGCATCCGGTTTAAGAGTCCATCCCCTATCTTCCCTGAAACCGTAGAGTACATCCCCTATCTCCTCCCACACAACACAATATATATAAACATCATCATATACATGTTCATTTAATACACAAATTCGATGTATTATCACAACCGTCATATTCGATGACATTTCAATTGATTAGTTTTAGTTTGCCTAAGCATCATGCATTGTCTACAACAATCAAGACTATCCTCCACCGATAGCCCAAAGCAGTTATTTCTAAACAGAAAATAAATGCTACAACAGATATATATAATCTCAACATTTTCAAAGTGAGTGATTAATGAATCCAACTCCACCATTCTACCTCATATTGAGTCGATTTTATTATTTCCAACTCAATTTCATATTTCCATATTAATTGTCATTAATTACAGTAATGACCAAAATATACCCAAACATGGCATTTTTCCCTTTTGTCTCAATTTTGACCCAAAAGCTCAAATATTATCAAAAGCATCAATAATCTCCATTTTAAACCCAAAACACACAGGTATGAGTCAATTGAACAAAATCCCTGTTTTCAACATTATACATCTCCAATCTTAACTTCTCAAATCAAACCATCTATACAAATTACTCAACATTTATGTTAAAACACATAAGAATGAGTAGGAATCCCTACCTTAAATTCAGAGCTCAAATGGAGAAGATGAAAAGAGTTGAAACCCCAAAATCAACGACGATGAAACTCAATCTCCACCACACACAACAAAGCCCTCGAGAAATTACACAACTTTGGCGAATAAACTATGGCCAAAATCCCAATGGATTTGAAGAAATCAAAGGAAGAAGATGGTTTCTAGAGAGAGAGACTCTAGATCTGGATATTTCTGAGTTTTAGAGAGAGAGAGAGGATTGCAAAAAGTGATTTGAAAAGCAACATTTGCGACCTGATAAAGCACGGTCCGCTCGAGCGTGAAATACGCTCTCTCAGTATTTTTGCGGACATAGGTCAAGCAACTTCAAATGCATTTTGAATTTTTGTTTTGAGGGGCGCTGCCCCTCAACCCCGCCAGGGCGTTGCCCTGGGACCCGCGAAGGGGCGCTGCCCCCTCGACCCCCGACCGGCCCAGTCGAAGTGGCAAAACATAAAAGAAGGGTTGAAACCGGGATTGCTACATAATTTTTTAAGAATCGTAAATAACAGATTGGTCCTAATTTTACCCTAATTCGGTCTAATTCGGACCATGCTCACCCCTATCCATGGGCATCCTTTTCCATGCAAATCATAATCACACTTGTTGGGAGTTGGTTTTTCTCTTATATACTTTGGGAGATATTTTGGCCTTGTTTGGTTGGCTTTGGAAAAACTTTTCAATTTTTTTCTTCCCTAATCTTTTGGTATGAAAAGAAGTTAAATTTCATGAATTTGGTGGGTCAACAACATTTGAAAATATGATAAATTATAAATATATCTCTTAAGGTTTGATTAAAATACGAATTGTCTCCTGTAGTTTTAAAAATTACATTTCATTCCTAAGATTTTTAATTTCATAACAAATTGCTCATTTTATTAATAAATCATCAAGTCGATTAACCGTTTTTAATGATATTATAAATATGTTTCAATTAATAATTTAGGTAATTTTATTACTGTATAGGAGAGTAATTATGAATTTCATTTTTTTAGTTAATTTTGTTAAATAAAAAATTCTAATAAGGGGATATTTGTAATTTTTCAAACTATAGGAGACAATCTGTACTTTAAGCAAACCTTAAGGGGTGTATTTGTAATTTATCCTTCAAAATACTATCATTTTATTCGTGTAATGTACGTGTTATTTTTTTAAAATATATATATATATATATATATATATTTGATGGTACAATATGTATGTTATAAAAAAATAATTTTAAATTTAATTTAAAATTAAAATTAAAGTATGATTTTAATTATTTATTTTGATAATATTGGCACTATCGTTCTATAAAAAGTGAATACCTATTTATATTAATTTTAATTAAATTATTTTGTATTTTTATAATTTTAGTTCTATCGTATTATAAAAGTGTAATTATCATATAATAATTTTATATGATATATATTAAATTATAATATAGTAAAATAAATAGTCATATTGATATTAAAAATAATTAGAAGAAGAATTAGTGACATAAAATTAAAAGTAAGTCTAACTATTTAATTTTCTTTTATATTCATTTTGAAAAGTAAAAATATGTAAAAATAGAAATTATATAAAATTTATTGAAAAAATTAAATATAAATATATATGTTGTAGTTTGATTATCATATAATGATTTTATATGATATATGTTAAATTATAAGATTATAAAATAAATATTCTTAATTAAATTAAAATATCAACTATATAAAAGAAATTAAATAATGACTAATCAGGAAAGAATCTCATAATAATATCTAAATTTAAAAAGAAAAATAAATGAAAACATTCAAACGATATATACATCTCAATGTGTGAAGTGATTAATCATCTGTAATATAATATTAAAGTATAGAAGAAAATAGGTAAAGTTAGTATATTTTAAATTGAGTTTGGGTTTATATAGAACTCTATATATAAATAGAAAATATATGGATGTGGCCTTTTTAGAAAAAAAAAAAAAAAAAGCTCTTAAAATGTGTCACCTAAGAAAGAAAAAAATATTATTTTTATATATATACTAATAGGTGACCTGTGCGATACATGAGAATTTATTTTTAAAATAAAAATTGATTTTGATAGTAGTGGACCTTACTGTAAAATCCAATCACAATAGGGTACCACCAATATTACCTGTGTGCTATTTTTTTCACAAAAAATATTCAATGGTACGATGTGTGTTATAAAAGAATAATTTTAATTATTTATTTTGATAATATTGGCACTATCATTTTATAAAAGTGTTACTTGAATACTTATATATATATATATATATATTAGTTAAATTATTTGTTTATTTTGATAATTTTAATTCTATCGTATTATAAAAGTATAATTATTATATAATAATTTTGTATGATATATATTAAATTATAAAATAATAAAATAAATTCTAATTTTTATATTAAAAATAATAGTTAAATTAGAAGAAGAATTATTAATATAAAATTAAAAATCATTCTAACTATTTAATTTTCTTTTATATTCATTTGGGAAAAAATGTAGAAATAGAAACTATATAATATTTATTTTAAAAATTAAATATAAATGTGCTATAATTGAATTATCATATAATGATTTAATATGATGTTTATTAAATTATAAAATTATAAAATAAACACTTTTTAATTAAATTAAAATATCAACTATCTAAAATAAATTACTAACCAAGAAAAAATCTCATAACAATATTTGGGCGAATAAAATCTCATAACAGCATTTAAACCCAAAAAGAAAAAATAAATAAAAACATCCAAATGATGGATATATCTTAATGTGTAAAGTGATTAATTATCTGTAGTATGATATCAAAATATAGAAGATCTTATTGTTTAACAATTAAAAAAGTATTCACCCAAAAAAAAAAAACAATTAAAAAAGTAAATCCAACAATAAATCTAAATTTCAGAGGTTTTTCAAGAGTATATAAAATAATGTACAATCAAAGTATAAATATTGTTGTGATTATATAAAATAATATAATTTGTAATTAGATTTCATGTAAAACTTAAATTGGGTTTGTGAAAGAAGTATTTCTCAAATAGAATCCATATATAAAATTGGTATTGGATTTGTGGATTATCTGAATTTATTATGAAAAATATATAGAAAAGAAATATTTTTGTAATAGAGTCCATATAAAATAGGTAAAGTTAATAATAGTATAATTTAAGTTGGGTTTGAGTTTGTGTAGAACTCTAGATGTAAATGGAGAGTGCATGCGGATGTGGCTCTTTTAAAAAAAAAAAAAAGTCTTTAGAATGTGTCACATAAGAAAGAAAAAACACTAGTTATATATATATACTAGCAGTTGAACTGTGTAATGTACGTGTTTTTTTTTTTTTTGTCCAAAAATATTTGATGATACAATATGTGTTTTAAAAGAATAATTTAAAATTAAAATATGATTTTAATAATATTGACGCTATTGTTCTATAAAATTATTACTTGAATACTTATATATATTAAATTTATTTAAATTATTTGTGTATTTTGATAATTTTAGTTTTATCGTATTATAAAAGTCTAATCATCATATAATAATTTTGTATGATATATATTAAATTATAAAATAGTTAAATAAATACTTATTTTGATATTAAAAATAATAGTTAAATTAGAAGAAGAATTAGTAATATAAAATTAAAAGTAATTATAACTATTTAATTTTATTTTATATTCATTTGGAAAATAAAAATATGTAGAAATAGAGATTATATAAAATTTATTAAAAAAAATCAAATATAAGTATGTTGTAGTTGGATTATCATATAATAATTATATATGATATATATATATATATATATATATATTAAATTATAAGATTGTAAAATGAACACTCTTAATTAAATTAAAATATTAATTATATAAAAGAAATTCAACAACAAATAGCCAAGAAAGAATCATATAATAACATCTAAACCCAAAAAGAAAAAATAATGAAAACATTCAAACGATAAATACATCTCAGTGTATAAAGTGATTAATCATCTGTAATATGATGTCAAAATATAAAAGAACTTACTGTTAAACAATTAAAAAAATAACTCAAGCAGTAAATCCAAACTTTAGAGATTCTTTGAAAGTATCATTGTTATACAAGGTTTTCCTCTTGTGAGTTGTGATTATATAAAATAATGTAGAAAATAAAATATAATTTCATATATTGAATCATTATAAATTTAAATGACAAATCCATAATATAGAATAATATAGAATTGGTATTGGATATAGAATAATGCACGGAAAAAAAAAAAGAAGAAGACAATTTAGCATTAAAAAAAATCCTAATACTCTTGAAAGAATTAAGAAAAAAAAAAAAAAACATGAAATGCAAAATTGATATTGGGTTTGTGGATGATCTCAATTTACCATGAAAAATATGTGAAAAAAATATATTTGTCAAATAGAATCCATATATAATTTAAATTACTGTACAGTTCTACTACTAGCCAATAATAATTTGGGTTTGGTTTCTTGCCATGCCATTTTAGCATATTGGTGGTGTTTGGGAAGCAAGTTCCCAAATTTTTTTCTCATTTTTTCCACTAAAAGACAAGTTTTGCAAAACCAAAAAAAACACATCCAAACAAAATATCACATCCAATCCCATAATCATTTCACTTTTTCTCTCACAAACATCACATCCAACCACATAAAAACCCAACTATCTTCCCAAACACCAAAAAATTTTTATCTCATAAAAACCTACATCTAATAAAATCTACATAAAAACTCATTTCCCAAACACCATCATTATGTTATATGGGTTTCAATTATTTTATTTGGATCACATCAATATTTTATCAAATCACGTCACATCAATTCAATCTCAATTTATATTTCATATATATTATTATTATTATTTGTGAAAAATCAAAAAATATACTAATCTAACCCTTCTCAAATAACCTCTTAATCTAGATTTGACAGCATGTTTGTTTGAACGGACTAGATAAGAGGGGATTGTAATCTATCAGACTGTTAGTCCTGGGATACATTGACCCCGGACTATTTGGTTGGATTGAATTTATATCCTAGGTTTATTTAGTCATGGGCTTAGATGTCTGAATTGAACTATTTTTAGTAAATCCAATGTTTGGTTGGACGGACTGAATAAGTATAAATGTTTAAAAGACTATTTTACCCTCGTAATTTATAATTTTTATTTAATATATATTTTTAAATTTGTAATCTATAATTTATAATTTAACAACACTAAAAAATTTTAGGGCAAATTACATATACCCCCTCGAGGTTTGGCTAAATTACAGATACCCCCTGAGGTTTGAAAAATTACAAATTCCCCCCTGAATGCTATATTTGCATAACAAATTAGGGGGTAATTTGTTATGAAATATAAACTTCATGGGACAAATTGTTATGAAAATACAAACTTCAATGAGTGGGATGTAATTTCCGAAACCTCATGGGGTATCTGTAATTTAACTAAACCTCGAGGGAGGTATATGTAATTTGTCCAAAATTTTAATTTATAAGGCCATAATTTTTAATTTATTATTTTCAATTAATTAAATTTATAATTTGTAATTTATATTTTTTTATTTAATATATAATTTTAAATTAAGAACACTAAAAAAATAATTTTATTTAATTTATAAATTTATTTTTTTAACAACACTAAAAAAAATTAATTTATAAGATCATAATTTTTAATTAAATTAAATTTATAATTTATATTTTTTATTTAATATATAATTTTAATTAACAACACTAAAAAAATAATTTATAAATGTTCAAAAGGTTATTTTACCCTTTTTCAAATGTTTATTAAGTAATAGCATGAGGGTAAAATAAATATTTTACACATTAGTTCCATGGGATACCAATCCCATTGAAATAATCCCTAATAGTCTGGGAGGACTATTAATCCGAAGTAAAAAAATTGAACCAAACACAAGACTACTAGTCCGGATGGACTAATAGTCCAATCTCATGACCCAATCCTTCAAAACAAACACCACTTGAGTGTTGTTGGGACTTCAGAGTCCATTGTGGTTTCGATTTTGATGACTTAAATTGTTTATTTTATTAAATTGTGTGTAGAAATTAAGTAAATTTGATATTTTTAATATATATTTTTTTAAATTTGTGTTGAAAAAATTAACGATCAATGTATTTTTAAAAGGGTGAAGTACTAATAAATTCTAAATAGTATTTTTATGAACTGTTCAGTCCTTAGTTTTTTTCTTATGGACCCCAAGGACTCATTCTAGTGTGAATTATATAAAGAGCCAAGTATAAAAGCGCATGTGTAATATGTTGAGAGACTGTAATAACTCTCACCACTGATTACTGATAACCCTACTAATTACTGTTAAACTGAGACTGAATATGATTAGTAATCGAATTGATTGAAATACTGAACTGACTGATTGAATATGCTAGTTTAAATGTACATCTATCTGTTGACTGTTAAGATTATCTGTCCATATTTTATGCTTTAAACTGTAAATTGAAGGCCTTATTGGCGGCCGAATCTGAAATTGATTGATGATTTATGATCATTAAAATTTATATGATTTTATGGCATATTTATCTGAAATGTGATTTAGTATGATTAAACTAGATTAATTTAAGCCAAATTGAAAGAGTTTGACTTATTTACCTTATTACCATCCTAGTGGGCCACTTGCTAGACACTTGTGAGACTTAGTCATATGCGTTGCTTAACAATTCTTCAGCCATTTTTGAGAGACACAACCGACCAAAAGTGAGAGAGTGAGAGAATTGAGTTCAAACTTGGAGATTTGCTTGAAATTGAAAGAATTGAAGAGAGGATTGCAAAAATTAAGCTTATATTCTTGAGTTTAAAGATTTAAGGTTGGTGTTTCACCCTCTCATTTGTGTATTTGAGTTGATTCTTGCATGCTTCTTGAACCTCTAGTGATTTGAGTCTAGAATTGGTCCTAATGTGTTGAATTATAGCATATATCATGCATGCATGTCTATATTGATGAATTTTGAGTTGATTTCATGGAAATTGTTACATGCATGGTTATATCAGAGTTCTAGTGCATGAATTTATCATGTTTTGAAAAGGTAGGCTCATTTGAGCAAGTAAATGAAGCTTTGAATTGGTTTAAACTCTTGCATGTTACACATTCATCATGTTCTTGAGTTTTGGTTTAAAATTGAGTTGAATTGAACTTCCTTTGGGGCTTTGATTTTACAATTTAGATTTGAAACTTCTTGTACCTTGAGTTTAGATGTGTTTTCCAGAAATTGGGTCCAAGATGTCGAGTTATGAGCTGTTGAACACTTGGTTTGAGCTTGGAAGGCAAATCTGGAAATTCCAGAATTTGGCTTCTTCGCTCGAGCGAAGGATTCCACGCTCGAGCGACCATCGTCTATTCTGAGCTCCGCTCAAGCGAAAGAATGGTGGCTCAAACGTAAATTGCAAGCTCTCAGATTCTTGGTGCACGCAGACACACGCTCGAGCGAGAGAACCTACGCTCGAGCGAGGACTGTGTCTTACGCTCGAGCGAGCGTCGAGCGAGCATCGAGTGGAGATTTTCAACATCCAGCACTTTTTGCATTTTTACAGACCGCTCGAGCAAGGAAGTCCACGATCGAGCGACCCCACTGTTTTGTCAAGCTCGCTCGAGCGAAGAAAGCCACGCTCGGGCGAAACTCCTATTTTCTGAAAATTCTGAAAATGCTTTTAAAGTGCATCTTTGCATCCTCATTTCATCCTAGGCATTCTTAGGCCTAGTTTAGGGCATCTTAATGAGGATATAGATGTAGAACCACACCAAGGCAAATTAGGGATTAAGTTATTTTTTCCCAACTATGAACTTAGTGTGTGTTCATCTTGTAAACTGTGTAGGGTTGGCATCCGAGGACGCGCTCTAGCTTAACTGTAGCCCAGAACTCTGTGAGTAACAATGTTGTAAAGATATGTTCAAAAATGATTATCTTCTGGACAATTGAACTGTACTGTTTTCTGAAATGATACTGTTACTGAATGAATGATGTCCTAATTGTGAACTGTATTGTGGCTTCCTTAGTAACCTACTGCTACTGTATTGTACTGTTACTGTCACAGAGATCTCTGTCGGTTCCCATGTTGGAGCCACTACTGTTTATTGATATGATGGCCATCATTGACTGCTCGGTCTTTTAAGACCTACTGTTTACTGTACTGCTATGCTAATGGATGTACCACATATGACTGTTATGACTGAATGACTGAAATATTGATTTAATGAACTGTTTTCATTACTGTAAGGACATTCATTCCTAACCTCTTTATGCATTATGTTATTCACTGGGCTTTAGCTCACTGTTTATATATATATGTAGGTGTTCAGGCACCAGACTGGAGCTAGGAACGTGGGTTAGACTCCCCTTTTTGTCAAGCCAACCACCGTGTCTCACCACGAGGTTCTGAGCCTACCAAGTTATGGCTTTGGGGTGTTCAATTTCCCCCACCTGTCTCTGTATCTGTTTTGTATAACTGTATAGGTTGAATGTTTTCGTACTGTACTGTTTCAATAGGGATTAAGTCCCTATCCTGAATAATTATAAATGTTGTACATACTGTTTTGCACTGATTGTATATATGTATGAAAAGTCTTTTTGCATACAGACTGTTACAGCTCATTGGACATTGTTTAATTACTGTATTGGCTTCCGCCAGCCCCTGTACTCTGTATTACTATATTACTGTTAAGCAGGCCTTCGGTAATCACGGATTACTGGTCGGTTAGGTGCTAAACCCATAGGGGCGGGTTTGGGTCGTGACAGAGACAAATGTAAGTTTTCTCATAACATTAAAATTACTAAACATTACAGTTAAAAAAAATTCATTTGTATACTCACTACAACAAAAATGCACATTTGGCGACTAAAAAACATTTGGTCGCCAAAAGTTGTGGAATTGGCGACCAAAATTTTTTTTAGTCACCAAAAGTACAATATTTAGCTACTAATTTTTTTTAGTCGGGAATATTAATTATTGGCGACTAAAAAAAAATTTAGTCGCTAAAAATACGAGAATTGGCGACAAAAATATTATTTTAGTCGCCATATATTGAGTTTTGGCTACTAAAAACGATTTAGTCGCCGAAGGTAAAATAATTTTTTTAAAATCTTTGGTGACCAAACTTTTGGTCGCCTAAAACATATTTTCAGTGACAAAAAAAATATTTTAGTCGCCATATAGTGAGTTTTCGCTACTAAAATTATTTAGTCGCAGAATGAAAAATAAAAAATTATTTTTTATCTTTGGCGACCAAAAGTTTGGTCGCCAAAAATATATTTTCAGGGACAAAAAAAAAATAGTCGCCAAAAGACTAAAATATTTGGAGGGAAACCTTTCAAATTCTGGAGGGTTAAATAAAATAAATTAATTGCCGACTAAAAGCTTTAGTCTCTAATGGTGTAATATATATATATATATATATATTTTTGGTTTCCAAACCAAACAAACCAGCGCCTCTCTCTCTCTCGTCCGTCTCCCTCTCCGGTACCTGTTCTGGTGCTCTCGACTGCTGCTACTGTGGCCACGACCTTCTTCGTTGTCCTCTCTCTTTTCTCCTCCTCCTCCTCCTCCTCGTTCTTGCCCCTCTTCCGCAGCCTTAACCACCGTCGGAGCCGTCGTGTCTGGAGGAGAAATGATCTCGCTGACAGCAGAGGATGTAAGATGGGTGAAGGATTAGATCGAGTCCAAAACATCATATGCACGACAATGTCCTCCATAAGGGCATTAACCCTCGCTCTCGCCTTCAACAGCTCCAAGATCTTATTCAGTCAGTAACCTCTCTCTCTCTCTTTCAATTTGTCTATGTATGTATTGGATTTTTGGAAATCTACACTTGTCAAGCTCTTTATTGAAAAGAAATGGTGAATTTAGGTTTTGGATTTTTAGAGATATGTTATATTATGGCCTATAGATTTTAGGTTTTGGATTTTTTTCTTACCTTCAAACTGTTTGATAAAATGTCTCTTAGGAACTACTTCGTGTAAAACACCCTTTTGGACCCATGCCCTATTTGGGATGAAGGACAAAGTCAAAGTTAAATAATTCAAATAATACAATTGATCACTAAGCAAAGCACATAACCACATACTTGGATTTTCCTGAATAGGCAATAAACAATAACAATATTGAGCCCTTTCTTTTTGGTCCTTGACAGAAAATGATGAGTTTAATCCCCATATAGTAATAAGGAATCTGAAAAGGACTTGTTAATGAAATTGACTGACTAGTCAAATGAAGTTTATAAAATTCAGCGAAGTACATGGAGGTCAATAGATTAAAAGTAATAAACAAAAGTTTGATTTAACTATATTTTTTGAGTAAATAATATGGCTTACAAGAATAAAATGGATGTTGATGGTTTATGAACCAATCCATGGCCCATCTCTTTCTTTCTCTGAAAATTTGCCACTTTGTTCTATTTTTTATTATTATTTTTAAATTTTATTTGTATCCTTCAAATATTTTTTAAAGGAATATGAAATACTGGAAATTGCCCCATCGATTTATAGATTGTGGTTTATTTTTTAAAAAATCATTTTTGTTTTGATTTTCATTGTGCACCTTTTTTTTTTATTTTCATTGAACTTTGAGGATATCATATGGAATTAAGAGACCAGTGGGCTTGGCGCATGAAACAAATATGAGGTTTAAATTGTTTCAGCTCAAGTTCTAAAATTTGAAAACAAGGGAATTTGGGCTTGAAGCAGTTACAATGAGTTTAGGATGGTGTTAATTTCAAACACCAGCATTTGTCTTTATTTAAGATGGTGTTATCTCATAATTATTGAGTAGAGTGAGTGGTTTTTCTGTTTGAATGTTTGATCTATTTTTTAATGTGACATTTGTTATTGTCATTTACATTTTCGCTTGGTTTCCCCCCCAAAAAATGCATGCTTACTGTTATTATAGTGTGCCTTAGTTATTCTTAAAATACGGGATTTTGCTTTAAATTTGGTCCACAATGTTGTAAGCTCAAAGACAATTTGTGATTATTCTTACCGAAAAGCAAAACTTTAGGAATTGTAAAAACTAACTTCCTGGACATTTGTAACTATAAAATTAAATCACATGCATGGCTTCTTGCACTGGCTTTTGCTAGCTGCAATTGGGTACAGTGTGGTGAATGGCATTACTAGAAGGATTATGCATATGACCCATGAGGTTTTGATTGTTTTCAGTATGGGAAAGTTTGACGTATATTACTAGTACAATCAATATCACACTTTTTATACTCTGCATCTTTAATAAATGCATTATAATTTCTAACGTTTTCAGTTCCTGGGCTAATGATAGAAAGTTTATGATTCTTTGGCTGGTGTAATCTAGTCGAATATTATGTCTTGATGCTTGTGATGAGTACAAGTGGAATAGAGAGCCAGGATGAGTGTAAGAGTGACAAAATATTCAATTCCTGAGGCCTAGATAGTAGAAGGCCAGACCACCTACACAAAAGGAGTGTATTCATAATTTCATTGATAAAATGACTGTCTTTACCATTATTAACAAATCTGTGAATAAATAATTTTTCAAGCACTACCAATTAATCCCAGAATATAAAATTTTCAAGTATCAAACTCATTGTTATTTCACCTAGTCATTTGTTTTTATGCGGGAGGACTTGATTAGTTACAAAATAGACTAATAAAAGGTGGGCTTGAAGCAGTTAGAGTATGTAATTGAGCATACAAGTCCCTTCAAAATGAATACTCAAGACAACAATGCGACAATTCTTTATGCTACTTTATTAATTATTGTTAATTGGGATGTATAAACTTACACCACATTATGCTTTGTTGTACATAGTTCTTTACACAACTTATTCTTTAAGTTCAATAAATCTTCAACTCTGCAAATGATGAGGAATGTGGAAAGACCTCATTTCTCCATTTGATGGGCAGTTAGACATTTTAGTGGTCTTATTGGTCTGAATTCAGTTGGACAAGAAGGTTGTTTTACTTCTGAGCTTACTAAAATCTTTGATGTGAGGCTCTGCATTCTATCATGATTGTATACTTGTATTAGCTGGACTACGATGATGTTTGTAACTAACTGAAGATAGCACAAAATTCTGCCAAGGGATTGAATCCATTAATTTTTGGGCTTCCCAAGCCCCTCTTTATATGAGAATTTAGACATGGAAATCTTTTGAACAAGTCCATTTTTTGGTGCTTCATCTGTGTTTATTATCCTGCTTCTTGGCTTCTGTTGCTTCTTCTCCTCCTACACCTTCCAAGATGTGCATGTAACTGGGGTCTTTGGATATAGATCTTAATATGTGATTTGGCTTTTGAATCTTAATATAGTAATGAGGTCAATAGATCTTAATATGCTTCCACTGGTGTTTTCAATGAGAAAAGTGATGTTTATAACTTTGGTATACTTCTCATGGAGATTAAAACTGGGAAGACCCCTCTAGAGTACTCAATCGAAACTGAAGCAGAGGTTGCTAGTCTTTAAAATGCTTTATTTTCTATCTCTGCTTTATAATTATATACTAATGCAGTGCACAATGAATCTCCAATTGCAGGTATACTTGATAAACTGGTTAAAGTCTATGGTTGTCAAGCAAAACTTTGATCATCTTGTAGATCCTAAGATGCCTGAGATGATTTCATTGAAGGAACTTAAACAAATCATTTCGATTGCTTTTAGATGTGTTGATCCGGATGTCGAAAATAGGCTTAAGATGGGAGATGTGATCCATATGTTTGAGCCGTGTGACTTGCTACTCAGTGATGTAATAGCGCAAATTTCATGTTCCAATTTATTATTATAGTTTATAATTCTTCTAATAGTTCCTTTTTGGATGGTTGGAAGTAAAATGAGTGCAAATTTCGAAATGATTGATAATATATATATTATTTTGTTTATGTACATGGTATAGGTTGCACGGAATACATACAGGTTATGGACAAATTAAAAAAAAAAATTTAATATCATATTTTTGGCTATTAAATAATTGGTAGCCACAACGGCAGTAAATATTTTTAGTGACTAAATAGTTAGTAGTTAAAAAAAAAAATGAATAAAAAAAATTTTGGCGACTAAAATTTTAGTAGCTAAATAAAAAAATAGACTTTAGGCGATTAAATTTTTAGTAGCTAAAAAAAATTACACTTTAGGCGACTAAACATTTAGTAACTTAAAAAAATAAGATGAAGAAAAAATCTTTTTGACTACTAAATAAATGAGTCGTGGAAAATAAATTTAGTTTTGGTGACTAAATTATTTTCCCATTAATTGCCTTTTACAACCTCCATTTTTTAATAGATTAGAACAAAATTGCCGGTTATAAAAAGAGGAAAATAATAATGACAATAGGAGCTAAAAGAATAGCACTTTGCATGGTACACATTTTTGTCACTTTCTTCTAGTTCTCATCATAGTCGTCCTAATCGTAGTCATAGTCATAGTCATTTTGATCACATAAGAAAAATTAGCTAAAATAATATATATTTAAAAGCACAAAAATTAAATTTATAAGGTTTAACAAGTGAATGATTGAATCATGAAATTTTTTTATGTAGAATATATATTAATACGTATTTATCTTGGAAGAGGTAATTTTTCGTAATTCTAAGTTTTATTTTTTTTTATTTTGAGAATTTATGTTAGTAAGAATATTTGTGTGGCAACCAAAATTAATATGGCTAGGTCAACTCATGGCATAATTGGAGATCATTTTTAAGAGGTGTTTGATATAACTTATATAAGTGCATTTATTTATATCACATTATCTTTTTATTTTTTTATAAAAAATTTTAAAAATATATTTATTTAAATTATTTCAAATACCTAATATTTTAAGATAACCCCATATACGGGGCACACTCCCACCAAAAGTGGAGAAATGTTTTGCCTTGATTAATTTATCAAGAAGTATCATGCGCAATTTCGGAGCGCACTCTAACAAAAGAGTAATATTAGGAATTTTAAATATTTTATTAAAATTTTTATCAAATATCAGGTGTAAAACTCACACAATATGAATTTTATATGGGTCTCACACCCATGTGAGATATTTAATAAAACTTTTAGAATCTCTAGTATTTTTGCTAACAAAATTAGGCACACCATGTTTGACAAGCTCAAGTTTTGTTTGGTTTTAGATTTTTGGCTAAAAAAGTACAAAAAGATAAAATTAGCTACATAAGTCAATAAGATAAAATATCAAATTCAAATCATAATCATTACATTTTTTCTCTCACAAAAGTCAAAAAGTCAAACCAAACAAGGTTTAAAAAATCAGGCTAAAAAAGTCTCAATACAAAAAAGGCAGCTAAAAAAGCCAATGCCAAATGAAGACTCAGTTTGATTATATAAAAAATATACAAAAGAAAAGAAAAGATTTTTTTTTTTTTGTTTGAAAAAGAAAGTAATGGAAATTAAAATTTTTTATACAAGTCAAATTAGCTTCTTAATTAGGCTTACGATTTCTAACAAAATATAGAGGAAAATTTATTTTTTTCACAAGACTTAACAATTGCTTCCCTCTTGGTCTATATTTCTCTCCACAACTTTATACTGTGATTACAATTTTTTCCATCATTTGCTTGCAAAATTTTTTATGTATTCAAGTGCATAAAAGAATAAATTTTCGTTCTACTTTTTACCGTTTTCACTTTCAATGTATTCAAGTGCATAAAAGAATAAATTTTCGTTCTACTTTTTACCGTTTTCACTTTCAATCATCGTCTGTTTATAAACAAACAGAGCCTAACTCCATTTTATATTCATGAGAAGTGGTGCTAATGTAAGAGTGTCTCATTTTGTAGATTCACTATACATTTATTCATCAACTTGTTGATTTGATCATCAACAAATGTGGGCCTCAAATTTTTTTTCCACACAAAAATTATTTATATATACATATAACTCATTATATTTAAGAATTACAATACTGGTCAATTGTGAAAAATCACATTACAACTTTACAGAGAATGAGTAATTGTTATTTCTTCCATAAATTTTATATTGATGGTGTGTTTAATTAATAATAAGAGCCTAATAATTGTATAGATCAAAAAATAAAAATTAAAAAATGATAGAAAATTAACATGACGCACTATTAAATGGGTCATCACATTACAATCGTGACTCATGTGATAATTTCTCACGAAAAGAGTTTTAGAAATGTTAGGCTAAGTTTGATTAGCATGAAAATAGTAAAAAGTGGGACAAATGTATGTATATATACAATTATTAAGTTTGTTTAGCATGAAAGTGGTGAAAGTTACAAGCTTTTTTATATAACTCATGATAGCATAATAACTAAACTTTTAGGTGATTTTCTGCGGTGTTTTGATGATATTTCGATGGCCCACTTTACACTTCTAGAGTATAGATCTACAGTTTTCGAGTGTAGATCTGGATTTTTTAAATTTTTGATACCCGCAATGGTTCCTTCTTCTCTCAAGCATTCTTTCATACTATTGTGGGTGTACTTCTTTCTCAACTCTAACTTTTGGTTGTGTTCGATGTCCGACAGCAGAATTGGGCAACAGCGACGGGGACAATGTCGATAAAGGCAGTGGACTTTTAAACAGATCTTACTTTCTAGACCACATTTTTGATAAGATCAGTGATTTTCCCTAACTGATAACTGTTTTTTTGACGGATTTATTTTTTATTTTTTATTGTTTGTTTTGTTGTTTTGTTCTTTGGTTAGAATGACCCCTTAAAATCTTATTTTTGTAATGGTGTTGTTTTTTAATATAATGTTTCTCATGTTTTCGAAGAAAAAAAAAAAATTAAATTTTTAATTTTCGTAAAAAAAACACATAAAAATACAATAAAATTTAAATTTATTATAAAAATGTTTACTTATAATTAAAAATTTTATTTTTTACTAAAATTTTCATTCTAACCAAATTCATATATATATATATATATATATATATATTTATTTATTTTATTTTTCTTTTATTTCACTTCACTTTTTATTATTTTTATTTTTCAATCATTAAGGTCTCTTTTGGCACTGCTAAATAAGCCAACTTATTAGCTTATTAATTTATTTGATTCAAACTATCTCTTTATTTTTTACACATTTTTTCATAATAAATAAAAAATAAAATTTATAAGTCATATCTAAAACAACTCTAAATAGTGACCATAGGCCTCATTTGGAGACTAAATATTTTAGTCAAAAAAATCAAAAACTTATTATAAATTACTATATCACTCACTTTGTTTTTCTACAAATTTTTTCATAAAAAACTAAAAAATTATAAAAGACTTTAGGATAAATTACAAATATAACTCCTGATATTTAATTAAAATACAAATCGCCTCTTGTAGTTTTGAAAATTACATTCCACTCCTTGAGGTTTCTAATTTCATAACAAATCACCTATTTTACTAATAAATTATCAAATTAATTAATATTTTTTAATAATATTAAAAATATATTTCAATTAACAATTTAAATATTTTATTATTATATAAAAAAATAATTATGAATTTTATTATTTTAATTAATTCTATAAAATAAATTTTTTAAATAAAGAAATATTTATAATTTTTTAAATTATAAAAAATAATTTATATTTTAAACAAAACTCAAAAATATATTTATAATTTACCAACACTTCAACAATAAGTGAGATCGAAACCGACCCAAATACGCAAAGTAATCACCACCAACTATCATTCAAATGCTTATCTCCGACGCAAGCAAACTAATAAATTATTTTCAACATAGATATTTTCAGTGGAAAAAGAAAATCGAAAGAGAATCAAGAATAATCGAGCACTCTCAGACGATTACAGAGGAGAGAGAGAGAGAGAGAGAGAGAGAGAGAGATGAAGTTGGTTATATCATTGAGTGTTGTTGTTGTTGTAGTGGTTGTGCTCTCTTCGTTCTGCGAATTAGGGTTTTCCAGAGACGACGGTTTTATAAGGATGAAACCAATCCTCGGAGGAATTCACGATTGCATGGGGAATCAAAACAGTGCTGAGATTGAGAGCATTGGCCGATTCGCTGTCCAAGAACACAACAAGAAAGAGGTAATTTCGAGATCTTCAATTCACTTTTTTATTTTTTTTATCTTTGATCATTGTGATGATATGAATTTTCTTTTGATGATATTGTTTTTGTAATTCCTGAGATATCTCTCTATATCTGCACGAATCTCTCTCCGAAAACAAATCAATATACCCCTTTGTATATGCACCAAAACAAATATTAAAAAAATCCAAAATTTTCATCTAATTTGATTCGAAATTTGAGTAAAAAGCTTGATTTGATATGAACTACTCCAATCCTTTCATCAATTTTCCATCAAAATCTTTTTAAAATTTCCCTCTTATCCCAAATTTCATTTTTCATCAAATTTGAAGGAAAAGAAATCATCTCAAATGCTTCATTTTTTTTAAAAAAAAATTTCGTCAAATTCTAATTTGATGAAGAATTTGATTAGCAATTAGTTCTCAATTTCATGAGAAAAATGAATCTGCCTTAATTTGATGAACGTTTGATAAAAGGATTGGAGATGATTTTTTAGTACTGTTTCATCTAATTTAAATTTGATGAAAGAAAAGGCGAAAGATTGGAGATGCATTTAACTGACCCATAAATCACAAACAATATAACAAACTCAATGAAATAATGGAAAACCCAATCAAACAAAAGTCATGCTTCAAAACACACACAGAAAATATAGTAACTGAAAAATATATATATATATTTTAAATTAAAAAAATTATTAAGGAACCTAAAGCTAAAAAGAAAGGCATCTAATTTGTCCATAGATGCATATGTATTTATTTGCATATAAATTTAAATACATGCATCACTTACTAAACACATACATATATGATTTAAGTACCAACTATTTTATATTAAACAAGGAATTAAATAAAATGAAAAGGAAAAATTGGGGAAAACAATTATCTATTCTATTATATAAAGCACAAACTTATCTTTAGAACATCTTTTAAGATAAGAATTGTCACAAATTTTTTTTTTTTTCACTTTTCTATAAATGTCAATAAATTTGTTATGCTATTTCTAAATTTGGATAAATTAAAACTCCACATTCCATTGCTAAACAATTTTCAAATTCAACTGATCTTTTTCATTCATCAAATTGCCCAAAAATTTAGATGTATAATTACAAATACCAAAGAGGAACATTATGGACATTTGCATAGTGAAGATGGAAATGGTATGCTGATCTGATCCCTCATAATGAGTATAAATATCATGAAAAGTACCAACTTAATGCCAAAGAAAAGTTATGCAGGAAGATAATTGAGTGGGAAATATATGTTGTAACAACTATCTTTCAAAGCAGTGTAGTTTTATACCATTTTACTTTATTTTATTTTTTTAATTTTCCTTATACTTTTCTTGATCTCACTTAGTTTTGAATGGTGCTGTCATTTCCATCACATGGTCCTTTTGTACAGAATGCACTTCTTGAGTTTGCAAGAGTGGTGAAGGCCAAAGAACAGGTGGTTTCTGGCAAGATGTACCATCTTACCCTGGAGGCCGTTGATGCTGGTAAGAAAAAGATATATGAAGCGAAAGTTTGGGTGAAGCCATGGATGAACTTTAAGCAGTTGCAGGAATTCAAGCATACCCATGATTCCCCTTCAGTCACTTCTGCTGACCTCGGTGTGAAACGAGGTAATGGACTCTACTCTATTCTTTTTTACAATTATTCGGGGCTTTAAGATAAGTATTTGATATCTAGATGCACATTTAAAAGTGATAATTGCGCCTAGAGGCAGGGAGAGGATAATAGTAGTTGCTCTGAAATTTTGCAAAATTTTAGTTGCCTGAATTTGGATCGCTTCATAAATTCAATTTAAGTATATGAAGAAATGAGGACAACCTTCATGTGTTATCATAATTAAGGAACCGGAACAGACTTTATAGTGGAAGCCACTGTCTAGATTAACTTAAAAATCTACTTCATCAATGAGTGTATAACAGTCCATTATTTTCCTTTTACGTTTGGGTATGAAAACAAGAACTTCATTATAGAAGTAATGCAACACTA
The DNA here is from genome assembly GCA_030407325.1 of Camellia japonica. Lineage (NCBI taxonomy): Eukaryota > Viridiplantae > Streptophyta > Magnoliopsida > Ericales > Theaceae > Camellia > Camellia japonica. Next base: position 28,431,567 of record JAPPVO010000017.1, read on the forward strand.
GTGTGTCTAGATGTTACAGTGGCCAAATTATATCAAACCTTGCTTTAAAAGGCTGGCATAGCATTACTTTGTCTCTCTTTCATAGCTTCCTTGCAAGCCATCCTAATCCTGATAATACTAAAATCAGAAGAACTTTCTGCTTCCCTAACAACAAATGCTGCTAAAGGAGCTAGATCACCTAGAAATTCACATCCTTTTGGTACTTGAACTGAACTTTTGAAGCAAATCACTTTCCTGTTATCATCGGTCTTGACTACTTGAGCAAATCACTTTCTGTTATAAAACTGTAGCCAAGAATGCTTTTTATAACCAAAAACCCACCACAATTCCTATTGGTGGCTGCATTATCCAAATTTCCTAAAACTGTCCTATATCTGGTTTTAGCAACATACACTTTTGGATCATCAGTTTCTTGTTATTTTTTTGCCACAGTAGTATATGTATGAACTTAGTTTTATACAAGCACAATATATGTCAAAACAATTTTAAACAAGCATTCACTTGGTTGAGTCATTGAATCATGAACCGGCATTTTCGTTGTGTGGAGGTCTGGTTCGGTTGTGATAAAATACATCAAGACTTGAGAGTAGTTAATGGTACTATGTATGTCAAAAAGAAACTGATACAAAGCGGATATGGAGATGTCATATGCTTCAAAATAGAGTATATGGCATCTAGAACCTTTTTTTTTCCCTGTCCGAGAGGATATGTGTGATATTGAGTGAGTGATCAGGCCTGTGGTGTGATCAGATGGTCACGGACCAGGATGGCGATCAGTGCCAACTCATGACCCTGTGGTCCAAGGTGCAGCACATCATGCTGTGAAGACCATCCAGCAGAGATCCAACTCGCTGGCCCCATATGAACTACTAGATATCCTTCTAGCTAAGGCCGAGGTCGGCAATATTCTCTTTGAATTATATTATCAAATCTCTCTCTAATCAGTTTATTTTTATTGATGAAGATGATATGACATTGACAAATTTTCCCCTGTTCAATGCAGGTAATTGAAAATTATACCAAATTTGCTATGCTTCTGAAGCTTAGGAGGGGAACAAAGGAAGAGAAGTTTAACGTACTAGTAAATAAGAACAGAGAAGGAAAGTTTTATTTGAACCAGATGAAACAAGATCACTCCTGAATGTGTTACCTTTCTGTTGTGTTAAAAATATTAAAATTAATACTGCCTATTATGTTAAAAAAGTGTATTGATTATGCCACACTTTTACTCTGCTATAGAACAAGAGAAAATACCTATGTTTGGCAGCTAAACCTGCTAGTTGTAAATTTGTGAACTGGTACCACTTATGTGCTGTTATATAGATATGGCTTTAATAAGTTCTTTTCTTTTGTTGTGGTTGTGGTTTGGCAGCGAGTTTACCTTTAGGCTGTGTTGGATCTTGAATTTGAGTAGGGATTTATGAAAGGAAAAGAAGGAAAAAAAACTTTTATTTCTTATATGGAAGGTGTATGTATATGTATGTAGTTTGTGGCAATTTGGAATACAAGTCTGGGAAAACCCAGTCATGGGAAAACAGGGCACTCTTGTTGATGCTTTAACTGAGAACTCACCCTTAAATGTTCACCTGATTGATAATAATTCTGAAACGTTGATGCTCTGTCTTGCCTTTATCTTTGTTAGGCTTTCAAATATATGAAAGCTCCTAGATCCTAAATGGCCCCATTCTCCCACATTAAAGTGCAGAAATAAAATGTCAAACATATCTAAGGTGACCTAGCTTATCAATGGATTGGATTTAGATTGGATCACACATAATTCAAATTCGATCTGATTAAGCAACATGTCCAATATGATCCGATCCAAATTCAGAAGATCCACCGAGAACAGAACCTATTCAAATCCAAATCCAATTTGTTTGTGTTTGTTCTTTTTGGTGACATACGACAGCTATCATTAAGTTGTTGAAAATTGTATCTTTATTTGAGTTATTAAAACTATCATAATCATATTTGACAGATGATACAAACATTACCCTCTGTTTAATTAAATATTGTACGATTGTATTTGCTGCCCTATGAAACTGTTCTAACTTGAAAATTGTTACATTGTTTTAACCTGAATTTTTTTTTTCAAAATAAAAATAAAAATAAAAATGTAATATAACAATGTTGGTCTAATAATGTAGGATCAAGAATTGTCAAAAAGATACAAATGAGCAGTAATGTCCCTAGATTTTAAATAAGTGCAAGCACATGAAGACTAATCCCAAGTTAAACAAAAAAAAAACATGCAAAAGGCAGGTGGGATGTCCACCTGCACAAATGCTTGTATATTTGATTTTGCTACACCCACAAATTACTTGGAACACATTACATTCTCAATAAGAGTTCAATTATGATGAAAGCCTAGGAATAAAAATGACAAATAACAAGTAAAATTATATATCGACAGCAACGCGTTTGTACAAGTGAGCAGGCAATCTTGGTTTAGCAACAGCTTGTACTGGGGTCTTCATGTAGGTAACCAATCCAGGGTTCTCTGACATGTCGATCTCTTCTGGTTTCACCCCTTCCGAAGGTGTCCAGACAAAATGGTGTAGAAGGTGACCGAGCATAGATGTTACCAAGTTGATCCCAAGTTGAGCACCAGGGCAAACACGCCTCCCAGCTCCAAAAGGCAATAATCGGTAATCATGACCCTTCATATCAACATCCTCCTCAAAGAATCGTTCAGGTTGGAATTCCATAGGGTTTTTCCAAACTGCTGGATCACGAGCTACAGCCCATACATTTACATGAACATTAGACCCTTTAGGGATGTCATAGCCACCGATCTTGACATTGGCGTTGGCCCTGTGGGGAAGCATCAATGGGGTTGGAGGGTGCAACCTCAATGACTCTTTGGCTATACATTGTAGGTAAGGGAGGTTGGAGAAGTCGGGTTCAATCATGACGCGTTCAGATCCAATCACAGAGTCTAGCTCCTCTTGAGCTTTTTGTTGCACCCTCGGATTCTTGATCAGCTCAGCCATTGCCCACTCAACCGAAATAGCAGTAGTGTCCATGCCTGCAGTGATCATGTCCTGCATATATAACATACTTTGTAAGTCAATTAAAAATTGCCGAAGTATTGCTAATCAATGCATATGATGTCTTTTACTGCAAATAGATAGACTTTACCCAAAGGAGACCAATAATGGTGTCCTCACTAAGATCATATTTCTCTTGCAGAGTGAGCAATGCATCGACAAAATGCTGTTGGGCACCGCCACTCTTCTGGCGAGCAAGCGTGTGTTCTTCCATGATAGCTCTGGTGAGGCGGTCCCTACGTGCACCATGCTTGGCAAAGGCCTCTTCCTCGAGAGGGAACATCCAACGAAGCCACGGAATGTGCTCTGCCATGGCAAGTGATGCTCCGAGCTTGAGACCGTTGGCTACAATAGCCTTGAATTCAAGACCTTGCTCATCCATCACGCCCTCTGAATTCACAAAACGTTTTCCAAATGCTAGTCTTGTTATGTTGTTGAATGCTACTGCTCCCAAATATTTCTTCACTAACAGGGGTTTTCCATAGTTATCTGCATCCAATGCATTTAGAATTTCATAATCACAATCATTCACATATATTTATATATCACTGCATTGCATTAGTTAATATATAAATGGAGAAGATTCTCTCGACAATGGACTCGAGGGTATTGTTGGGATTCCTAGAACTCACTACAAGTCCCGTTTTAATAACTTGAATCGTTCATTTTATTGGATTATATATGTAAATCATACATGAAAAAAGTAGATTGATTTAATAATTATAGCCATATAATTTTATAATGTTTTTATTCAAACAAATAAATAACTTATTTTTAAAATTATAACTACTAATCGTTTTTGTAAAGACAAATATCAAAAAATTATTTGACTATTAATATTCGATTATTTTTTTGTATAAATAATTTACATAATTTCAAAAATAAACATTTTAAATTATCAAAATAAGATGTATAAGTGGCCATTATTTTACATGTTATGTGGGGAGAGTGGGCTTAATTTTATTTATTTTTTAAAGTATTATTAGCTAGTTATGGTTGAAAAGTAGCTTTGTTTGGTTGCCTAATTAATGATTTTTTTTTATTGAAAATAAAATTTTGACCTCAAATACTATACAAATTTTAGGTTTGCTAAAATCATGTAATGTTGTAATTATTCACTGTCCAAAACCTATCCTTTACTCTGTTAAATTATAGTAAGCATTTAATGGATCTTTTTATAATAGTTTTGACTTGATAATTTAATGATTTTTGTTTAAGTTGAAATAAAATTACATTATTTCAAAATATGTTACATTTTACTTTTATTTTAACTTAAATAATTAAATTATGTATTTTGTTAATATATTTTATTGAGATAAAAAAGCATAATAATGTCATTACAAAAAACTATGAAAAGGAAATCGAACTAGGCAATTATTTTTTTTTTCTTTTTTCTTTTTTCTTTTTTTTCTCTCTTTACTTTCACTTTTTCCTTTTAATAAAGGTGGTAGTTGTTGGGTGTGCTGTTCAATTGTCAAATTTAATATATAATTTTGTATTTTTATAATTAATCTCTACCAATTGACAATAAAAGGGGAAAAAAAATCAAAACCAAACTAGCTAACCATTGACTAAGGTGACCTAACCTAAGGTTAGGTGAGTGGGACCCATACCAAACTTAAGGTTATTCATTTGCATTCATTTTTTTCTTTTTCTTTTTATTTTTATTATCTATGATTTAATTCACCAATCCAAAAGTCAGAATAGATATTATTTTTTTATAAAAAAAAATATATAATTCTCTGTATAATAATAAAAGATGAAAATCTGTGGCTACTCATTCACTTAAGTGTTCAGAACCCAGATGGCCCAATAAAAACATAGAGCTACATGCACCACAAATTTTAGTGATATATGGCAAGTCTACCAACCCAATGATAGAAAAATAAACCAATGAATAGACATGAAAATTGAAAACTACAAAATAAAAAAATAAAAATAAAAAAAAAGGTCTACAGATATATAAAACGGTCATAAAATTAGACACACAACAATCATATTCAAATTTTGTTCATTTATCCATATTATAGCTTTATTAAAATTAAAAAACCATACATAAGTCTCACGAATTTAATATAACTCCTATTATGATCACTTAACAGTCCTTTATAATTTAGGACTCGTATCACTTTGATCCTTAACTTTTCAATTATAACACATTTGATCATAAATTTTGAATTTTATTTCAAATAAGGACAATTGAAGATACTATTACTCAATTTCAAGGACAAAATCGTCAATTTGATAAAATATAACTTAATTTGATAAAAATAAATGTCAAAAAAATATTTTTGAATTTTTAAAAATAATTTCTACTCATCAAAGATAATTATGTAAAATTAATAAATTTTTTAAACATTTATTTATTCATTTTTTTACCAAATTAATTTTTATTATGTGTTTGGATGATAATCATGAAATAAGTGGTTGTTAAGCTTTTAATGTATAATCGATATATTTAATATATGAAATTTTTTAGTTTGAGATTTTTTAATTTAATGGATTAGTTTAATAATGATATTAAAGTTGTCGTCATATTTGACTTTTGAAAAAATAAAAACTAATTTAATAAAAATAAAAACAACTATACATTACATGATTATTATCCAAACACATAATAAAAATTAATTTGATAAAAAAATAAATAACTGTCTAAAAAATTTATCAATTTTACATAATTTTATCTTTAGTGGGTAGAAATAATTTTTAAAAATTTAAAAATATTTTTTTGACATTTATTTTTATCAAATTAGTTTATATCAAATTGACAACTTTACTTTTAAAATTGAGCAATAGTATCTTCAATAGTCCTTATTTAAAATAAAATTTAAAATTTAGTATCAAATATGTCACAATTAAAAAATCGGGCCCAAAATGACACATGAACCAAATTATAGAAATTGTTAATATAATTTGTCCATTATTTTATTTATCTCTATATCTTTAAAGTATCATGTACTTATTCTAGTCTTTTTAACCTTGCTTAAAAAAAAGTCCGTATAATTAAAACTGTAAAATTTTTTAATATAATTTATTATAAAATAAAATAAAAAAACAAAAAAAAAAAAAGAACAAAAAAAAAAGAGACAAAGCAAAAGAATTTACCAGGATTGGTGGAGTCATTGAAGATGGACTCAACCATGGCAGTAACTTCATCTTCCCTAATAGGTCTAAGAGCTTCAAGCCTCTTTGGAGTAAACAATTCAAGATTACAAACCTTCCTAACCTTAACATAGTGAGGCCCATAGTCGGCCCAAATAAGGTCCTGCCCATCTCGGCTAAACTTAGCCGCCGATCGGCTCCGATGCCGATCAGCCAATTGTTGATCATGTTCTTTAAGCACTTCTTTAGCCAACTCTGAGCTCGAAACAATCACGTTCAGTGTCGAGCCGAACCAAACCGATATAATTGGGCCGTAGACTTGGGCCCAATCCGCAAAGCACCGGAACCTCACCGGTTTTATGTCGTAGAGGTTGCCGACGATTGGAAGTGGGCGGGGCCCGGTGGGAGCTTGAATCTGAGCTTTTGGTAGAGATAGTAAGAGAGGAAGATGAAGAGGAGGGTTAGAGAGATGGGTAGCAGAGGTAAAGCCATTTTTTTTGGATGAAAAATGGGGTGAGATTGGTTGGGGTTGGTTTTTGGCTAAAAGAGATGCTTGGAGGGAGGTTGATATAGAGGTGGACAAAATGGGGGTAGGTGAGTGGATTTTCTTTGCATAATTTAATGACATTCAAATTTTAAAATAATATATACATACATTTATACAAAGTAATTAACTTTTACTAAAAAATATACAAATTTAATTGAATCTCACAAAATAACATTGAATAATTTTTTTTGACAAAAAATTTGGGTAGTTAGACTTTTCAATATATATTTATATATATATAATTTCAAATAATATTGTGGCGACGGTATTTTTGTGAGTAATGCTAAAGGGATTTAGATTATTTTTATTATATAGCTGTAATGTATAATCTTTGTTAGATATTCAATGGCTATAAAATAATGTCAACTTAACATCATTTCAAATTATGAAAATTTTGTTACACCTATTGAGATTATTTTTTTATAACCATTAGATGATATAATTGAAATCCTCTGCTATAATCATGTAATAAAGAGAATATTAATATATGTTGACTCTTAAAATGTCATCTCTAAACTTTTTTATAATGACGTGGCTAGTGCTTGGATCTTAATTGGTTGATTCTTAAATAAATCAATAATGTAATAGTGCACGTCATTAAAAGTAGTAATAATGTTTTAAAGGTCTTAGGAATATGAAGCATTTTCTTTTGAAAAATGCTTCAGGCCTCGACAATTCGAGGCGCGAATTGGCTCGAATCGTCCTCTCTCTCTACTCTCATCCCTCTCTCTCTCTTTCTCTCTAGCTCACCAATGGCACCATGGCCCCCCTACTCTCTCTTTCTCTGCTCCTCCTCCTTCTCTCCTCCCCCACCTCCTCTCTCTCTTTCTCCTCCCAGCACCACCACCACTACCATCTCCCCAACCCAATCCCCCTCCTCATCTCTATCCCCACCCTCCATCCCCTCATCCTCCTCAACCCTTGACCCAAAACAACTCACAGCCCTCCAATCCCTCAACATCCCCACCTCCACCGTCCCCTGCTCTCAACCACCCTCCCTCCACAGCGCCACCGACTGCGACGCCGCCAAACTCTTCCCTCCCTCCAGCTCCCCAACTGCTCCGCCGACCTCTCTCTCTCCATCACCGCCCTATCTTCTCTCTCTCTCTGATTTGCTAATTGCTAATTTGATTTATCTTGATTTTATTTTATTTTTAATTTCAGATTTTGAACTTTGATTCAATTCATGGAAGAACTTGCAATTCTTGGTGGTTCTCTCTCTCTCTCTCTGTTCTTGAATGGATTGACAGGGGACACCAAGGCCATCACCAATTCTGCTGCTTTTCTTTTCTTTTCTTTTTTTGAAATTTTGCCCCAAAACGACATCGTTTTGGGGCTCGAGCCATTCGCGGCAGATCTCATTCGAGGTCTGTAGCAGAACTGTTTTCTTTTATATGTGGGTGTTATGTTCGATTGTGTACTAAAATTAGTATTTATTTTTGTAGTATTAATATTTAAGATGTAAAAAAAATGTGAGTACCATAAGAACTAATTATAAATTAGGAAATAATTAAAGTAAGTAAAATAGAGGTGGGATGATGTAAAAATAACTACAAATGTGTAGAAATTTTTCTCAAATGACAAAATAGTTTATTTCTCTCACCGTTTTTTTTTTTTTTTTTTTTTTTTTTTTTTTTTTTTTTTTTTTTTTGACAACTCTCTTGATTGACCAGCTCCCGTAGACAATCATGATCAAACTCGATCACTATTATGGCCACCTTCGTAGTTGCTTATTATCTCCAACTCTCTTTACTACGACTTACTTTGAAAAATAAATTAAAAGTTAATATTTTAAATTTTTTTAATTTCTTTTTATAAAAACTTACAAAAATAATAAAGAAATGATAAAACTAAAAAAAAATTAAAAAATTAAAAATCTAACTTTTAACTCAGTTGACAAAATAAACCTACAGTCACAATTATTATCACTTTTCATTATTTCATTATTTCCTTGCAACCCCTTTTTATTTCATTAGAAAGCAGGTTAAAAAACAATTTTTTAATTTTTTAAAATTATATTATCTTTCTAAATTTTTATATGTTTTTTAAAAAAAAATTAAAAATTAACTTTTAACTTGTTTCTCAATTATAGCCACCTAAATCCCTTAGCTCAATCGAACCCTCAACCCTTATTCTTGTCACTTCAACGACACATGTTTGATCGAAGTATTAGTTGTATTGGGTGCGAGTGTAATTTGTACCAATATTACAGTGTAAAAAAAAAATAAATAAATAAAAAATTGTATCAATATTACGAGTAACGGTGGAACGTGGTGAGCACGTAAAGGGCAGGGAGTGGGCTGGTATTGTGTTGGGAGAAATTAGGATAAGTTATGGGTTAGGAGTTGGTGGGGTCAAGCCCATGATGAGACAGCTCAACAAGAACAATAATCCATGGTTGGTGAGGTGTAGACCCTTCTATCGTGTGCCTGCTCGCCCACAGATCTAAAATTCAGTGTACCACTCACCAAACTCAGGTTAAAAAACAAATTAATAAATAAATCAATAAATAAATTATAAATTATAAATACATCTCTTAAGATTTATTTAAAGTATAAATTATTTAGAAAATTATAAATATCACCTTGTTATAAATTTTTATTTAACATAATTAAATAAAAAATAAAATTTATAATTAATTTCTTATATAATAATAAAATTACTTAAATTATTAAATAAAACATATTTCTAACATTATTGAAATATTAATTGACTTGATAATTTATTAATAAAAATAGCGATTTGTTATGAAATTAAAAATTTCAGGAGGTGGAATATAATTTCTAAAACTACAGGAGACGATTCGTATTTTAATCAAATCTTAGGAAATGTATTTATAATTTATCCATAAATAAAAGAACATGATGAAAATGAGGGCTAGTTTAGGAATTGAAATTTGTGATTTGTGATTTTTTATTTTTTAAAAAATATATAAATAAAATAATTTGATAATTTGTAATAATTTTTTGATTTACTTTACTATTTCTTTGTTTATACTAATATGTATATATATATCAACTTAAGTAGGTGAATTTGAGACTTAACCGTTCTTTTAAATTTTAATTTGAGATGTCTATATTAAATCCAATGCCAATTCAAAATAAGCTTAAAATAATCTATATAACCCCCGATCTTCTCAATATTATTGCATTTGTGCTATTTTTAACTAAAGTAAAGAAAACCTATTATTTGATAGGGTACAATATTTATTTTGATTGTTTTCAAATTATAAAATATTTTAAGGTGGGTTAATATGTTTTCTAAATATGAGGTTTACAATTGTAAACCAATCAAATAATGTGTATTAGCGATATGAACAAATTTATTTTCTAGTTTGGTCTTGTTTGGCAACTAAATTTTTTATTAAAAAAGTCAAAAAAATTATAAAAAAATTTAAAAAGTCAAAATGTGTTGGAAATTTGATTTTTGTAGACTTATTTTGGGTTAACTTTGAGCCTAAATTTGAGTGGGGTTCACACGTCTTTTGAGGTGGATCCGAAAAGGTGATATGTTCTTTGCCGCATAGCAAGTCACACAGTGAAGACGGTTCGTCAAAACCATTTATGAGTGAATGAAAAGTTAACGTCATTTTCGGATTTGTGGAATGGACAATTAAAGAATTAAATGTGAGTTTTCTTGTAAGGCTTGTCCCATATTGGAAATTTAAGAGAACTTATGTGTGTATATAGGTTCTAGGTGGCAACACTTGGGTTAAGCCTCAAGGGGCACCCCAAGTTTGTAGAAGAGAGGAGTTATGGACAAATGAAACCTTAGCTCAAACCATCACACGTGCGGGATGTGGACTGGTTCTAACTTTAATTTTTTAGGCAAAATTTATTTGAATTTTTTCAAATTCTTGTAGGAAATTATTTGAATTTCAAAATGGAAATTCAAATTTTTGTTCAGAAATTGTGCCAACAGATTAATCTGTCACCAGACAGATTCTGTTCTTCCCTTAACAGATTTATAACTGCCAGACAGATTGAAACTGCTGTGCAGTTATATGCTTGAATCTGCCACCAGATCTGTTTGAATTCAAACTGTATCTATTCATTCAAATCTACACATGTTCGGTTCAAATTGAACCTGTTTGGACAACAATTTTTTGCCTATAAATACTAGAAGTTTTTCAGCATTTGGAGGATCCAAAAAACATCCTGAAAAACTCCAGAAAAAATCTGTTCTCTTCCAAGTTTTGCTCTTTTGCATAAATTCTCTTCCTACTAGTTTTTTAGAAAAAATTAAGAGAGTATAAGAACACAGCCAGACTCCTTTTATCCGTAAGCACCATAGCGGGACAAATCTGTCTTAAGGATAGAGTGTCACACACTCGACTTGATCTTTTAAATATTTATTTGGTTCGGTAAAATAAATTCGGTAAGTAATTTATTTTATATGTTTGATTTGTTTCATTATTTATTTTATATAAAAAATTATTCCAACACAATGTCATATCATACACATCATTCAATTTTTTTTTCTCATAATTATTTATTTAATTAAAAAAATTATTCTAAATATGCTTAACTTCTTTTACCTTATAAAAAAATCAAAAAATTTAAAAATTATTAAAAAGGTTAAATTACCAAAACCGACGCATATCATTATGAGTTAGTGGAAGGGTGGTATTTGGTTTGGTGACTTTTAGCTTGGAGCAGAATAGTGGTGGTGTGGAGTCAAGCGAACCAGTATGTTTTGGGACCTACGTGGAGTTGGTGGTGGGGTTTTTTTTTTTTCGGAACAAGAGTTGGTGGTGGGTTGGTGAAAATAGAAATTGCCTTTACTTTATTTGATTAATGGCTTAACAAAGCAATGTGAAAAGACAAAAAACAACATTTTGGATGAGCCCAATGATGACCATTTTGTTTGATTAGGATTTTTTTTTTTTTGCTAAAAAAACATAAAGATGAAATAAATTAAATAAGTTAATAAGATAAAATATTATATTTAAATTATAATTATTTTTATCTTTTTATAAAAATTAAAAAAATAAAAAAGTCAAATCAAATAAATTTTTAATCCTAAACTAAAAAAATTAAAAAAAAAATTAATTAAAAATGTCAATGGTCCAACAGCAACTTTGTCATGACAACAAAAGTTGTTGGTCAAGCTTTGTTTGGTTTAATCGTATAGAAGTTATTTATAATATACATATTAGGGTTGAGTATAGGGTCATTCGACTCGCAAAAATGACTTTTGAACCATGCGGGTGGTTTCGAATATAAAGTAGAGTCGGATGCGGTTTTCAATATTACTATGTTACAGGTTGTGGGCGAATTGTGAGTTTTACCCACACCCGCACATAGGGATGTATATAATACCGCCGAAACCGTCGAAACTGCCAAAACCGCACCGAGCCGCACCGCCAAGGCAAATTCGTTATTATTTGCCAATCAAACCGCCGGTTTTTGATAAAAAAAATGGCAAATTCTAGTGACACTTTTATCAATCCGTCGGTTTCTATTTTTCTTCCAAACCGCACCGACCCGCACCGCTATTAAATCATGTTTTATAAGATTCTAAAAATTCTTTTTTACTTAAGTTTGCTTGTTGTTCTATACCTTAGAATATAGTATTACATTACTGCTCGAGAGGAATTCAAGATGTTAGTAATCCAAAATAAAGTTGGATTCCATTTCACTTTTCAATCTTTTTTTTTTCTGGCCATGTTGCAAACTTGCATCAGCTCACTTTTCAATCTAAATACTTTTCAACAGTAAACATTTTCAATATATTGTAAACCCTAAATGATATTAATTTTATGTATTGTATTTGATTATTGTCGCTTCCACAGATGCTTGTAATGAACTGATGGCATAGTCGTTGATGTTATCATGTTGTTGCTACACTTACTGCATCAGAAGAAAGTTTCGCAAGATGCTTAACATCACGGTATTTCTCGTTTTTTTTTACTCTTTGATTTAAGTTTTGTAATTTGAATTATATTTTTTATAAACCGCCAATCCGCCCGAACCGCCAAGGCAAATCCGCCATTATTTGCCAACCGAGCCGCCGGTTTTTGATAAGGAAAATGGCAAATTCTAGTGACACTTTTATCAATCCGCCACCCGTCAGACAGTTTCTATTTTTCTTTCAAACCACACCGACCCATACCGCGCACACCCCTACCCACACACAATCGCCCGCACTTTTTTATTTTATTTTAAATCTGGAGTTTGGACCGTCGATTTTCCATATTATTTTTGTTGCCCAAACCCTAATCCTCTTTTCTCTCCTCACTCAGTAGTAGCCCTCTGTATTGTTATTGTTGTTTCTCAAATGGAATTCAACTCTTGTTGCATTCTCTGGTCTTTTATTGCCATGTGGGTTTTGAGCAACAAAACTGTTGCGCCTTCACAATCTTTAGGTAACTAGGATACTGTGTTGGATAATAGATGTGGTGAGGTCTCAAAATTTTCTTTTTTAAAAAACTGCCTCAGAGGGCATTCAAGTGTAATTCAATTCACTTGTTGACCCCCACTTTGCTTCCGATGGTCTTAAACCACGTTCACATGCCACAAAAAAAAACTAAAGTAGTTGAGCGAATTAGCGTTTTAGGTTTTAATTTCGTAGCCCGCAAAAGGCCTAAATTTTCCCCCTATGAAAAGCCATGAATTGAAATTAATTCGGGCCTCACAAGGCCTGGTCTCAATTTAGTCGGCCACAAATGGTCCAATTAAGCTAAAGTTACTTAGAAAATTCTTTATTTATTCTTTTGGGGCATGCCCCTTGTAATCTTTGTTTATTCTTCTATTTTATTTATGACTTATTCACCCAAAAAAGTTTGAATCTATACTTGGCCAATTAAGCTAATGAAACAATTGGGGGTCTAAGCTAATTAGTGAGTAAAACAAAATAGAGAACTGTGGAGACCGACAGAGAAAGTTAGAGAGAAACATTCTTCTTGAGAGCCAGAAGAGAAAGTTAGAGAAAAGAAGGAGAAATAGAAAGAAAATCAAAGGGAATTCAAATTTATGTTTTTAGACTTCAGAATTGAACACTTTGGTGATTTTTTACGAGGTACTTAAGTTAAACTAATATTGTTAAGCGACAATTATTCAGAAAATTCTCTTTCGTAAAGTCTAAGCAAGGTTTGTTTGAGTTAAACTAGGCCACTTATGCTAAAGAAACAATTGGAGGCCTAAGCTACTTAGATCTCATAACAAAATAGAGAAGGATGGAGAAGGACAGACAAAATTAGAGAGAAACGTTCTTCTTGAGTGTTAGAAGAGAAAGTTAGAGAAAAGAAAAAGAAAGAGAAAGAAAATCAAAGGAAATACAAATTCATCCTTTCGGACATGAGAATTGAACTCTTATGTGATTTAGAAGGCCTTAAATGAGGTGCTTAAGTTAAACTGATATCGTTATGCTAAAATTACTCAGAAAATTCTCTTTGATTGAGGCTAAGTAGGGTTAGTTTGAGTTAAACTTGACCAATTAAGCTAATGAAACAATCGGTGGCCTATGCTAATTAGTAACTAGAACAAAATAGAGATTGATGGAGAACGACGGAGAAAAGTTAGAGAGAATTAATGAGAATTAAGTCCGACTATTATCAATTTTTAGCTACACATGCAAAAAAAATTATCATAAAAAATTATTTTTAGTGACGATCTTAAGACTTATTATTTTCAATAGAATTTAATGAAAATTAAGTCCGACTATTAAGACTTATTAATATTTACTCTTTTATTTTCTCTTATTGAAAATTATGATGGAATGAAAGACTTCCCCCACGTCAAGTCATAAAACAGGATTTTCACATTTAATTAATCAAACTACAATTGTTTTGAATGTGCTTGGATTTTGATCACTATGTATTCCACATTTGAATCATATTTATGAATAACCTAAGTTTAAAAGTTAAATAAACTCAATTAGTTTTATTTAAAATTAACTAAAACAAGTCAACAAGTCAAGTTTTAAAATTTTTTGTAATTGGTTAAATTTAGCCCTGGTTTGGCAAACCCTTTGGGACTAAATAATCACAAAAAGACAATTGATTGTAAAAATTAATAAGATAAAATATTACTTTTTATCCATAATTATTACATTTTTTTCTTTATAAAAATAAAAAAAAGTCCCAAAATAAAAAACAAATGAGGTTAAAAAAGTCAGTCTAAAAAAATTCTAACACAAAAGAGTTAACTAAAAAAATCAATGCCAAACGATAATATTTTTTGAGTTATTCTTTCTTCTTTACTTAATTATCAGTTTTTAAAATTTCATCATGACCATTGATTTTTTTATAATTAAATGGTTAATACTTTTGTTAGTGGCCAACTTGTGAGTCGGAGAAAGATTTCTCATCTAATGACCCTGAATAAGAAGTTGCTCTAGATGTGATATGAGCCGCATTTTTAAAATCAAAATTCAACAACCATAATACAGTTGATAGTTTCATGTTTGGCGTGGGTTATAGGAAGTGCTTATACCTTATTTTAATTTAAAAATCAGTGTTAGATTGTTTAGTATAATTTCTGTTTATAGTTTTTTAGATAAAAATAGTTTAAAAAAACTAAAAAAACTTAATTATTTAAAAATTACAGAAAGAATAATTTTAAATTTTATTTTTTAATTATCAACTTTTAACTAACACATGCAACGGCACCACTGTTCTTAGGAATCTAGGAATGCTTTTTAATGAGAAAGATATCCATTCCTACTATACTATAAAAGTGAATTTAGACCTAGTCCACCACAAAGTTGACTCTCGTGATATTTCATTTTAACGATTTGGATTATTTATTTTATTTTATTATACGTGTAAAAATTACAAATTTAAATTACTTTAATAATTGTAATCATATGTTTTGACAATATTTGTTAATAAAGATGATTTTAAAAATAGGTTATTATTATTCTTATTTTGCATACAAATTTGATAAAATCATAAGTTATAATTATTAGATCACTATAATTTAAATAAATAAATAAATAAATAAATCTACATAGATAATCTAATGTAATAATAGTTTAGATCTCTAAGTGAGACTCATGATAGGTCTACGGACCCTAACAACATCTCCTGTCATCTACAAAGAGATTTGAGAGAAATCTGTTTCATTATTTATTTGTCTCCCATTAACATGACAGTACGCAAAATAATTTTAATCATATATTTATGTAAATTCCACTTGTGTGACAATATCACAAAACAATCTTATGCATAAAACTTACATAAATAAATGATTGAGATTGTTTTATAACATTATCATTCAGCCAAAAAATAATTTTTCCTCCACTCCAATTTGTTTTCTGGTCACATCTTTGCATTTTTTCTGGTAGGGTAAACCAAGTTAATGGACACTTTGGTCTCACTTTCTTCGTGTGTTTTGCTTTATCAGATGTCTAGTCCAACATTTCTTTCCCCACATTATTAAAGTGGACTAACTAAATTCCAAGTCTATAATGCTCTATTAGTAGAAAAAAATTACATCAAAACTCACTATAAAGAAAGCACTCATAAGCAAAGTGTTTAAACTCACAAGGGCAGCCATGGCTTATACCAAGAAGGTTGTTGAGGAGGTTTCCGGCTGGCTTAGGGTTTTCCATGATGGCACGGTCGACCGCAAGTGGACCGGACCCCAAGAACTCGAGTTCATGGTGAAACCAGTCCCTCCTCACGAAGAATTCATTGACGGGGTCGCAATTCGCGACGTAACAATTGATCCAAACAGCGGCCTTGCAGTCCGGATATATGTCCCAGAGAGGAATAGTGATATCCCGGATGAGAATAAGCTACCCCTGTTTCTCCATTTCCATGGTGGTGGCTTTTGCATCACTCAAGCCGATTGGTATTTGTACTACCATTTCTACACTAGGCTTGTGCGATCTGCTCGAGCCGTTTGTGTGTCAGTCTATCTTCGGCTTGGTCCTGAGAACCGAGTCCCGGCCGCATGTGATGACGCCTACTCAGCTTACCAATGGCTTTGTGCCGTTGGTGAAGGCAACTCATCCGAGCCATGGCTTGAGAGTTACGCTGATTTTAGCCGTATTTTTCTAGTGGGTGATAGCACTGGTGGAAATCTAGTACATGAAATAGCAGCCCGAGTTGGAGCTAGAGCCGGAGCCATTGACTCCAAGCCAGCTAAGATAGCTGGTGGGATAGCAATACACCCCGGCTTCATCCGAGCCAAGCCAAGTAAATCTTTTTTGGATTTACCCGATTCACCAATGTTAACCCGTGAGATGATAAATAAATTTTTGACTTTAGGATTACCAATTGGTAGCACTAAAGACCACCCGATTACGTGTCCGATGGGTCTGGCAGCACCACCACTAGCCGAACTGAAGCTGCCGCCGATGATGGTGGTGGTGGCAGAGATGGACTTGCTTCGGGACTCGGAATTGGAGTATGGTGAGGAAATGAAAAAGGCGGGAAAGGAAGTGAAGATTTTGTTTGAAGAAGGAATGGGACATAGCTACTACTTGAACAAGATAGCCGTTGATGTTGATCCCAAGACGAGAGCTAGTGTTGATCGTCTGATTGGGGAGATCACAGATTTCATCAACAAGCTTTGAGATTTCTCACTATATAATAATACAATACATAATACTTATGTGTTTTGTACGTGTATGTTTTATTTACCATGTTTTGGGCAGCTTTGATTGATGTAGTTCACTTTTTAATTTGGGAAATTTTAGTATATGTTCCTTTGAAAAGGGTGCACTATATGTATTTCTAATTATGTAATTTTCTTCTTTAATTATGATTAATTTTTTTCTTTAGTTATGATATTATTTTAGTTATGACTCATAAGTTTTTTAGTTATGTTTTATATTGTGTTTAATTATGAATTTTTTTAGGGGAATTGACCCATAAATCCTAAAAGGTGGAATTGTAATCTAATCAGTCCTATATTTAATTTTGTACACCCAAAGGTCCCATTATTTGGGAGTGGACAGTTTTGCCCATGAACATATTGTTTTTGGTTTGGTCATATTATGTTTGAATGATGTGGATGCATGTAACGTTTGGGAAAAACTTAGTATAGTTCTTTTTGGCTTTAGTAGTGTATGTAGGGGAATCCATGTTATTTATGACCCACAGGTTGGTGGCCCACATCATTTTTTTTGAAGCCCACATTTGAACACAACCCATCATTTTGCAAAAACCACACTTTGGTGAACCACCACACTGTTTCTCCGTCATCGAGGAAGTGTGAACACATTCCACATTAGGGCGAGGCAAAAACCCTAACCCCTCACCCCCACCAGCCTACACGTTGTCTGACGTTCAGTCCAATTGTGGAATCCCAAACTTCAATATTCAATTTCATTCGGAACCCAAATCTGCGAGTGTTAGGGTTTTCCGAAATTAGAGCCGTTTGATTTGGTCTGGAACTCCATATGCGAGTTTTAGTGTGGCGACCACATAAGTAAATCACATTTGCAAAATTAATTGTATTGTGTTTCTAGATTTTCAGGGATGTAATTGGCGGTGAATTGCGATGTGAACAGATTCAGAACCCACGTTGACAAAAAAGAAAACACCCCCATATTTCACCAAATCAGCTCATATTGCGATTTGAAATCGGAAGGACACCATATTGAAATCAGGAAGGACAATGAAAAACACCAACTGCATCAGTGCACGTGCCACGATGGTAAGGACATTCGTGGGCGACCCCGTTCGTGGGCTGAAAGACGGTTTGATGACAATCGTTGCTGACATTTGTTAGATTGGTTCGATATTGATATGTGGTTCTATTTCCCTCTTTTTTTTTTCTTTTTTTTTTTAACGTTAACTTTGATTTGAACGGGTGACGGTGGTGTTTTTGGCATGTGCGTAGACATTTTACGTTTTGTTTTGGTATGGTCGTATTGTTTGAAAACGTGTTGAGTGGTGAAACCTGTTTTCAACTTATTTTTGATATGGTTGCCATTTTTTTTGTGTGGTTATGAAACTGTTTTCGGTTTTGAACAACGTGGTTGTAATTTTGTTGATATGATGTACATTGCTATTTGTGTCGTGGTCATAGTTGGTTTAAGTTAGGTTGCGGCCACGTCGTTTTATATATGGTGTTATGTGAACTGTGTGTGGTTGAGTTTTAAGGTGACATTGATGAGACGTGCATAACGTGGCTGTGAGGAGATTATGATGTGTGCTTTATGGGTTGTAGTTCATGTGTGTGCGGTATGTGGTGCGTGGCAAACATTGTTTGTCATGAACACTTTAATTGTGTGGATTAATTTGAACTTAATCAATGGGATTTCCATACTTGCAACACTAAGCCTTTAAATACACACAGAAGATTGCCCCCCACAATTGTTCTTCCCAAATCGAAAACGTGATCAATGGGATTTCCATACTGCCAAAAACTTTACCACACAAGAACAAGGGCAAAACAGTCACAAAATCCACTCCAAATCAAACAAATGGGATCTTGCAGGTGACATTACTAAATAAATGGGACTTTTAAGAGTATTAAAAATTAAAGAAGGATCTTTCGGTCTAAAACCTTTCCAAATGAGATTTTTTAATAATTTTTCCTTTTTTTTAATTATAACTCAAAAAATTTAAATTATACAATTTTTTCTTTTTAATTATAAGATACATATGATAAATATTTTTTAGTATTTTCCTTTTGGTTTAGCGTGTTTGGAACTAGTGGCTGGCTAAGGAAAAAATATTTGGTAGTTTTGAAGTAATATTTTATAATATTTAAATACAAATTTTATTATTTAAATCAAATAAAAATTAAGATAAGGTAGCAATAAGTCTAGGAACGAAAGATATGCTTCATAGAATAAAACACAAATACTAGATAAGAATACATAATGCATGGTTCCATGTGATTCCCATGTGACACTTACGCCTACCCTTTTATCTCACTTTTGTGTTCTTAACACTATTTTTGAGCATTAAATAAATTTCTTATCCCAAGTGCCATTTATGTCAAGTTGTCATTTCACCAAAAAGTAAACAAAAATGTTAGAAATAAAAAATAAAAAATATTTTAATAAATATTCACATTAATCCGTACGCATGTTAGTATGTTGGGCGAATTTTCAAAATGATTTTTAAAATGTATAGTTTAATTTTTGAATGTTTTTAAAACTTTCATTGTTTTTCTTTGAAAAGCTTGAAATAAGTTTGGGGACTTTGTCCCACATCGGAAAAAGAGAAAAACATGAAGCACTTAATAAAGTGCTACATGGAATATTTCTTTGAATATGAAATTGTGAAATGAAAGCTAGTATGCATGCATCCCCATCGCAAGAATGGTGCTTCGCACTATCTACACACACGCGCGCGCACGTGGCGCGGGTAGTGGGCTGTGTGGCGTTTGATGGCGCACTTTTCAATAGACTTGATCTTTAGATCAAGCTTCATTGTATCCTGGAAGCAAATTTGCTGTAACCCCCTGCACGGCTTTTGGTGGGTGCAACTATTGTCTTTAAGAAAGCGACTAAGTAACGCGACTTGAAGCACTAAATTTCTGTTTAACGTAGACAAGATCATCGCCAAGTTTTAAAGACCCGAAAACCACCAACTGAAGAGTTCAAGACAAATTGTTCCAATATTCTAAAGACAATATGTAAATATGGCGATGTTTATTCAGAAAATGACTCAAGATTTCATGAAACTTGACCAGTTTGATGGCGAAAATTTCTAACGTTAGCAAAAGAAGATGCACTTTTTGCTCATTACTTTCAAAGTGGTCTATGTGCTAACTACCCTTTATTCGGTGGAGTAAGTATACGAGACTATGAAGCATACTCGTACTAGAATCAAATGGGAGAATGATGACTACATTTATCGAGGACATATTCTGAATGTGCTATCAGACTCTCTGTTTGATGTGTATCAACATCTAGAAACGACAAAGCAACTATAAGACATTTTACAGTCAAAGTATCTCACCGAGGATGCCACCAGTAAGAAATTTCTTATTAGTAATTTTATGCGTTTTACTATGATTAATACAAAGCCCATTATGGAACAATTCCATGAGATCTAATATATTTTGAGTCAATTTCAACAAAAGAATATGAACATGGATGAATCTATTGTAGTTGTAATGCCCCAACTTTCGGGCCGTTAAATAAGTACAATAATACAACATAAATAGGATAGATAACCAAAATATTTTAATATACATATATAAGAAGAGTTAATATCACAGATAATTTGTTTATGGTCCATTACAAGATGACCAAAACATTGCCAAACCAAAATTTAAAAGGAAAAAAAAAACTAGTATAAGTCTTCAAATGAACTACAACTCCAACACTTCATCCTATTTGCCTTCGAATTAACCTTCACCATTGTAAACTGCTTTATCACCTGGCATGACAAGCCATGAGCTTGGAATGCCCAGTAAAAACACACACATCCCCATATCTTTTATCAACCAATCAACCATACACAGAACAAATCGGGTAACATAAATACAACATTACAATAAGGTTCTATGAATTAGTAGTTAGACTAGACATCTAGAATCTCCTAAAAAGATCCTTCTACCCAACCACAAGGATTGAATACTGGACTATTCAGAACTCCCCCTTTTACTGCTTTGCAGACCTTATCACCTATGCCCACCTTCCGGTTATTTACCGGTTAGTGACATTGATGGACCTCAAAAGGGACGGCCAAACAAGTGGGCTCGCTTACACCCAAATTATGCTTAGGGCTTGCTTACACCTTGCACATACCATACCAAATTATGCCTAGGGCTCGCTTACACCCTGAAACCATCGCATAGAGTCTGAATACATCCGTGTCAACCTAAGGACTCGCTTAGACCACTTGTGCAAGACTTAACTCATTTGGTTTTAATCCCATCATAATTTATGTCATTCATATGTATAAATTATTCCAACACTAATGTGAACGTCACCCATTGCCAACCCCTTATCATTTCCCGTTTATTAGATCTTTTGCCAAGCAAGTTAGTCACATTCGGTAATTTGGTAATATAAAAGAGCATGAGACAAACATAAGAAAGGAAATATAACCCATGATAAGCATACATAACTATGGTAAAGCAAGCAAACAACATTAGGAATGCTTTGAAACACTTAGAGACAAATAATACAACAAAACACAATTTTCAGAACTATTCAGTTCTGCAGGGCTAACAATAATGCTTTAGTAAAAATACTTTCAGGTCAAATGGCTGAAATTGCACAGAAACAATAATCAACCTGTCTAGTTTCAATTCCAATTCTTAGGATTTGCACAGCACCTCCAGAAATTCATTTATTCTGTTCGAAAACCTGTCCAGATTTGTCACTTGTTGGGAAAACTAATTTTCCTCTCAATCTACCTGATGATTTTTGCCCAAATAAATTCTATTGGAAAGAGGACTCAGAATTCTAAATTTTGACAGAAGAACTAACATGAGATGATTTTTCTAGAATTTTATAAAATTGCAAGAAGTGGACTGCTTTGCAGAGACTTAGGACCAGATTTTTAAACAAAATATCCAAGCCCTAAAAACACACAATTAGGGGCTAATAAAATTATCACAAGCTCTAAACACACCAAATAGCTTACACTAAATTCAGATTTGAGAAATAAATAAATTTGATATTTCTTTTAAATTAGAGAAGACAAGAGAAAGGTGTGGTTCTTACCTTCTTGAGTCACTTTTTCTTCCTTTTCTCTTTTTTTTTTTTTTTTCTTCTCTACTTCCCCTAATCACACTCTCCCTCTCTCACCCTCTCCCTGGGCTGCTAGAATGTGAGAGTGGAAATTGAGACAATGATCTCAATTTATAGGCCATAAATTTGGGTTAAAAAGACCATTCTACCCTTCTTACTTAATGACTAAGAAAACTTATAAATATCTAGATATTTTGTTTTCCACTAATTTGCTCAATTAAATAATAAAATAAATAATAAAAATATTTATTTAAAGATATTTATTTGCTCAAATAAATAATAAAGATGCAAAGAACTAATAAATATTCAAATAGGCTAAAACAAATAAAATGTATGAATTAATGTAGAGACTAAGGGTTAAAATAAATAAAAACTAAGTGTTAGGGATATTTTCAAATATAAAAATGGCATTCTAGGATTTAAGGCCCAATGTTTCAAGTGTAATTACCAAAAATTAGGGTCTCTACAGTAGTTTCGTCTATAATAAATAAACTGCCATTTTCTTGGAAGGATTTAAAAAAAAAAACTCTGAAGCCGAGAACAAGTTGAGGAATTGGCTCAACGCCTTCAAGTTGAAGAAGAGTCAAGACTTCTTGAAAGTAAAGAAAACCAATTGGCTCAGACTTCCAAGATTCACATGGTGGATGATGGCAAGAGGTTCAACAAAAAGAAGCGTAAGCATGACCCCCAACCTTAGAAAGATGCTAAGAAGCCGAAAGGTACTTACTGGCATTGTGGTAAGCTAGGGCACTTCAGAAATGAATGCCGATCATACAAGAAAAAGCCAGAAGTATCAAATGCCAAGAACAAGTTCGCAGCTGTTATGTTCGAGGTGAACATGCTCGAAGATGCTGGTGACTAGTGAATTGACTCAAGAGCAACAAGGCACGTCTGCAACGACAAGAGCCATTTCACTACTTATGAACAAGTGAGTGATGGAACAGTTCTCTACATGGACAACTCTTCAACTACTGTTATCAAAGGCAAAAGGACGGTGG
The DNA here is from genome assembly GCA_030407325.1 of Camellia japonica. NCBI lineage: Eukaryota > Viridiplantae > Streptophyta > Magnoliopsida > Ericales > Theaceae > Camellia > Camellia japonica. The sequence goes on from JAPPVO010000017.1 coordinate 28,454,879, forward strand.
ATCTAGAGTTTACACCTTGAAAAGTCTTAAGTCTTAATGATGTTTATCATGTACTCGATGTTAAGAAAAACCTTATATTTGGAAGCCTGTTTAATAAGTATGGTTTCAAGTTAGTATTTGAGTCGGACAAATTTGTCCTGTCTAAGGGTGGGATCTTTGTTGGAAAGGGCTATATGTATCAGGGAATGTTCAAACTTAATGTTATCAATAATACATCTGTTTTTACTTATATTGTTGATTCTCTTTCTTTATCGCATGCTCGTTTAGGTCATGTTAATACTAGGAAAATACATGATATGGTTAATTTAAATTTAATTCCTAAATATGACATTGATATGTTTGAAAAATACAAATTTTGTGTGCAATCTAAAGTTACTCGTATTCCATTTCCTAAAGTAGATAAAATCACATATATGCTTGAACTTGTGCATAGTGATGTATGTGACATGTATAGTACCCCCACTAAAGGTGGTAAGAGATATTTTGTAACATTCATTGATGATTTTTCTAAGTACTATCATATTTATCTTTTGCATTCAAAAGATGAGGTGCTTGATAAATTCAAGATTTTTAAAACAGAAGTAGAAAATCAGTATCGTGTCAAAATAAAGAGACTTAGGTCTGATAGAGACGGTGAATACCATTTTCCAGAATATTGTGAAAATGTTGGTATTATTCATGAGAAGTCTGCACCCTACATACCACAACAAAATGGAATAGCTGAAAGAAAGAATAGGACATTAACAGAAATGATTAATGCTATGCTTTCTTACTCCAATTTAAGCTCTGATTTTTGGGGTGAAGCCTTGCTAACTGCCTGTCACATACTCAATAGAATTCCTCTCAAGGGAAGAAATGTTACTCCTTATGAACTTTGGAAAAATAAGAAACCTAATCTTGGTTACTTGAAAACATAGAGCTGTAAGGCAATAATCAGATTGCCTGAACCTAGAAGGAAGAAATAAGGTGAAAAAGGAATTGAACGCATATTCCTTGGCTATGCTATACATAGCAAAGCATATAGGTTTCTGGTAGTAGAGCTCAATGGTTCAGTGGAAACAAATACCATCATTGAATCACGTGATGCAGTATTTTATGAGAATCGTTTCACAACCATTCCAAGATTGGATTCTAATAAAAAAAAAATGAATCAACTCCTTTGATGTCTACAGAGAAAAGTGAACGACATGAACCCATTGAACCTAATGAACCTAATGAGCCTATTGAGCTAAGGAAGAGTAAAAGGGCTAGGACTGAGAAGTCATTTGGCTCTTATTTCATTATTTACCTTGTAGAAGGAACTAGGAAAGCTTTTTATAAACAAACAATGATTTCTTTGAATATGGATTCAGATCCATTAACCTTTGAGGAGGCTATGTGTCACGACCCAAACCCGCCCCTGTAGGTTTAGCGTCGTAATCGGCCAGTAATCCCTGGATTACCCAAGGTATCAGAACAGAATATTATATGATTAGGGGCTACGGAAGTAGATATATAAAACATACATAGTCCATCGAGCTGTGCAGACATACATGGGACATATAATCTTAAATTTTATACGCATACATATGACGTCATAAGGTACAGTAGTTTCATATCATCCATGTACATATAAACAGAAATGTTTGTTCGTAAGCCAAAAGAAAAAAAGTCTTAAGCATACACAAAAACATGGCCACGAGACTTGACTTAATTCGAAAATCTTCTCGGGAGGCGCAAAAGGTGGCTGACAAACACAAAATTCTTCAAGTATCATCTTAAGCCTGGTCACGAACTTGTTTACCTACATACATAATAAATAAATAGTGAGTGGGAGCCCAGTGAATAATAACAGAGTAAAGGGTTAAATGAATGATGTCCCAAAACCAATTCAAAAACTAGAGTTCATATCCAAGACAGATTCATATTCGTATTCTTGTTCAGAGCATATACAGAAATCAGAGTTCATGCTTAATCTTACATAGTACATCTGTTAGCGTTAACAGATCACATAGAGAGTATCGAAGATCATACTTGTCAGTTCCATAAAGGAACCTCCGGTCGGGTACGAATAACTTGTCAGTTCCATAAAGGAACCTTTAGACTGGGAATGGATAACTTGTCAGTTCCATAAAGGAACCTCCAGCCGGGTACAGATAACTTGTCAATTCCGTAAGGAACCTCCGGACCGGGAATAGATAACATACTTGTGTCACACATACTTATCAAAAATTAAACAATCATTCATAGTACAGAACATAACATTTTATAAAACAGATCTTATTTCATATACATAAAATAATTTAACTTGAACATAGCTTTACTAGGTTATTACTCACAATAATAGATGGCTTCAAGTAAACAAATAGGGTAGGCAATTCAGATATCTTGTGGCGCATGACCAACATAGATACAGAATGAATACATACTGAATTATACGCCCAGAAATATTAAATTGGTTCTTTCTTATCTTGGTGTGTTTCTACTTTTATCCTCATTATTGTGTCTTAATCTTGGCCTAGGAATGCTTAGGATGCAATGAGGATGCAAAAATATATTTGAAAACACTTGATCAAAAATGCTGGAAACAAGGGTCCCACTCGAGCACAACTTTCTTTGCTCGAGCAGATATGAAAAACGTGAGTGGTCGCTCGAGCACAACTTTCTTCGCTTGAGCGATCTGTAAACTTTGCAAAAGTACTAGTTGCTCGATTTGTCCGCTCGATGCAACTCTTGTCGCTCGAGCGGTCTGCAAAACATGAAACTTCTAGGAGCTTGCATTTCACGCTCAAGCGAACTTTTGGTCGCTCGAGCGGAAGTGTAAGATCAAAGAGTGGTCGCTTGAGCGAAGAAGCAGAATCTGGAATTTCTAGATTGCACTCCCTAGCTCAAAACTCGAATTCAACCCTTCAAAACACAACTCTTGGGCCCCTAAACTTGAGAAAACAAGTCTAAGCTTGGAAGACATAAGGAATTAAAGATCATTTCATGAAATCAAGGCCCATAAGTGTGTCAATTATACAAACTCAAGCTTGAATTGTGAAAACATAACATGAATATGACATGCATGGAGTCCAAATCATGAGCAAATGAGATGTTGATCAAAAACTTGTTGAATTCCTTAAACAAAACCAAGATATGGACATGCATATGGAAATTTTTGAAAATCAACTTACAAAATTATGAAAATTATGTATTCATGCATGAGATGCTCTTCGTTCTTACTTCCTTAGTGCAATTCATGCAGCCCATTGTAGACACCCCATTTTTGACCGACCTTAAGACTCAGACGTCACCAATTGAGCGCTCGGTGATGTTGCATAACGTGCTCGTTCAGAGGTTTCAGAGTCTCGGCTGCGAGCCTTGCCTCCGAACTTCCGGGCTTTTCACGAACCAGGCTCTGTTTTCTCTTCCCGAAGGGAGAGAGAGGTCTCGTAGATCATCTCTCAGTGGCCGTAGGCTACGTTTCGTGGTCGTAGGCCATTTTTCCCGTTTGGAGCCCGGTTCTCGGTTTTCGGAGCCGTCGGCCGTGTGCCTCGGTTCGGGACCGCTTAACCACCTCCGTTTGCTCCGATTTTTGGCATACATCTTATTTCCTCCCTTTTGAGGGACACTGTGGCTCGAGAGACCAACTTCGAGGTCGAACGCCACCTCCGGTGCTTAACAGTCAGTTTTCGGGGCCTCGGGCTGCGCGTTTTGGCCCCCGAACCTTCGTTTTGCATCGGTTTGAGTTCATTTTTGGCAGGGACCTTATTTTCATTGGTATGAAGGTCGTAGAAGGGTGAGAGGCCAGCAATTGTTCTAAGAACCAACTTTATTCCTTCAACGCTCTCCGTCGCCCGTTTTTCTCGCTGGAAAGTTGGTGTTGACCATTCCCGGGGCACTTTCTTTGGCCCTCAACCACATATTTGTGTTATACACACCTGTGAGGCCACCAATATGGCATGGCCGGCCATTAACCCTTCCTGACCCTTTTGAACCCCTCTGAAAAGTTGGGTTTTCTCTCTCCTGGTTCACTTTTTCTGGGTTTTGACCACATGGTTGTGTTGTGCACACATGGGAGGCCACCAATATGGGTGGCCGGCCAGTTTTCCTTGATTGAACCTTTTGAACTTGGCCGGCCATGCTCCCCACACCCTGTTCCTTCCAACTATGCCCTCCTTTCCCCCTTCCAGATTCTGTACCCAAGGGGGGAACTTTTGGGGGGGAAATTTGAATTCAATTTTTCCCCCTTTTCCTCCACTCCTTTGCCTATATAACCAGACCCTCTAGCTCCATGTTTGAGGGTTACAAAATTTGTTCTAAGGCTCTTGCATTCAATCTCTCTCCCTCTCTATTCTAAGCATCAAAACCCCTCAAGTCCTACACCATTTTACACTACAACTCATAGCACCATACCTCCAACATCCATTCCAGCAACTTGAGGCTGTCTTCCAGAGGTCAAGAGCTCCCAAACCTGGTCCAAAAGTTGTTAAAGCTTGGTTCTACAAGGGTGAGTCCTATTTTCCCTCTTTTGTGCACTATTTTGGTCTATATCTTAGCTCCTTGTGCTTATATTTTTGGGCTCCGACCCTAACTGTAAATAGTCATATTTTGAGCTCCTTTTCATGTTTGATTAAGGACCTCTTACTGTTTGAGGTCTCCTACTATCACTTGCCTCTTTAACTCTCTTTTAGGCCTTTTTTTTGCATAGTATTTTAGGCCTATTTGTGAGCTGTTTTGGACTTGGTTATAAACTGTAAAATATCTTGTTTTGAGCCCCTCTTCAACATTGTTGAAGGGCTCTCCTCTTTTTGAGTCCAGCAGCTACCCCTTGCCTCTTTATCCCTCTTTTAGGCATTTTCTTGCATGATAGTTTAGCCTCACTTGTGTTTATTTTCGTGGCTTGATGTAAACTATAAAGTGCATTTTTTTGAGGCCCACTTCAACTTTGTTGAAGGGATCCTTGTCATTTGGGGTCAGCTGCTGTCCCTTATCTCTATTATCTCTTTTAGGGCCATTTTTGCATGATAGATTAGCCCTATTTGTGTTCATCTTTGAGACTTGATATAAACTGGAAAAAGGCTTGTTTTTACATCATCTTCATGCTTTATAAATGGTATTTTCTTATTTGAGGTCATATGCTTCCTTATATGCTCGATTCCCTCCTATTTTGAGACCTACACCCTAGCCCTTGTTGTATGCCTTGTTTGACCTTCTAGCCACTGGAATACAGTGGATTTCCAGTGGCTTTAATGCTATTTTGAGCCTCCAAATTAGAGGGGGGTGACCCCCTCTCACCTTGACTTGTTTGGTGGCTATTTCGGCCTTCCAAAGCGACCCTATCTCGCATGCTTCTTAGTCACATTTCAGGGTCAATTTGGTGAGTTTTTAGACTATCATATTTGATTTTCAAAGTTGGTTTGGGGCTGCCACATGTCCATCTTGTATGTGATTAAGAACCCCTTTGTATGCCCTCTAAAGGAGCCCCTCATTTGTGCATGTGTTGGCTGCATTTCCATGGTTATTTGGGCATATTTTGTCATGTTTAGTTCACTTATTTTTTCTGGTATGGTGAGATTCCATGTGCTTCATATACTTGCCATGTAAATCATGTTTGATAGTCAAAATCGCATGCTATTTTAAGCCATCTTGATAGCACTTTTTGGCCACACTCTAAACTGGAAAAGTTCATGTTTTGGGACTACCTTGACTCTGTCTTCATGCTTCATGTTCAAATAATGCACGCTTTGTATAGCTATAAGTCATTCCATGTGCCTAGTTTTGAGTTTCGGGTCTCATCTCATGCATCGGGTGCCATATTGCCATGCTTCGGGGCAGTTTAGCATCATGTTTTAGTGCTGAAATTTGCTTGTTTACATATCGTGTTCCATGCCTTACCATGCTTTGGTAAAGTGGCATTCGTGCCTCAGGTTCGGTCCTCGGTTTGCGTGCATGTGTGCACGCATCTCGAGTGTCTCATTTCCATCTTATGGCCTCCTATGTGAGTGTGGCCGAGGTCCACTTGTGTTGGTGTAAGTCCATTATGCATTGTGTATGTCATTTCATTCCATAGCATTGTGTATGCTCGGTTGTATGTTAGCGCATTGTGTATGCCATGTTACTTCATGCATCGTGTATGCCATTTCATAGTATTGTGCATGTTAGGTTGTATATTAGTTGCATTCATGCATGTCATGCATATTGCATTGTGTTTGGGATAGGATTTAGCCCGAGCACGGGAAACGAGGTACGTTTCGTACTCCGAGTGACGGAACGTGTCTCAATTCCCAGTCACCGACACTCCGGATTATCCATGATGGACTCTCGGTCTTGTTGTGTTTATATGTGCATTCATTCCACATTGAGTCATGCAAATCGACTCCTTGGCCATCATGCATCGATATGCGTGATTTGTGGCACGAGGATCGAAGACTACGCTCCCTGAAGAGTAGTCAAGCATACATATGTGAAAATACATTGCCATGCCCCTTTCCTGCTCTCTGTTGCAGCAAATCAAGAATCAGCAGCCTTCCGGAGCTTGGCGCGCTTTCCAAGAACAATTGCAAACAGAGGCTAATTGGGGCACCGCAATGGATTTCCGCGCAAGGCAACCCGAACATGCATCATTCATCATCCGGATCAGAGTTGAGGCAGTCCCTGGCTTGCATGCCAATTTATTGCTTTCCTAGTTAAATTTGTTAATTAAATTAGGGTTTTGTATTTATTTGGACTGTACCATTTATTTAGACTGTATTTATTCGGGACTGTATATTATTCTTTCGGACCCTCCGAGTGAGGGCAATGTTGTAATAAGTGTGCGTGAGTGTGATGTATGTCTTCCAACCCCACGTCTTTCTCCCTTTTATTTACCAGCTTATGATGCTTAGATTAGGGCATGTTTCAATTAGCATACAGTATGATAGCATGTTTGCATTCATTCATCTGTTTTGCATGCACCGGGCTCGGCGCATCATACTAACGGTATTTGTATTTCAATCTCAAGTTGAGTACTTGTTAGCTGTTGCATCTCATGTGCCATGTTTAGAATAGCCGAGCCTGCTATAGTTGCATTTTTGCATGTGTTGCATTAGGCATTTCTGTATAATTAGGATCATGCATGGATTTCTAATTAGCTTCTGTTTTGGCTTGGAGTACTCGGTAAGTTTTTATGCTTTAGCATCCTTGCATACGTGTGAGTGACTGCCATGAATAGCATGCTTACCATGAGGCTATATGCTTATGTGATATAACTGCCTGAATGCCTGTGGGTGAAGGTCGGGTTATTTGGATTGGAACAAATCATTGACTGTGAGTCTTAAGCCCACTAGATAGTGGCAAAACCATCTTTTCTAAGTCCACCCGAGGGTGGCAAAATCTGCATTTTTAGCCTACTTGCGAGTAGCAAACAATCTTTCAAAAACAAACATGAAATGTTTTGTTCCAATTCAGGCGATCCAGTCTATACTTGTATGCTGCGCGCATCACATAGTAATTCTAGGCTAATAATCGGAATAAGAACACATAATGTTTTCAAAACTAGATATCATGGTTAGTAGAGGCCGATCTTTGATCGGGCGAGCGGGGGTGCTCATGAAGTGACCTTCCCCAATCGTACCCAAGTTCCCGAGCCGAGGCAACTTTGGTGATGACGGACACGTGGCCTTAGGCAACGAGTCAGGGTTTCCTAAATTTCCCAAAATAAAATATTTAGGTGGCGACTCTGTATCTGGCAAAGCAGTCCACGTTTGGCACTTTTTTCAAAAATCTGTTTTCTCAAAACGATTTGCCGGATTTGGACTCTTTGGTTCAGATTAAGAACCGTGACATTTGAGTCCTGAACTGTAGTGAGCCCAAAATGAACAGAACGGGACTTATCCTCCCGGAGCGTTCGGGGACGTCTACAGTTTTTGGCGACTCTGCTGGGGATTTAGAGAACTTGACTCGAACCCATGATATCTGGTTTTGACTACACTTGTGTGTTTCTTTGCATTGCATTTGCATTGGTGCGCCTAGGACACCGTGTTTGCCATCTGCTATTCCTGAACGGTTTGCCGGAGGCTTGTCTTGTCAAGGCGTGACCATAAGGTTGACTGGTTGTGGGCTCTGCCAGTATGGGAACACAAACCCCGGTTTTACCGGGGCACCCTTTTGACCATTTGACCTAGTGCATATCGAAATCCGTAGTGACCATTCCAAACTAGGACAGGTTGCTTACCCGATATAGGTTGTTTGAAACCGCTGCGTGCGTAGTGAAGCCCTAGCTCCTGACAAAATAGGACAGGGAAACCCTACCCCAACATAGGGGTGTTTTGGCTCTCACTTATCTGTTATGTGCTGTTAGAGTGCGTCTCTATAGGGAATGCATGTATCAGTGTATGAGTTTGGGCATCAGGCTGTAGACACCCCATTTTTGACCGACCTTAAGACTCAGACATCACCGATTGAGCGCTTGGTGATGTTGCATATCATGCTCGTTCAGAGGTTTCAGAGTCTCGGCTGCGAGCCTTGCCTCCGGACTTCCGGACTCTTTCATGCTTTGCCTCGGTTTGCGAACCAGGCTCGGTTTTCTCTGTTTCTCTTCCAAAAGGGAGGGAGAGGTCTCATAGACCATCTCTCAGTGGCCGTAGGCTACGTTTCGTGGTCGTAGGCCATTTTGCCCGTTTGGAGTCCGGTTTCTCGTTTTTCGGAGCCGTTGGCCATGTGCCTCGGTTCGGGACCGCTTAACCATCTCCGTTTGCTCCGGTTTTTGGCGTACACCTTATTTCCTCCCTTTTGAGGGACACTGTCGTCCGAGAGACCGACTTCGTGGTCGAACACCACTTCCGGTGCCTAACAATCAATTTTCGGGGCCTCGGGCTGCGCGTTTCGGCCCCCGAACCTTCATTTTGTATCGGTTTTGGTTCATTTTTGGTGGAGACCTCTGTTTCATTGCTAGGAAGGCCGTAGAAGGGTGGGAGGCTAGTAATTGTTCTGACAACTAGTTTTATTTCTTCATCGTCCTCCGTCGCCCGTTTTTCTCACTTCAAAGCCAATGTTGACCACCCTAAGGCCACTTTTTCTTGCCCTAAACCACATATTTGTGTTGTAGACACCTGGGAGGCCACCAATATCATATGGCCGGCCAGTAATTGTGTGTGAACCTTTTGAACCCTTTGAAAAGTGGGCTTTTCTCTCTCCTGGTTCACCTTCTCCAGTTTTTGACCACATGGTTGTGTTGTGCACACATGGGAGGCCAGCTTTTTGGCATGGCCGGCCACTAATCTCACTTGGCCCTTTTGACCCTTGGCCGGCCGGCCATGGGGAGGGCCGGCCGGCCACCTAAACCCTAGCAAACCAGCCGGCCTTGCTCCTCTCTATGAGTACATTCCAGATATGTATTTTGTTTCCCCCCAGATTTTGTATCCGGGGGGGTGCACTTTTGGGGGGAAACTTGAATTGTTTTCCCCCTCATTTTCCCCCCTCTTTCTCCCCCTCTTTTGCCTATATAAACAACCCCCAGCCCTTGTCTTAGAGGTTGGAAAAATTGCCTAAGAGCCTTGCATACATACATCCTCCATCTCTCTCATTCAACCATCAAAACACCCTTGGTCCTACACCCTTTACTCTACAAGCCCTAGCACCATACTTCCAATCTCCATTCCAGCCACTTGGAGCTGTCTTCCAGAGGTTAAAAGCTCCCAAACTTGGTCCAAAGGTTGTTAAAGGCTTGATCTACAAGGGTAAGTCTCCTCCTCCTCTTTTCTTGTATTTTTTTGATCTATATCTTATCTCTTTGTGCTTGCATATTTAGGCTCCGACCCTAACTGAAAATAACATTATTTTGAGCTTATTTTCATGTTTTTTTAAGGGCCTCTCCCTGTTTGAGGCTTCCTCTTTACACTTGCTTCTTTACCTCTCTTGTATGCCTCTTTCTTGCATAGTATTTTAGGCTCATTTATAAATTGTTTTGAGCTCTGTCATAAAATCTAAAGTGGCTTATTTTGATCCCTTCTTCAACATTGTTGAATGGATCATCACTGTTTGAGGCTTCCTTTTGCCACTTGCCTTTGTATCCCTCTTTTGGCCTTATTTTTGCATGATTTGTTAGCCCCTTGTTCTTGTATTTTTAGGCTTTGGTCCAAACTGTATATAGCATTATTTTGATCCCCTCTTCATGTTTTATCAAGGGTCTTTTGTTGTTGGAGGCTTCCTTCTTGCTCTTTGTGTTTAAACCTCCTTTTGGGCCTTATCTTGCATAGTATTTTAGGCTTGCTTGTGCATTGTTTTGGGTTTGGTCATCAACTGTAAAATGCCATTTTTTGGGCCCCTATTCAACATTGTTGAAGGGCCCTCCTCTGTTTGAGTCCAGCAACCATCACTTGCTTCTTTGTCCCTCTTTAGGCCCATTTCTTGCATCATAGTTTAGCCATACTTGTGTATATTTTCGTGGCTTTTCATAAACTGTAAAATATCATATTTTGGCCCCCTCTTCAACATTGTTGAAAGGACCTCCTCTGTTTGAGGCCAGAAACCATCACTTTCTTCTTTATCTCTCTTTTGAGGCCATTTTTGCATGTTGGTTTAGCCCTATTTTTATTCACTGTTTGGCCTTGCTTAAAACTGTAAATATGCTTGTTTTGGGACTGTATTGATTCTGTATTCACACTTCATGTTCAAATAATGCATGCATTGTATAGCCACAGGTCATTCCATGTACCTAATTTCATGTTTCGGGATCCATTTCATGCATCGGGTGCCATTTTGCCATGTTTCAGGGCTGTTTTGCATCACTTTTTGCTACTGAAATTTGCATGCTAGTATGCCATATTCCATGCCTTGTCATGTCTTGTTAGAGTGGCATTCCGTGCCTTAGGTCCGGTCCTCGGTTTGCGTGCACGCGTGCGTGCATCTTGAGTGTCTCATTTCCATCTAATGGCCTCTTATGTGAGTGTGGCTGAGGTCCACTTGTGTTAGTGTAAGTCCATATCGCATTGTGTATGCCATTTCATTCCATAGTGTTGTGTATGCTAGGTTGTATATTAGCGCATTGTGTATGCCATGTTACCTCGTGCATCGTGTATGCCATTTCATAGCATTGTGCATGTTAGGATGTATCTTAGTTGCATTTCATGCATGTCATGCATATTCAATTGTGTTCGGGATAGGGGTTAGCCCGAGCACGGGAAACGAGGTACGTTTCGTACTCCGAGTGACGAAACGTGTCTCAATTCCCCAGTCACTGACACTCCGGATTATCCATGATGGAGTTAGGTCTTGTTGTGTTTTCCTGTGCATTCATTTCATATTGAGTTGTGCGATTCGACTCCTCGGCCATCATGCATCGAGATGCGTGATTGGTGGCACGAGGATCGAGGCATGCATACATATGTGAAAATACATTGCCATGCCCCTTTCCTGCTCTCTGTTGTAGCAAATCAAGAATCAGCAGTCTTCCGGGGCTTGGCGCGCTTTCCGAAAATTATTGCAAAACAGAGGCTAATTGGGGCATCACAGTGGATTTCCGCGCAAAGACAACCCGGACATGCATTATTCATCCTCCGAAGAAGAGTCAAGGCAATCCCTGGCTTACATGCCAGTTTATTGTTTTCTTAGTTAATTTGGTAATTAATTAGGATTTTTGTACATATTTGGACTGTATTATTTATTCGGACTGTACTATTCATTTGGGACTGTATATTATTTATTTGGACCCTCTGCGCGAGGGCATAATTGTAATAAGTGTGCGTGTGTGTGATGTATGTCTTCCAAACCCACGTCTTTCTTCCCTTTTATTTACCCGTTTATGATGGTTAGAATTAGGGCATGTTTCAATTAGCATACAGTATGATAGCATATTTGCATTCATTCATCTGTTTTGCATGCACCGAGCTTGGCGCATCATACTAACTGCATCTGTATTTCAATTCCGAGTTGAATACTTGATAGCTGTTGCATTCCATATGCCATGTTTAGAATAGCCGAGCCTGCTATAGTTGCATTTTTGCATGTGTTGCATTAGGCATTTCTGTATAGTTAGGATCATGCATAGATTTCTAATTAGCTTCTGTTTTGGCTTAGAGTACTCGGTGAGTTTTTATGCTTTAGCATCCTTGCATGCGTGTGAGTGACTGCCAGAATAGCATGTTTACCATAAGGCTATCTGCTTATGTGATATAACTGCCTTGAATGCCTGTGGGTGAAGGTTGGGTTATTTGGATTGGGACAAATCATCAACTGTGAGTTTTAAGCCCACTAAATAGTGGCAAAACCATGTTTTCTAAGCCCACCCGAGGGTGGCAAATTGTAACAACCCTCGTACTGATTACCGATAAACCACTGAATTATATACTGATTACTGCTAAATTGAATTGAAATCGAAACTGAAATTGAATAAGTTTATTTATTGAATTGCATATTGCATCTGTTTGATTTATGATTATCTGTTTGAATTATATGTTTAAACTGCTAATTGAAGGCCTTATCGGCGGCCGAATGGAGAACCGTTTAGTGTTTTGTAATCGGTAGAATATTTGTGATTTAATGGTATAATATCTGAAAATTGATTAGGAATGATTAAATCAGATTAAATTAAGTCAATTAAAGAGTTTGACGTAATTACGGTAATGCCATTGAGTGGAGTTTTGTTTAATCATAGTTGAGGCCTTGTTTATATCATATCAAAACACATTCATCAGCCTTTTCTCCTTGCTCCACCGAATTTAGAGAGGAAGAGAACAAGACTTAGGTTTATTTTGTTGTTTTGGCTTGCATTGTTTGAAGATTTGAAGTAAATTGAAGTGTATTGGCAAGATTGAACTCTCACACCTTGAATACAAGATTTAGGTAGGTTATTCATCTCCTTATTGTTGTCTTGAGCTAAATCTTGCTTGGGTTTTTGCATCATTGTAGAATCAAGTCATGTTTTAGTTCATATGTTGAATTAGAACTCCATTGTTGCATGCATGTAAGAATTGATGAGTTTAAATTGATTTCATGGCAAGATGGTGCATGCATGTTCACATTTTTGTATAAGTCCATGTTTTCATAATGTTTACCAACTATTGAGCTCATTAGAGCCAGATTTGAAGCTTGAACTTGGTTTAAACTTCATGCATTTCATGTTTGAAAATGTTCTTGAAAATGGGTTGAAAATGGCTTGAATTGACTCACCTTTGGCCCTTGCATGTGTAAATTGGCTTTTGAAACTTGTTGTATATTGTATTGGGATGTATTTTCCAGAATTTGGGGCCAAGAGGTTGAGTTTTGGATGTTTGAATGCTTAGTTCGAACTTGGGAGACAAATCTGGAAATTCCAGATTTGGCTTCCTCGCTCGAGCGAAGGATTCCTCGCTCGAGCGAGCCCTTTGGTTTTGCAAGCTCGCTCGAGCGAGCATCGAGCGTGCATCGCGCGTAAAAATCGAGCATCCAGTACTTTTACTGTTCATCAGGTCGCTCGAGCGAAGGATTGTTCGCTCGAGCGAAGCCTTTGATTTTGGAAGCTCGCTCGAGCGAAGGAAGGCTCGCTCGAGCGAGGAGCCTGTTTTCAGCAACTTTTGAAAAATGCCTTCCAACTGTATTTTTGCATCCTCATCCCATTCTAGGCATTCTTAGGCCTAGTTTAAGACATTTTAATGAGGATTTAGACGTAGAACCACACCGAGGAAATTTAAGGATTCAATTATCATCCTTCCCGACTGTTAAGCTTAGTGTGCGTTCTATTTGTTAACTGTTTAGGGTTGGCGACTGGAGAGACGCGCTCTAGCACATTGTAGCCCAATCACTGTGAGTAACAATTGTATAAAGATATGTTCAAAATGGCTATCTTTTGAATACCAAACTGAACTGTTTACTGAACTGTTTACTGAACTGGAATTATTTACTGAATGAATGTATGTCCTTTATTTCTGAACTGTATTGTGGCATCCTTAGCACTACTGTTACTGACTGTTACTGTTACAGAGATCTCTGTCGGTTCCCTTGTGGAACCATACTGTTTACTGAATGACTGGCCATCATTACTGTTCGGTCTTTTGACCTACTGTTACTGTTACGCTAATGGATGTACCACATATGACTGTTTATTGTACTGAACGACTGTAATACTGATTGAAATAATGAACTGTTTTCGTTACTGTAAGGACATTACATTCTTAACCTCTTTATACATTATGTTATTCACTGGGCTTTAGCTCACTGCTCATATATATATGTAGGTGTACAGGCACCGGACCAGAGCTAGAAGCGTCGGGGGGTTATTCCAGTTTTGTCAGCCAGCCTATGTGCCTCACTGTGAGGTTCCGTGTTGCCATGTCATGGCTTTGGGATTTTGTTTTGAGTTTTTCCCATCGGTCTCCTCACAGTTTTGTATCATTGTATAAACTGAATGTTTACTGTACTGTTACGGAGGGATTAAGTCCCTGTACTGAATGTTTGTGTGATTGTATAGACCGTACTGTTTGAACTGTATGAATGCATGAAAAATGTTTTTGGCATACAGATTTTCACAGCTCAATGGACACTAGTTATTTACTGTATTGGCTTCCGCCAGGCCCTGAATTCTGTTATACTGTATTACTGTTAAGCAGGCCTTCGGTAATTACGGATTACTGGCCGGTTACGGTGCTAAACCCATAGGGCCGGGTTTGGGTCGTGACAGAGTGGTATCAGAGCGATACTCAACCACGAGTTATACCGCACACACGTGTCCAAATGAGCTATAGGGTGTCCTAGAGAAGCAATTAGGGCATCTCATGAATTTGAAAAGCGTGTGCTTATGACTGATTGATTAAGTGTTAAATGTTAAACTGTCTAATTGTACAACTGCCTATAATGATAACTGTTATAACTGTTTATAGTGAAATGGATAACATAAACACTGCAAATGAAACTGGATCATCATCCTCTGAGGCCAGAATGGCCAGACTTGAGCTAATGATGGGACTGATAATTGAAAGATTGGACCAACAACAGAACCAACCGCCCCCACCTCCTCCTCCTCCTCCGGTGCAACCGGAACAGAATGTACAGAATGTGAATGCTAATGAGGTGGACATTATTGCACTGACCCATAAGTTCAGCAAGTTGAAACCGCCATCCTTTCAGGGAGGCCTTGAACCATTGAAAGCTGAGGCTTGGATTTTAGAGACAGAAAAGTTGTTCGAGGTATTTCCATGTTCGGAGGCACACAAGGTACTGTTGGCCACCTTCACCTTGCAGGAAGAGGCGAGGAGATGGTGGATGCTTACTCGTGATGATGATGTTGTTATGACTTGGGCTCAGTTTAAAGAGTCCTTCTTTGAAAAATATTTTCCTCAGTGCATCAGGGACAGAAAAGTGACTGAGTTTGAACAGTTAAGACAGGGCAAGACGTCTGTTGCCGAGTATGAGAAGCAATTTACCGAACTTGCTAGGTATGCACCACATATGGTGGATACCGATTATAAGAAGGCCAGGAGGTTTGAAGGCGGCCTTAGTGTTGCTATTCAGGATCGGATAAGTGTTTTGAAAATGCCAACTTATGTGGGTGTTCTCGACCGGGCATTGATGGCCGAGACGAATATTGCAGCAGTGAAACAATCCGAAACACCAACAACTGAGTGGCAAGGTAAAAGGCAGGGTTTCAAATTCAAGAAAGGCAAGCATGATTCTGCAAATAAGAAACAGAATACGGGGTCGACAACCAGCCCCAGCCAAGGGAGTGGATTTACTCCACCCTGCTCCATATGTGGCAACAAGCACAAAGGGGTTTGCTATCAGATATCTGGAGCTTGTTTTAGGTGTGGCAAGGTGGGCCACAGAATTAAAGACTGTCCCTCTGCCCCGCAATCCAGTAGTAAAGCTGCACCGAGCGTAGCAGCATCAAATGTAGCACCGAAGCCTAACCCCAAAGCTACCGGGAAAGAGCCTATGAGGCAGGGCCGAGTGTTTGCCCTAGTACCGGGAGACGTGCAGAATACCGAGACTGTTGTGTCAGGTATCCTCTCTATTTGTGCTCAAAATGCATATGTATTGATTGATTCGGGGTCTACACATTCTTATGTGTCACATGCTTTCTCACGAAAATTGAATAGACCCTTAGAGCCTATGAATTACTTGTTAGCAGTATCATCACCTGTTGGGGGATCCATGACATGTGCATATATATATCCTGCTTGTGAGATTATTGTTGGGGATATGCATTTGTTTATTGATTTACTGCCATTGAATATCGATCATTTTGATGTAATATTGGGGATGGATTGGTTACAAAAGTATCATGCCACTATAGACTGTGTAACAAAACAAGTAGTTTTCCGTCCACCGGGCTTACCGGAATTTGTGTTTAATGGAATTGGAGTAGTACCCCCACCGTATCTGATTTCTTCTGTAAAAGCTGTTAGACTGATTAGAAAGGGGTGTAAAGGATATCTGTGTTCTGTGTTGACTGTGCCTACTGATGATAGTGTTAAAACTGATATGAATTGTATTCCTATAGTCAGAGAATTCCCAGATGTGTTTCCAGATGAATTGCCAGGGGATTTGATTGACAGGGAAATTGAATTTACTGTGGATGTGATTCCGGGTACACAGCCGATATCGAAAGCTCCTTACAGAATGGCTCCAACTGAACTGAAGGAATTGAAAGTGCAATTGCAGGAACTGTTAGACAAAAAGTTTATCAGACCCAGTACTTCACCGTGGGGTGCACCTGTTTTGTTTGTAAAGAAGAAAGATGGCTCACTGAGACTGTGTATTGATTACCGCGAACTGAACAAGGTAACTGTAAAGAATAAATATCCATTGCCACGTATTGATGATTTATTTGACCAGTTACAGGGTGCACAAGTGTTTTCCAAAATCGATCTCAGATCGGGATATCACCAAGTGAAAGTCAAACCAGAAGACATCGGTAAAACTGCTTTCAGAACAAGGTATGGACATTATGAATTTTTGGTTATGCCGTTCGGAGTCACGAATGCCCCAGCTGCATTTATGGACCTTATGAACAGAATTTTTAAACCGTACCTTGATGATTTCATTGTAGTATTTATTGATGACATCCTGATTTATTCTAAGACTGCTGAAGAACACGAACACCATCTAAGACTTGCCCTACAGACCCTAAGGGAACAGAAACTGTATGCTAAACTGTCTAAGTGTGAATTTTGGCTTGACCATGTAATGTTTCTAGGACATGTTATTAGCAAGGATGGAATTTCTGTTGATCCTCAGAAAATTGAAGCTGTAGTGGACTGGCCTAGACCGACAAATGTGACTGAAGTCCGAAGCTTTTTGGGATTGGCTGGATACTATAGAAGATTTGTTAAAGACTTCTCCAAAATTGCCCTACCATTGACTCAGTTAACTCAGAAGAGGACATCATTTGACTGGACTGACCAAAGGGAGACAGCGTTCCAAGAATTGAAAACCAGACTTGTGACTGCACCGATCCTGACTCTACCCTCAGGTACAGATGGTTACACTGTTTTTAGTGATGCTTCTCATAAGGGTTTGGGATGTGTTTTAATGCAGAATGGGAGAGTTATTGCTTATGCTTCCCGACAGTTGAGACCACACGAAAAGAATTACCCAACCCATGATCTTGAACTTGCTGCAGTGGTTTTTGCATTGAAAATTTGGCGTCACTATTTGTATGGGGCAACATGTGAAGTATACACCGACCACAAGAGCTTGAAGTATTTCTTCACACAGAAAGAATTGAACATGAGACAGCGGAGATGGCTTGAACTGATCAAAGATTATGACCTACAGATTCTGTATCACCCAGGGAAAGCCAATACCGTAGCTGATGCTTTGAGCCGGAAATCGATTGGGAACATAGCCTGTTTGCTGACTGGACAGAAAGAATTGCTTTGTGACATTGAAAAGTTTGAAATTGAAGTTGTCTTGAAAGAACAAGGTGGAACCTTAGCTGCCATTACTGCCCAACCAGCATTGATTGAAGAGATTAAGGAGAAACAGCAACTGGATGATTACTTGAAGAAAATCATCGAAGAGAGAGATTCAAAACCGAGACCGGGGTTCAAATTTGACAACAATGTACTGAAATTTCAAGATAGACTGTGTGTACCAAATGACACTGAATTGAAAAGAAGAGTTCTCCAAGAAGGCCACAGTTCGAAATTTTCTATCCACCCGGGGAATACGAAAATGTATCAAGATTTGAAACAGAATTTCTGGTGGCCGGGAATGAAGAAAGAAATTGCCGACTTTGTGTCTAAGTGTCTTCATTGCCAACAAGTCAAAGCTGAACATCAACGACCTGCCGGATTACTGCAACCCTTACCCATACCAGAGTGGAAATGGGAGCATATCACGATGGATTTTATCGTTGGATTACCTCGCTCCAAGAAAGGTATGGATTCTATTTGGGTTATTGTTGATAGATTGACTAAGTCTGCACACTTCCTACCTGTCAAGACAATCTATAATGCGGATAAATTGGCTGTTATCTATATTGATGAAATTGTTAGACTGCACGGAGTGCCTGTGTCTATTGTTTCTGACAGGGATTCGAAGTTTACATCGAGGTTCTGGCAAAGCCTACAGACTGCATTGGGTACCGAATTGAGGCTGAGTAGTGCCTATCATCCTCAGACAGATGGACAGTCAGAAAGAACCATCCAGACTTTAGAGGATCTACTGAGAATGTGTGTCCTTGATTTCCAAGGGAACTGGGAAAGTCATTTACCATTGGCTGAATTCGCCTACAACAACAGCTACCATTCGAGCATTGGTATGGCGCCTTTCGAGGCATTGTATGGCAGAAAGTGTAGATCTCCAATTTGCTGGGCAGAAGTTGGGGATGGGCCGTTGCTTGGGCCCGAGATTGTGTATGAGACGACTGAAAAGATCAAACTGATACAGCAAAGATTGAAAACTGCACAGAGTAGACAGAAAAGTTATGCGGATGTTAGAAGACGGGATAGAGAGTATGAAGTGGGTGATCACGTGTTCGTGAAAGTGACACCAATGAAAGGCCAGACTCGTTTTGGAGTCAAAGGCAAATTAGCGCCGCGGTATGTCGGACCGTATGAAGTGATTGAGAAGGTTAATCCGGTGGCGTATCAAGTTGCACTTCCTCCTGAGATGGAGCATATGCATAACGTCTTCCACATTTCGATGTTGAGGGACTATCTTCGAGATCCGTTTCATGTGATTGAGCCTACCCGAGTAGTGTTGAGTGATGACTACACTTATGAGGAACGGCCTATACAGATTGTAAACCGACGGATCAAGAAACTGAGAAACAAGGAAATTCCGCTAGTGAAAGTAGACTGGCAGAATCATGGTGGTGTGTATGCCACTTGGGAAAGGGAAGATGACATGGCGAAAAGATATCCTGATTTGTTTCCACTGAATCCTGTTTTCTTCCAAACTGAAGGTAACTCGAGTTTAGAGGACTAAACTCCTTATAAGGAGGGGAGACTGTAACAACCCTCGTACTGATTACCGATAAACCACTGAATTATATACTGATTACTGCTAAATTGAATTGATAATGACTGATAATTGAATTAACTGAAGTACTGAACAGACTGATTGAAATCGAAACTGAAATTGAATAAGTTTATTTATTGAATTGCATATTGCATCTGTTTGATTTATGATTATCTGTTTGAATTATATGTTTAAACTGCTAATTGAAGGCCTTATCGGCGGCCGAATGGAGAACCGTTTAGTGTTTTGTAATCGGTAGAATATTTGTGATTTAATGGTATAATTATCTGAAAATTGATTAGGAATGATTAAATCAGATTAAATTAAGTCAATTAAAGAGTTTGACGTAATTACGGTAATGCCATTGAGTGGAGTTTTGTTTAATCATAGTTGAGGCCTTGTTTATATCATATCAAAACACATTCATCAGCCTTTTCTCCTTGCTCCACCGAATTTAGAGAGGAAGAGAACAAGACTTAGGTTTATTTTGTTGTTTTGGTAAATTGAAGTGTATTGGCAAGATTGAACTCTCACACCTTGAATACAAGATTTAGGTAGGTTATTCATCTCCTTATTGTTGTCTTGAGCTAAATCTTGCTTGGGTTTTTGCATCATTGTAGAATCAAGTCATGTTTTAGTTCATATGTTGAATTAGAACTCCATTGTTGCATGCATGTAAGAATTGATGAGTTTAAATTGATTTCATGGCAAGATGGTGCATGCATGTTCACATTTTTGTATAAGTCCATGTTTTCATAATGTTTACCAACTATTGAGCTCATTAGAGCCAGATTTGAAGCTTGAACTTGGTTTAAACTTCATGCATTTCATGTTTGAAAATGTTCTTGAAAATGGGTTGAAAATGGCTTGAATTGACTCACCTTTGGCCCTTGCATGTGTAAATTGGCTTTTGAAACTTGTTGTATATTGTATTGGGATGTATTTTCCAGAATTTGGGGCCAAGAGGTTGAGTTTTGGATGTTTGAATGCTTAGTTCGAACTTGGGAGACAAATCTGGAAATTCCAGATTTGGCTTCCTCGCTCGAGCGAAGGATTCCTCGCTCGAGCGAGCCCTTTGGTTTTGCAAGCTCGCTCGAGCGAGCATCGAGCGTGCATCGCGCGTAAAAATCGAGCATCCAGTACTTTTACTGTTCATCAGGTCGCTCGAGCGAAGGATTGTTCGCTCGAGCGAAGCCTTTGATTTTGGAAGCTCGCTCGAGCGAAGGAAGGCTCGCTCGAGCGAGGAGCCTGTTTTCAGCAACTTTTGAAAAATGCCTTCCAACTGTATTTTTGCATCCTCATCCCATTCTAGGCATTCTTAGGCCTAGTTTAAGACATTTTAATGAGGATTTAGACGTAGAACCACACCGAGGAAATTTAAGGATTCAATTATCATCCTTCCCGACTGTTAAGCTTAGTGTGCGTTCTATTTGTTAACTGTTTAGGGTTGGCGACTGGAGAGACGCGCTCTAGCACATTGTAGCCCAATCACTGTGAGTAACAATTGTATAAAGATATGTTCAAAATGGCTATCTTTTGAATACCAAACTGAACTGTTTACTGAACTGTTTACTGAACTGGAATTATTTACTGAATGAATGTATGTCCTTTATTTCTGAACTGTATTGTGGCATCCTTAGCACTACTGTTACTGACTGTTACTGTTACAGAGATCTCTGTCGGTTCCCTTGTGGAACCATACTGTTTACTGAATGACTGGCCATCATTACTGTTCGGTCTTTTGACCTACTGTTACTGTTACGCTAATGGATGTACCACATATGACTGTTTATTGTACTGAACGACTGTAATACTGATTGAAATAATGAACTGTTTTCGTTACTGTAAGGACATTACATTCTTAACCTCTTTATACATTATGTTATTCACTGGGCTTTAGCTCACTGCTCATATATATATGTAGGTGTACAGGCACCGGACCAGAGCTAGAAGCGTCGGGGGGTTATTCCAGTTTTGTCAGCCAGCCTATGTGCCTCACTGTGAGGTTCCGTGTTGCCATGTCATGGCTTTGGGATTTTGTTTTGAGTTTTTCCCATCGGTCTCCTCACAGTTTTGTATCATTGTATAAACTGAATGTTTACTGTACTGTTACGGAGGGATTAAGTCCCTGTACTGAATGTTTGTGTGATTGTATAGACCGTACTGTTTGAACTGTATGAATGCATGAAAAATGTTTTTGGCATACAGATTTTCACAGCTCAATGGACACTAGTTATTTACTGTATTGGCTTCCGCCAGGCCCTGAATTCTGTTATACTGTATTACTGTTAAGCAGGCCTTCGGTAATTACGGATTACTGGCCGGTTACGGTGCTAAACCCATAGGGCCGGGTTTGGGTCGTGACACAAATCCACGTCTTAGCCTACCTGCGGGTAGCACCATCAAACCATTTTCAAACAAACAAACATGAAATGTTTTGTTCCAATTCAGGCGAATATAAAGTAGAGTCGGATGCGGTTTTCAATATTACTATGTTACAGGTTGTGGGCGAATTGTGAGTTTTACCCACACCCGCACATAGGGATGTGCATAATACCGCCGAAACTGCCAAAACCGCACCGAGCCGCACCGCCAAGACAAATTCGTTATTATTTGCCAATTGAACCGCCGGTTTTTGATAAAAAAAAATGGCAAATTCTAGTGACACTTTTATCAATCCGCCGGTTTCTATTTTTCTTCCAAACCGCACCGACCCGCACCGCTATTAAATCATGTTTTATAAGATTCTAAAAATTCTTTTTTACTTAAGTTTGCTTGTTGTTCTATACCTTAGAATATAGTATTACATTACTGCTCGAGGGGAATTCAAGATGTCAGTAATCCAAAATAAAGTTGGATTCCAATTCACTTTTCAATCTTTTTTTTTTTTCTGGCCATGTTGCAAACTTGCATCAGCTCACTTTTTGTTGGAACAATCTTCTGTGTAAATAAAATAACTTGAAATAACTCAAACAAAATAAATAAATAACATACCAGATTTATTTATCAAACCGAATAAAAATAAAGACCAAGTCGAGTGTATGACACTCTGTCCTTAAGACAGATTCGCCCCGCTACGGTACTTACGGTTGAGTGGCGTCTATCTCCAAGGATACAATGATCTTCACAAATTGTAGTAGTACTCCAAACAATTTGTTCGGCGAACCAAACCTGTGTTCTAACTCTCTGAATTTTATTCCTAAAATTATAAATGAAGAATAATGCACTAAGGAAATTTGGACAGCAAAGAGACTGTTTTCTCAAATCTGAAATTAGATCACAAAGACTCAATTTTTCAGATTGAATTTCGGGTGGAAAGAATTCAGATCCACGGACTGTAAGAAATGGATTATATTTATAGGCAAACAAAATCCCTCAACAGGTGCAACAATTTTGAACGAACAGGTATAGAATGATATCTGACCGTTGCTTTATTTTGAACAATATCATTCAACATTTTGTCCGTTAGTGGACATTTGAAATTTGTCCCTTTTTAGAGCAACTGTTGCAACTTTATTTATAAACTATTTTGAATTATATATATATATAATATATATATTAAACTATTGAATAGTTTAATAAATAAAGGAAGATGTACAAATTTTAGGAAACAAATAAGGGACCTAAAATTTAAATTTAGAATTAAATTAAATTCTAAAATTACAAACTTTAAGAAACCACTTAGGAATTCAAAATTTGAATTTAGAATTAAATTAAATTTCCAGACTAATTTTTATTGAAAAAATTCAACAGAATTTTATCTAAAAAATTAATGTTAGACCCGAAAACGACGTCATCTTCCCATTCACTCATAAATGGTTTTGACGTTCCGTCTTCACCACTTCACCTCTTTCGGACCCACCCCAAAAGACATTTGAGGTCCACCCAAAATGGGCTAAAAAATATGCCTATATAAAACCATTTTTTCCAACAATCCCCCACATGAATGGAAGTTAACGGAGAGAAAATGCAACAACATGATCTAATCAGAGAGTTTAGAAATTGGAAATATTCTGCAAAGGATAGGTAGCTTTTGGCTTTGAACCTTCCCTTGTGAGACACTATCGGATTTACTAGCTAACCAGTGAACATGATGTCTTGAACTGTTCAGCCGTTTGTGTAAACCAAGACAATATAACTCACACAGTATATTCCCAGATACAGTTTAGTTCTCACTATTGTGTTCATTTTGGCCCTGAACAACCTGGTATTTCATGAGTGCTCTAAAGACTTGAAGCCCTGTACAAATCTCATAGAACCGGCCCAGTTCACACTCATATAGGTGATTCTTATGAAGAGTATCCTGCCATACTTCACAAGATTTACCTAGATATAAGAATCATTAAAATTTTACTTAACCTTTAACGCTGCAGAAATCACTATTTCATCAAAGAAATGGGTAGGAGTTATACTCCCCAGTGATCCTTCAGAGTCATTCACAACTCGGTTGTCCCTTTGAACCTAGATCTTGGGATCTCCAGTCAACTAGGTTGGGTTGCCGTTGTGGTAACTCTTATTTAATAGGCTTAAGTCCCATTCCCCTCGATGAATTCTCAACTAACTCTCTTGCTAACCCTTTGGTTAGTGGATCCGCTATGTTGTCTTTAGACTTAACATATTCTATGGAAATAATTCCATTAGAGAGTAGTTGTCTTACGGTGTTATGTCGACGACGAATGTGTCGTGACTTACCGTTATACATATGACTCTGTGCTCTACCAATTGCTGATTGACTATCACAATGTATGCATATAGCAGGCACCGGTTTTGGCCAAATTGGAATATCTTCAAGGAAGTGGCGAAGCCATTCTGCCTCTTCCCCTGCTTTGTCTAAGGCTATGAATTCAGATTCCATAGTAGACCTAGCAATACAAGTCTGTTTGGAAGATTTCCAAGATACAGCCGCCCACCAAGAGTAAAGACATACCCACTGGTGGACTTCGAGTCTTTAGTATCCGATATCCAATTTGCATCACAATATCCTTCAAGTACTGCTGGATATCTAGTATAATTCAGCCCAATATTACGAGTGAATCGGAGATATCTTAGAACCCTTATAATTGCTTTCCAGTGTTCTACTCCCGGATTACTCGTATATCTACTTAATTTACTTACTGCATAAGCTATATCTGGACGAGTGCAGTTCATCAAGTACATTAAGCTTCCAATAATTTGGGCATACTCTAATTGAGAAATACTTTCATGTATATTCTTAGAAAGATACAAATTAACATCTACAGGAGTTCCAGTAAGATGATCATCATCTTTACTGAATTTGTCAAGTATTTTCTCAATGTAATGAGATTGTGACAAAGCATAACCTTCTGATGTTTTGGTAATTTTTATACCAAGAATTACATCAGCAATGCCCATGTCCTTCATGTCAAAATGTTTATTCAACATTTTCCTAGTAGTTTTAATCATATCATTATTACTACCAATGATGAGCATATCATCTACATAAAGACATACAATGACATAATCTTTGTCTGTGTTTTTAATATAAACACATTTGTCACACTCATTAATTTTAAATCCATTTGACATCATTGCCTTGTCAAATTTCTCATGCCATTGCTTTGGGGCTTGTTTTAAACCATATAATGATTTAACCAATTTACACACTTTCTTTTCTTTCCCTGGAACAGAAAACCCTTCTGGTTGTTCCATGTAAATTTCTTCATTTAACTCACCATTTAGGAAAGCGGTTTTAACATCCATTTGATGAATTTCTAGATCGTATAGAGATGAAATGGCAATTAGCATTCTAATGGATGTTATTCTAGTAACCGGTGAGTATGTATCAAAGTAATCTAGACCTTCTTTCTATCTAAAACCTTTGACCACAAGTCTTGCCTTGTATTTGTCGATTGATCTATCTGCTTTCAATTTTCTTTTGAAAATCCACTTGTACCCAAGAGGTTTACAACCTGGTGGCAAATCCACCAATTCCCAAGTGTGATTTTGCAAGATGGATTCAACTTCACTGTTGACAGCTTCTTTCCATAAAGGAGCTTCAGGACTGGAAATAGCCTCTTTAAAGGTTAAAGGCTCATTTTCTAACAAATATGTTAGAAAATCTGGACCAAATGATTTTGAGGTTCTAGCACGTTTACTACGCCTAGGTTCCTCTTCCTCATTTTGATCTAACTCTTGTTCTTGATCATGTTCTTGATCCTGACTAGTAATGGCATCATGAGATCTTTTATTGTTACTAGTCTCTTGTCCAGTCTTCTTTGGAAATACATGTTCAAAGAATGATGCATTCCTTGACTCAATAATAGTATTTACATGCATTTCGGTATGTTCTGATTTATGAATCAAAAACGATATGCACTACTATTCTTAGCATAACCAATGAAAATGCAATCAATGGTCTTAGGACCTATCTTAGTCTTTTTAGGACTAGGAATAGCCACTTTAGCCAAACACCCCCACACTTTTAAGTATTTGTAAGATGGTACTCTTCCATGCCACAATTCATAAGGTGTTTGATTTACTTTCTTTCGGGGTATTTTATTTAAAATATAATTAGCAGAAAGTATTGCTTCCCCCCACAAGTTCTGAGGTAATCCAGAACTGATTAACATGGCATTCATCATTTCTTTTAAAGTCCTATTTTTCCTTTCAGCAATTCCATTTTGTTGAGGTGAGTAAGGAGCAGTGGTTTGATGAATTATTCCATGTTCTTTACAAAATTCACCAAAAGGTGATTCATATTCACCACCTCTATCACTTCTAAGTTTCTTGATTTTCTTACCAAGTTGATTTTCAACTTCATTCTTATATTGAATGAAAGTTTCCAAAGCTTCATCCTTGGTTCGAATTAAATAAATATAACTATATCTAGTATAGTCATCTATAAAAGTGATTACATATTTTTTCCCACCTCTGGTTTGAATTGATTTAAAATCACAAATATCACTATGAATTAATTCAAGTGGTTCCGTACTTCTTTCAATTGAATGAAAAGGAGTTTTAGATAATTTTGCCTCAACGCAAATTTCACATTTATGATTTGAATCAATGTCAAATTTAGGTAAACATTCCATATTAATTAATCTACGCAAAGATCCATAATTAACATGTCCTAGTCTACCATGCCATAAATTTGAAGACTCAAGCAAGTAAGAAGAAGATGTAGTATTATTAATAACTGAGGGTACAACGGTCATTACATTTAACTTGAAAAGGCCATCAGACATATAACCTTTTCCTACATACATGCCATTCTTCGTAAGTACAAATTTATCACTCTCAAATACTAGCCTAAACCCATTCTTACTCAACAAAGATCCGGAAACAAGATTCTTGCGAATGTCCGGTACATGCAGCACATTGTTGAGAGTGAGTTCCTTTCCTGATGTCATCTTGAGAACAATCTTTCCTAGTCCTTCAACTTTGGAAGTTGAGGAGTTGCCCATAAAAAGTTGTTCACCATTGTCCACTGTAGAGTAAGATGTGAACATCTTTTTGTCGGCACAAATATGGCGAGTAGCACCAGTGTCCACCCACCATTCTTTAGGATTTCCGACAAGATTCGCCTCGGAAACAACTGCAGAAAGATTGATGTCATCTACACCATTGGAAATCTTGTCCACTTCGGTCATATGGGCTTGAGCAGGCTTCTTGCTTGTTTTTTTCTTACTTTTGCCTTTGCTACGGCAATCTTTGGCCCGATGTCCCTCTTTGTCACAGATATAACATTTGCCATTAAACTTGTACCTTTTATTATCCCCCCCTTTAGAGCCTTGTGATGAACTTTCTCCAGAAGACTTACGTTTCTTGGTTTTTGAAGCATGTTCCACCACATTTGCCTTAGACTCCATAGGATTCTTACCAGCTCGCTTTTCAGAATTGCGGTTGTCCTCCTCAATCCTTAAATGCACAATTAACTCGTCCATAGAAATTTCTTTGCGCTTGTGTTTAAGGTAGTTCTTGAATTCCTTCCAGCCTTTTGGTAATTTTTCAATTAAGGCTGCAACTTGGAAGGATTCACTGAGAGACATACCTTCTGCATGTATGTCATGCAGAATGAGTTGGAAATCTTGAGCTTGGCTAATCACAGTTTTTGAATCAACCATTACAAAATCCAGGAATCTGCCAACCACAAATTTCTTTGAGCCGGCATCTTCCGTTTTGTACTTTTTCTCCAACGATTCCCAAAGTTCCTTTGCTGTCTTGATTGGACTGTAGACGTTGTATAATGTGTTGTCAAGTCCGTTCAAGACGTAATTCCGGCAAAGGAAATCGGCATGTTTCCAGGCATCAACCGCAGCAACCACTTGCCGGTCGGTTTCATCATCTTTCAGGATAGGAGCATCTTCACGGAGGAAACGAGCCAGGTTTAAAGTTGTAAGATAGAACAACATTTTTTGTTGCCATCTTTTAAAGTCAGTTCCTGAGAACTTCTCTGGCTTTTCACCGTGATTTACCGGTACTGTCATCACAAGAGAGGGGGTTGGTGCAATTGCAGCCACCACAATAGTACTTGTTTGGGCATTTGTTTCAGTAGCCATCAATTCTAATTTATAAAACAAAATTATAATTAGAATTTACACTACACAGAAAATTAAACCAAATTCACAGAATTAAATTCTGTAAAAATAAAAGAAAGAAGAATGTAACTTTTATTTTTCAATTAATTTGAAAATAAAATAAAATTTTATTTAAACAAATTAATTTCACACAGAAAAATAAATTCTGTAAAATAAAAGAAATAAAAATATAACTTTTACTTTTCCAATTAATTTGGAAATAAAATAAAACTTTATTTAACCAAATTAATTCCACACAAGAAATTAAATTCTGTAAAATAAAAGAAATAAAAACTATAACTTTTATTTTTCAATTAATTTGAAAATAAAATAAAATTTTATTTAACCAAATTAATTTCACACAAAAATTTAAATCTCTTGTTACACTCCAAAAATTAAAATACTGAAAACAGAATTTTAATTAATGAAAACTCAGAAAATAATTTCTAAAACCCAAAATTAATTTCTGAAAAAATTCCACAAAAATATATTCTGAATTGTTAATGACACCAGTATCGTACTACTAGTTGTTGTCAAAGAAAAGAGACAGTATATTACTACTATCTGTCAAATAGCATATAATCACTATTTGTTTTTCCAACCAGAATATTATTTTGTAAATTCACAGAAATTAATTTTCTTCCGAAATTATTTACGAAGAATGAAAAAGGGAAACAAACGAAAAATTCTGTAAATAGAATAATTCGAATCTGTCTTAAGATTGTTGAAACAATCTTCTGTGTAAATAAAATAACTTGAAATAACTCAAACAAAATAAATAAATAACATACCAGATTTATTTATCAAACCGAATAAAAATAAAGACCAAGTCGAGTGTGTGACACTCTGTCCTTAAGACAGATTCGCCCCGCTACGGTACTTACGGTTGAGTGGCGTCTATCTCCCAGGATACAATGATCTTCACAAATTGTAGTAGTACTCCAAACAATTTGTTCGGCGAACCAAACCTGTGTTCTAACTCTCTGAATTTTATTCCTAAAATTATAAATGAAGAATAATGCACTAAGGAAATCTGGACAGCAAAGAGACTGTTTTCTCAGATCTGAAATTAGATCACAAAGACTAAATTTTTCAGATTGAATTTCGGGTGGAAAGAATTCGGATCCACGGACTGTAAGAAATGGATTATATTTATAGGCAAACAAAATCCCTCAACAGGTGCAACAATTTTAAACAAATAGGTATAGAATGATATCTGACCGTTGCTTTATTTGAACAATATCATTCAACATTTTGTCCGTTAGTGGACATTTGAAATTTGTCCCTTTTTAGAGCAACTGTTGCAACTTTATTTATAAACTATTTTGAATTATATATATATATATAAATATATATATTAAACTATTGAATAGTTTAATAAATAAAGGAAGAGGTACAAATTTTAGGAAACAAATAAGGGACCTAAAATTTAAATTTAGAATTAAATTAAATTCTAAAATTACAAACTTTAAGAAACCACTTAGGAATTCAAAATTTGAATTTAGAATTAAATTAAATTTCCAGACTAATTTTTATTGAAAAAATTCAAAAGAATTTTATCTAAAAAATTAATGTTAGACCCGAAAACGACGTCATCTTCCCATTCACTCATAAATGGTTTTGACGTTCCGTCTTCACCACTTCACCTCTTTCGGACCCACCCCAAAAGACGTTTGGGGTCCACCCAAAATGGGCTAAAAAATATGCCTATATAAAACCATTTTTTCTAACACTTTTCAATCTAAATACTTTTCAACAGTAAACATTTTCAATATATTGTAAATCCTAAATGATATTAATTTTATGTATTGTATTTGATCATTGTAGCTTCCACAGATGTTTGTAATGAACTGATGGCATAGTCGTTGATGTTATCATGTTGTTGCTACACTTGCTGCATCAGAAGAAAGCTTCGCAAGATGCTTAACATCACGGTATCTCTCGTCTTTTTTTTACTCTTTGATTTAAGTTTTGTAATTTGAATTATATTTTTTATAAACCGCCAATCCGCCCGAACCGCTAAGGCAAATCCGCCATTATTTGCCAACCGAGCCGCCGGTTTTTGATAAGAAAAATGGCAAATTCTAGTGACACTTTTATCAATCCGCCACCCGCCAGACGGTTTCTATTTTTCTTTCAAACCACACCGACCCGCACCGCGCACACCCCTACCCACACACAATCGCCCGCACTTTTTTATTTTATTTTAAATCTGGAGTTTGGACCGTCGATTTTCCATATTATTTTTGTTGCCCAAACCCTAATCCTCTTTTCTCTCCTCATTCAGTAGTAGCCCTCTGTATTGTTATTGTTGTTTCTCAAATGGAATTCAACTCTTGTTGCATTCTCTGGTCTTTTATTGCCATGTGGGTTTTGAGCAACGAAACTGTTGCGCCTTCACAATCTTTAGGTAACTAGGATACTGTGTTGGATAATAGACGTGGTGAGGTCTCAAAATTTTCTTTTTTAAAAAACTGGCTCGGAGGGCATTCAAGTGTAATTCAATTCACTTGTTGTAGACACCCCATTTTTGACCGACCTTAAGACTCAGACGTCACCGATTGAGCGCTCGGTGATGTTGCATATTGTGCTCGTTCAGAAGTCTCAGAGTCGCGGTCGTGCGCCCTGCCTCCGGACTCCCGAACCCTCTTCTGTGCCTTGCCTCGGTTTGCGAACCGGACTCGGTTTTCTCTGTTTTCTTTCCTGAGGGGAGGGAGAGGTCCCGTAGACCATCTCTCAGTGGCCGTGGGCTACATTTCGTGGCCGTAGGCCATTTTACCCATTTCGGAGCCCGGTTCCCGGTTTTCGGAGCCGTCAGGCCGTGTGCCTCAGTTCGGGACCACCCAACCATCTCCGATTCCTCCGGTTTTTGGCATGCATCTCATTTACTCCCTTTCGAGGGACACTGGGGTCTTAGATACCCACTTCGTGGCCGAATGCCACTTTCGGTGCTTAACGGCCTATTTTCGGGATCCCGAACTGCGCGTTTTGGCCCCCGAGCATTCGTTTTGCATCGGTTTTTGTTCATTTTTGGCAGGTACCTCTGTTTTATCACCAGGAAGATCACTGGAGGGTGGGAGGCCAGCAATTGTCTCAGCAACCAGTTATGCTCCTCCGGCGCCCCCCGGCGCCCGTTTTTCTCACTTCCGGGCTAATGTTGAACACCCTAGGGCCATTTTCTTCGAGCCAAAACCACATATTGTGTTGTACACACATGGGAGGATCCTAAAAACACATGGCCGGCCAGTAACTCTAATTGACCCTTTTGAACCCCTTCTAAGAATGGCTTGTTGTCTCTCTTGTTTCAAAGTTGCCAATTTCCAACCATAGGGTCTTGTTGTACACACATGGGAGGACACCAACCTTTGGTGGCCGGCCAGAAATTCTCATTGACCCTTTTGACCCCTAGCCGGCCGGCCATATGGGGTGGCCGGCCGGCCACCTGCAGCCAAAACACATGGCCGGCCTGCTTCCTCAGTGTAAGTCCATTCCAGCTGTGTCTTGGTTTTCCCCCAAAAATATCTCTATCCGGGGGAACCTTTTGGAGGGAAATAAGAGCTCATTTTCCTCCATTTTGAGGAGGACTCTTCTCTCCCTCTCTTGTCTATATTGCTGTCCTCCCAACTCAAGAAAGAGGGTTACAAGAATTGGTTTGAGGATATCTCTACATACCACTCCATTTCCTTCAAGTTTTGGTTCCATTTCCTCATCATCTTCAAGCTCTACCCTCATCACTCCATTCCAGAAGCAAAGGAAGGGATTCCAGCAGCTTAGAGTCATCAAATTTGGTCCAAGAAGCAACAAAAGTATTGGTCTTCAAGGGTAAGTAGACTTTCCCCCTTTTGTAGCCCATTTTTGCACCAACTTATTAGCCTATTTTATTATTGTTTTGGGCTCCGACCTTAACTGAAACTAGGTCTATTTTGAGCTATTCTTCATGTTTGTTCAAGGGCTCAACCCTGTTTGAGCCCTCTATGGCACACTTGTTTCAATATCCTCTTGTATGACAATATTTTGCATGAAATTTCTAGCCTATGAGTGATCTGTTTTCGAGCATAATGTAAACTTTAAGTGGGCCTATTTTGAGCCCCTCTTCAACATTGAAGAAGGGCTCAACCCTTTTTGGGCCCCCTATCTTGCACTTGCTTCACAATTCCTCCAATTTACCGTAAATTTGCGTGATTTGTTTGGCCTATATGTAAATTGTTTTGGAGCATGTCATGAACTGTGAGTAAGCTTATTTTGTGTCCTTCTACAACATTATAGAAGGGATCAACCTTGTTGGGGGTCTCCATGTTATACTTGTCATTATACCCCTCTTTGACCCCCATTTTTGCATGCTTTTTTAAGCTTATCTAGATTCTGTTTTCGGCCATCATCAGAACTGGAAAGAGTCATATTTTGATCTTCTTGACATATTTAATTAAGGGTATGTGCTGGTTTGATGAATTTTTGGGGTATCTCATGTTATAGCCTTATGTATCCTAGTTCTTGCATGACATTTTTAGCACATTTGCGTACTGAGTTGGGGGATGTCATCTACTGTAAATGTTCATATTTTTAGTCCCTCATCAGTGTTGTAGAAGGGTATTTTTCCATTTGGGTATCGCATGTATCACTTGCTTCAATACCCCTCTTGCGGGGCCATTTTTGCATACTTGCCTAATCCTATGTGTGCTTGCTGTATAACCCTCTTTATGACTGAAAAATGCTTGTCTTGGGGCTTTCTTGCTACTTTATTTTCATTCCATGTCTATATTGTGCATGTTTGGTATAGCTATAGGCCATTTCGGGTGCCTAAATTCATGTTTCGGGGCCATTTCATGCATCGGGTGTACTTTCGCCTCATTCTGGGGCTGTTTTTCCCCCAAATTTCAGTGCCAAAATTCATTTTCATGTTTGCATATCATCTCCATGCCATTTCATGCCTTAGGGCCATCGCCTCGGTTTGCGTGCCCGTGTGCGCGCATTTCGAGGCACTTCATTTTCATCCATCGGCCTCTTATGTGAGTGTGGCTGAGGCTCACTCATGTTAGTGTAAGTCCATTTTGCATTCTGTATGTCATTTTAGTCTCATTGCATTGCGTATGCCATTGCCTCGGTTTGCGTGCCCGTGTGCACGCATTTCGAGGCGCTTCATTTTCATCTATCGGCCTCTTATGTGAGTGTAGCTGAGGCTCTCTCATGTTAGTGTAAGTCCATTTGCATTCTGTATGTCATTTTAGTCTTATCGCATTGCGTATGCCATTTTCTCGGTTTGCGTGCCCGTGTGCACGCATTTCGAGGCATCTCATTTTCATCTATCGGCCTCTTATGTGAGTGTGGCTGAGGCTCACTCATGTTAGTATAAGTCCATTTTGCATTCTGTATGCCATTTTAGTCTCATTGCATTGCGTATGCCATTGCCTCAGTTTGCGTGCCCGTGTGCACGTATTTCGAGGCGCTTCATTTTCATCTATCGGCCTCTTATGTGAGTGTGGCTGAGGCTCTCTCATGTTAGTGTAAGCCCATTATTGCATTGCGTATGCCATTTCATCCGTGGCATTGTGTATGCCCGGTTGTATATTACCTCGTATAGCGTGTATGCCATTCCATGACATTGTGTATGTTAGGATTGCATATTAGCTGCATTTCATGCATATCATGCATATTGCATCGTGTTCGGAATAGGAGTTAACCGGGCACGGGAAACGAGGCACGTTTCGTACTCCGAGCGACGGAACGGGTCTCAATTCCCAAGTCACCGACACTCCGGATTATCCATGATGGAGTTAGGTTTTGTTGTTGCATTCATATGCATTCATCCTATATTGAGTTGTGCAATTCGACTCCTCGGCTATCATGCATCGATATGCGTGATTGGTGGCACGAGGATCGAGGCATGCATATATTTGTGAAATACATTGCTATGCCCCTTTCCTGCTCTCTGTTGCAGCAAAATAGAGAATCAGCAACTTTTCGGTCTGGCACGCCTTTCGAGAAACATTGCAAAACAGAGGCTAATTGGGGCATCCCAGTGGATTTCCGCGTAAGGCAGCCCAAACTACATCATTCATCAGAATCAAGGTACCCCCTGGCTTGCATGCCAGTTTACAGTTTTTTAGTTAATTTGTTAATTAATTAGGAATTTGTATATTATTCGGACTGTATATTTCGGACTGTATTATTCTTTCATTTCGGACTGTATTATTTATTCGGACCCTCTGCGCGAGGGCATAATTGTAATAAGTGTGGGTGAGTGTGATGTATGTCTTCTAATCCCACGTCTTTCTTCCCTTTTATTTACCTGCTTATGATGGTTAGATATAGGGCATATTTCAATTAGCATACAGTATGACAGCATGTTTGCATCATTCATCTGTTTTGCACGCACCGGGCTCGGCGCATCATATAAACTGCATTTGTATTTCAATTCCAAATTGAATACGTGTTAGTTGTAGCATTCCATATGCCATGTTTAGAATAGCCGAGCCTGCTATAGTTGCATCTTTGCATGTGTTGCATTAGGCATTTCTGTATAATTAGGATCATGCATGATTTCTAATGAGCTTCTGTTTTTGCTTAGAGTACTCGGTGAGTTTTATGCTTTAGCATCCTTTCATGCGTGTGAGTGACTGCCATGAATAGCATGCTTACCATGAGGCTAACTGCTTATGTGATATAACTGCCTTGAATGCCTGTGGGTGGAGGTTGAGTTACTTGGATTGGACAATTCATCAAATGTTTGTTTTAAGCCCACTAGATAGTGGCAAAATCATGTTTTCTAAGCCCACCTGAGGGTGGCAAATCCACATCTTAGCCTACCTGCGGGTAGCACCATCAAACCATTTTCAAACAAACAAACATGAAATGTTTTGTTCCAATTCAGGCGGCCCAGTCTATACTTATTTGCTGTGCGTCCACATAGTAACCTAGGCTAATAACCAGAATAAGAACATACAATGTTTTCAAAAACAGATATCATGGTTAGTAGAGGCCAGTCTTTGACCGGGCCAGCGGGGGTGCTCACGAAGTGACCTTCCCCAATCGTACCCAAGTTCCCGAGCCGAGGCAACTTTGGTGATGACGGACACGTGGCCTTCAGCACCGAGTCAGGGTTTCCTAAATTTCCCATTAAAAAATATTTAGGTGGCGACTCTGTATCTGGCAAAGCAGTCCATGTTTGGC
This sequence comes from Camellia japonica, assembly GCA_030407325.1. Taxonomy (NCBI): domain Eukaryota; kingdom Viridiplantae; phylum Streptophyta; class Magnoliopsida; order Ericales; family Theaceae; genus Camellia; species Camellia japonica. The sequence goes on from JAPPVO010000017.1 coordinate 28,489,963, forward strand.
ACTTCTTTCAAAAAAATCTGTTTTCAAAACGATTTGCCAGATTTGGACTCTTTGGTTCAAGATTAAGAACCGTGACATTTGAGTCCTTCGAACTGTAGTGACCCAATATCGAACCAGAACGGGGTGGTGGGGGGGGACTCGCACTCTCCCTTTCGCCCGGGATGCGTTCGGGGACGTCTACAGTTTCTGGCGACTCTGCTGGGGATTTAGAGAACTTGACTCGAACTCATGATATCTGGTTTTGACTACACTTGTGTGTTTCTTTGCATTGCATTTGCATTGGTGCGCCTAGGACACCGTGTTTGCCATCTGCTATTCCTGAGCGGTTTGCCGGAGGCTTGTCTTGTCAAGGCATGTCCATAAGGCTGACCGGTTACGGGCTCTGCCAGTATGGGAACACAAACCCCGGTTTTACCGGGGCACCCTTTTTGACCATTCGACCTAGTGCATATTCGGATCCATAGTGACCATTCCAAATTAGGACAGGTTGCTTACCCGTTTATAGGTTGTTTGAAACCGCTGCGTGCGTAGTGAAACCCTAGCTCCTGACGAAATAGGACAGGGAAACCCTACCCCCAACATAGGGGTGTTTTGGCTCTCACTTATCTGTTATGTGCTTTAGAGTGCGTCTCTACAAGAATGCACGTATTAGTATATGAGTTTGGGCATCAGGCCTACGGGCATCAGTAAGTATCTGAGAATCAGTTGTCTGCGGATATCGGATTCAGTTTTGGTACAGGAACAGTGATCTGTGATTGAGGACAGTGTATTTTCAGCTTTTCAACTGTGTGTTGTATGCCCGACTGTGTGTTGTGTGTATTTAATTTAAGCTGTTATGCTGCCCGTTTATCTGGTTATTTATTTCCTTTTCGCTTTATTATCTTTTTGCTAGGGGCAATTTTTAGCACGATTGCTTCCAAACCAGCAGATACTCCCCAAGCACTTTGGACACGAGGTCGCCGACTCAACCGATCCGAGGATCTCGTTGACGGACATCCAGTGTTCCACTCCCTACCCCCAGTTGCCAGAAGAAGGTCAAGGAGGCGCAGTGTGTCAGAGCAGGGATTACCAGGACAGAGGGCTACTTTGACAGTAAACAGTCAGGTTGAGATTTCTGTGTCTGCCATAGAAGTACATTTACCGGTCATCCAGATGGAACAGCAGAATACATCAGGGTGGAGGCGATGATGCGCCAGATGCAAGAGAGCATGAGACAGATGCAAGAGGATGCCATCCGCCAAGCGGAATTTTCTAAACAACAAGCCGCAGTCATGGCCCAGCAGGCCGAGCTGATTACTAGGCTGCAACAGCAGAATGCAGCGTCTGCTTCACATCAGGCTCCTCCTCCACCAGCGGCTCCACTACCCGAGCAGGCACCTACTGGTCAGAATACCCCCAAATCCTCAGAATACCCTCCCGAACACCCAGAACACCCTACCCAATGTCCAGAATATCCAAGAGGACACCAACCTTCCAACGGGGCTGGCTCCGCCCCCGCTTCTGCCGCAACTGTCCAAGAATCTTACACCCAACCACCCGGACTCTCCATTCGAGTTCGAGGTAGATCATACAGCTCTAAAACTGAGTAAGTTGGAGAAGCTTTTCAAGAAATCGCAGGGGGTGAAGGCCATCCCAGACATCGAAGATGGGTACACTGACGTGGCCGTAACATTGCCAGACAGATTCAAGATGCCACAGATTGACGTTTTGATGGGTCAGGGGATCCTATGGTCCATCTCCGGCTATTTTCAGACATCCTGAGGCCAATGGGCCTAACCCGACCACAAAAGCTTTCCCTGTTTGGCCGAACTTTGTCGGGTGTGGCGCCATTTGGTACGCGAAGTTAGAAGATGATGTGAAAGAAATTGGGATGAGATGGCTGAGGCCTTCGTTGCACAGTACTCGTACAATACACAGATCGAGATTACAACCGTGATCTCGAAACGACGAGGCAGGAACCCAGGAGTCTTTCTCCGATTTTGTAACTAGATGGAGGGCAAAGGCGTCGATGATGACCTTGAGGCCTACAGACAAAGATCAAATCCGGATGATTGTGCGCAATCTCCAACCGAAACTCATGCAGAAGATGATTGTACTCCCCTTTCCAACTTCTCAGATTTACACGAGATGGGGGTACAGATCGAGGATGCGATGAAGCAAGGTCTGATCGACCAGGACCGAGAGCAGCCCCGAAGGACATTCAACCGCAATAACAACGCAGGCCCGAGTGGCGCTGCAAACACAAGGACTTCGAGGTCGGTATGGTCACCACCACTCCCCCCTCCCAACCAAGCCCGCGCGGCGGCCACACCCTTTTCCAGTACATCCGGAGCAGTACCCAAGCCCCGAGATTTCAGCCCAGAGGCCAAAGAACCTTCACTCCACTATACATGCCTTTGTCCAAGGCTCTCGGGGTGTTAATCAGAAAGAAGCATCTGACACCTTTAGAGCCGAGGCCACTGCCAAATCCACTCCCTCCCTCTCATGACCCAGCAAAGTACTGCGCGTATCACCAACAGCACGGTCATGACACCGACCGCTGTTTCAGATTGCGTCATGAGATCCAGGATCTTATCGACAAGCAGGTGATCGCGCCTCCCGAAAAACCCAACGTCACAACAAATCCTCTCCCACCACACAACCAAGCCCCTCCTCCCAAAAGAGTCAACCTCATCCAAACTGGGGTCGTGTCCTACGATCCTAGTATCTATATTACTCCCTCTCACCTACCCAAGCCGGAGGTGATCCTTCCTGTCTGCACTGACTTGTGCATGATGGACATCTTCACAACCCAATCTAAGCCAGTGGTGGTGACCACCGAAGATGGAACGGGGCAGGTTTCAGAGGAGAGCAGAATTGTTGAGTCTAGGATGGAACAGCCTGGGAATTATGCTGGAGGAGCCTATGATCCAAGCGAGTACATCTTATCAGTGGGCCAGTCTGAGCTGAGTGTGGGGCTGCCAGAAAAAGCTGAGCTGTGCATGATTCGGGGGGACAGACTTGAACAAGGGGCAGATGATCTGACAACAGTGGAAGGGGACTTTGCCAACTTCCAGTTCTTCAACGACCAAGAATCAGGGGATGCTGCAATCAACTGGTTCGACTATGAGGAGTCGGCAGAAGTTACCGGATGGTTAGATGATCAGCCAGACGTTGTAGAATTCAATCAGAACAGGGCCCGGCAGGGGCGAGAGTATCAATGATGGCCGGAAGGGCCGAGGGTCAGAATCCACCGCCGGAGAGCGCCGGCGTTAAGAATTTCGCTCAGAATTTGGGGATTAAATACAGGGAATATTGAACAACCAGCTGTACTGACGCAGTTGGAACAACAAAGGTTTGACGATTCCGAGAGAATCAGAAAAGCTAAGGCCCATGTGGGGGTCGAAAGTGCTGTGTGCACAGGAACAGAAATGCTGCGGGCATAAAGACTGAAGGTGCTGCGAGTACGATCATACCGGAGCCGGACAGATGTCTGTCGGCTGCCGACGGAATGTGGTGGGAAGACGATGACTTATGTCTTGCCCACACAGATGAAGACTGGGGAGTAACCAACCAGATGATACCTGGTATATTGACGAGATCGCTCATATGACCAGAAGTGGGCGGTATTTCAAGCCCCAACACTTGGACCAACCTGAGGCATCTGGGAAAGACAAAGAAGCTGAGACAGAGAGAGAAACAGATTGAAGAAGAAGCTGTGCTCAAGCAATTGAAGAAGATACAAGCAGATATCTCCATCTGGGGACTGCTTATGGCATCGAGGGTGCACAGACAGGCCGTCCTATCTGCCATGGACAAGGCCAAACTCTCCATAGACACTACACCAGAGCAGCTGGTTGGGCTGGTTTTTCCGGGAGGAGGTTCCCCGGCATTAACCTTTTCAGACAAGGAGTTACCGCCTGAGGGCACAAACCATAACAAACCTCTCTACGTCTCCGTGGAGTGTAGAGATAAATGGATACCGGTGGTACTTGTTGATACCGGGTCCGCCATCAATGTCTGCCCAGTCAGAACAGCATATGCAGTTGGGTTGAAGCCCGCAGACTTCACACCAACAACTCAGGTGATCAAAGCTTACGATAATACGAGTAGGGAAGTGATGGGGATTGTCAAGATTCAAACCAAGGTTGGTCCAGGACAACACGACATCGAATTTCATGTCTTGGACGTTCCCGCAACCTTCAACTTACTCTTGGGGCGGCCGTGGCTGCACCAAGTAAAGGCAGTCTCTTCCACTCTACATCAGATGGTGAAATACCCCTATGGAAAGGGAGTAGCCACTGTGTTCGGGAACTCATCAATCCATCCGCCTCCGGAGGTATCTACGCCGGTCCTAGAAATCGAGCATGGCACAGAAGATGTATTCTTATCAGGATTCACTTTGGCTGAGGCCCGGGTAGTACAGAATATTATGGCTGTGAATGAAGGTGTGTACGTCAGTGCTCAATCCGTCTACCTCATGAACAAGCTACAACATATTCCCGGGATGGGATTAGGAAGGAGCGGCAGGAAAGGAGTCGCAGCGTTGGCCGAAGTGCCACACAACCCGCATACCTTTGGACTGGGTTATCTGCCCACCAAAGAAGACTGGGTGAGGAAAGGAAAGGAAATGGCCGGCAGAGCCAGAGCGAAGCAGGCTGGGAAGCCTTTTGACCTAATACACAGGCCCATTCAGGGTACCCTGAACGGACGCTTCGTCCGGGAGGGGGAGACTTTCCATTTTGCGGCTTCCCCGAGCCGTGGAAACGCGAAGAAGAAGCGCGTCCCAGGCTTCGAGATTTTCTTTGACTTGCAACTATCGGGGATGACGTGCCACAGAGCAGACAGACCCACCAGCTGAGACTGAGCAGTGTAAAGCAGTGGATCCTGAGGGCACAGAATTGAAATGGGGGGTAGCGCTGGCATGTCTACTCTCTGATCCTCCGATCGACCAAGAGTGCTTGGGGGATAACTTCGTGGTTTCCATGATTGGGGATGAAACGGCTGCGAGCCAACCAGCAGCTATCTGGATGCATCAATCGCACCCTCTCTCACTTGGCAGTACGAGGAGGGATTTTTGTCCAGCAGCACCGGGTCAGGTAGTGAGCCGGAATCTGATTCCACATCCGGTGAATTTTCAGTGAATTTTCAGCCACTGAAATCCAGTGAATTTTCAGTGGCTTAGATGTGTTTTTGAGCCCTAAAATCAGAGAGGAGTGACCCTCTCACCCCTCATTCTCTTTACTAACTTCATTGGCCTTCCAAAGGACCCCCATTTTGCATGTTGTGAAGTCACATTTCAGGCTCAATTTGTGAGTTTTAGGGTCTGCCTTGACTCTATCCGGAGCCCCTTTGGCCATATTTTGTGTCTATCATGCATGTGTGGAGCAATCCTCCTTAAGGCCTTTCAAGGGGACCTTTCATTACATACTTCCTTGAGCCATTTCAGGGCCTTTTTGGTGAGTTTTAGGGCTGTCATAACTGATTTCCAGAGTTGGTTTTGCCATTTTACATGTCTATCTTGTATGTGTTGAGTAATCCACCTCATGGCCCTCCAAAGGAGCCCATCATTTTTGCATGCATTGGCGACATTTCAGTGGTTATTTGGGCATATTTTAGCATACCATGTTGCTGTTTTTGGCTGGTTTGGTGACCTCTCTTGTGCTTCATATACATGTAATGTAAACCATGCTTACTAGCCTATGTTGCATGTTGTTTTAGCCCTTCATGTTAGCACCTTTTGGCCATGCTTGGAACTAATTTGGTGCATGTTTAGGACTGCCTTGGCTCTGTTTTCGTGCCTCATGGTCAAATAATGCTTGCTTTGCATGCTTGTGGTTCAATGCACTTGCTTAGCTTTGAGTTTCGGGGTCCATTACATGCATATATTGAGGAATTTCCTTGTTTTGGGGCCATTATACATCATATTTCAGAGCTTACCTCATTGTCATACATCCGTGTTTGTTGCTTCTTAAGTGTGCTTAAGAGTTGTCCTCTTTGTGCCTTAATACCTGAGCCACTTGGCATACATGTTTGCCTTGCCATTTCATACTTTTCATGCCGTCAATTCATCACTTTTGGCTACTGATTTGGACCTATTTGAGAGCTGTCCATCTTTGGTGTAAGTCCATCTTACCATGTTGTCGCATGCTTGTATGTTGTTGCATACTTGTCCACCTTTACATGCCTTGCATGTTTGCATGTTTATATTGCATTTTGTCATGTTGTCCAAGGTTGTTGCCTCACATCATGCTTATATGCTTGTTGCATGCTTGAGTTAGTTGCATGTTTGCACACTTAAGTCATATTGCATGTTTGCCATGCTTATATGTTGCATTGTTTGGATTAAGTATTAATCCGAGCACAAGGAACGAGGGGCGTTTCATACTCCGAGTGATGGAACGTGTCTTAATTCTCGGTCGCCAAAGTTCTTAATGATTCATGATAGAGTTCTAGGCTTTACTTGCTATATTGGTGCATTCGTTTCATATTGATTTGCACAAGTTAAATCTTTGGCTATCATGCATCGGGATGCGTGATTGATGGTCGTGGATCCAACTAGGCCTCTCCCTTGATGTTTTGAGGCGATATGGGGTGGCATAGTGCATACATGCCCTTGGAAGACCCTCCATTCTCTCTATTTATGCTTTGTTGCAGCTTGGTGTCACAGCACACCAGTGGCCGGCAGTGCACCACTGATGCCCGGCAGTGTCACACCCTTGGCCAGCAGTGCCCTGTTGTTGGCCGACAGTGCTCCTTTTATGGCCGGCAGGCCCCTGGTGTATCCCTCCAGCAGTGTTTTGGTAAGTTCCATCAATAAGCACTGGAAGACACATTGCCAGCAAAGCCTCTAGAGAGCAACCAGAAAGCGTTTCGAGGCGAGGAACCAAAGCGAGCATGCATACCCTCTTCTTCTTCAAACAGAGCTGGAGCAATTTTTTTTAATGCTTACTTGTTAGTTAGCATCCATTTGTAATAATTAATTTGTTAATTAATTAAGTTGTGTAATAATTAGTTGTAGCTAGTTATTAATTCGGTTTTGTAATAATTAATTAGCTCGTGAGTTAGTTAATTAGGCGGCCTGTATTATTTATTCGGACCCTCCGAGCGAGGGCATAATTGTAATAAGTGTGCGTGTGTGTGATGTATGTCTTCCAACCCCATGTCTTTCTCCCTTTTATTTACCAGCTTATGATGGTTAGATTAGGGCATGTTTCAATTAGCATACTTATGCTCGCATGTTTGCATTCATTCTGTCTTGCATGCACCGGGCTCGGCGCATCATACTAACTGCATTGTATTTCAATTTCAAGTTGAATACGTGTTAGCTGTAGCATCATCATATGCCATCTTAGAATAGCCGAGCCTATTATAGTTGCATTTTTGCATGTGATGCATTAGCCATTTTAACATGAGCTATGATCATGCATTTGATTACTAACTAGTTTCTGTTTTGGCTTGGAGTACTCGGTAAGTATTTACGCTTTAGCATCCTTGCATGTGTGTGAGTGACTACCATGATAGCATGCTTACCATGAGGCTAACTGCTTATGTGATATACCTGCCTGAATGCCTGTGGGTGAAGGTTGGATTATCTGAGTTGGAATAATGCATTGACTGTGAGTTTTAAGCCCACTTGAGAGTGGCAAATCATCGTGTTTTCTAAAGCCCACCTGAGGGTGGCAAATCCACGTCTTAGCCTACTTGCGAGTAGCACCTTCAAACCGTTTTTCAAAACGAACATGGAATGTTTTGTTCCAATTCAGGCGATCCAGTCTATATTTGTATGTTGTGCGCATCACATAGTAAATCTAGGCTAATAACCGGAATAAGAACGTATAATGTTTTCAAAACTAGATATCATGGTTAGTAGAGACCGATCTTTAATCGGGCGAGCGGGGGTGCTCACGAAGTGACCTTCCCTAATCGTACCCAAGTTCCCGAGCCGAGGCAACTTTGGTGATGACGGACACGTGGCCTTAGGCAACGAGTCAAGGTTTCCTAAATTTCCCCAAAATAAATATTTAGGTGGTGACTCTATATCTGGCAAAGCAGTCCATGTTTGGCATTTCTTTTAAAAAAATCTATTTTCAAAAACGATTTGCCGGATTTGGACTCTTTGATGATTCATCGGTCTTGCATTGCACTCTGCGAGATTAGATACAAGACCGTGACTTTGAGTCCGAACTGTAGTGAGCCCAAATGAACAAAACGGGATTCCTCCCGGGACGTTCGGGGACGTCTACACATATTTTTCATGGCAGCTAATAAGCGTTGTTCAGTGTGGCTGGGGTTGTTAAAAGGAGTTTACCGTGGGACAAAATAAATGGTAGATAGGTATAGATGATGGTAGGAAGGGAAAAAGGGATATGGAACAATGCCAGTGATCTTTGACTCGTACGTATAGTGATTAATGGCCATGAGAAATGGTAAAATTGGACCGTGAGCAATCCCATCTAGTAGGTATCAGTTATATATGTAACAAACAGCTGATTATCTGATAATAACGGATAAGAAACAAATATAGAGCTGCATAAACACAGGAAAAACGATGCACCTTGATGTCAGTCAGTTTCAAACTGTGTGCAGCAACAGTAATTTCTCCAGACTTCTCGAAAGCTAAAATATCCTCCTGTGACATTGCTTTGACTTCCTTGGCAACAACAGGCATTGATTTTCCAAGACGTTTGCCTAATACACTAGAAGTTAATAGCCCAATGGCCTAAAAAAAAGTAAGCAAGAATAGAGAGATAGCAGAATAACTTGAGCAACAAAAATTACAGTCAATACCTGAATTCTGGCTCAGCACGTAAAGAAGCATACTTCAAAGGATCATTGCATGGGACAATGGATTTTACATTGAGTTCCTCCAATACATACTACAATAAAAAAGAAACAATAAGAAAACCAGAAAAAAGTAATAAAACATGGCATTCCAAATACCAACAAAATTAACAAAACAGAGAGCAAATGTTAAAAAAGCCTAGGATTTTGGATACTAGATCTACTTGTAGATGCAATATAAAAAAATAAGAATGCAATGAGGAAGACAAGACACCTAAACCATCAAACAGGAATGAACTACAATTTTGGGCTTTTAAGTAGATTTAACAAGAAGCTAACACACAACAGAATACAGACACATCAAATCACCAAGCTGAAGCTAAATTCTCATGCAATGTGACTACAAGGTCTTTTGTTTATATTTTACGAAGTTTTAAACAACCACCAGTCAACCACATTTTATTATTCTTACTGAAAAAAATATATATAGATGAAAAGTGGGAATCTCGACCCAAGTAACTGAAGAGACATCAAAGATTTTCCTCCAATTTCTCAACATAATAACCAATCAAGACAGATCTCAAATGAAAACAGATAGATTCAATGTAAATAGATTGAATTTAAATAGATTTCAGATTTAATAACATACAATGTAAACAGATTGAATGCAAACAGATTTTAGATTTAATCTGAATTCCAAAGATTTTAGATTTCAGATTCAATGTAAACAGATTTCAAATTTAATCTGAATTCCAAAGATTTCAGATTTCATATTCAATGTAAACAGATTGAATGTAAATAGATTTCAGATTTAATTTGAATTCCAAATAATTAAATAACATACAGATTCAGATTTCAGATTTAATAACGGACACAATTAATAAAATTAACATACAGATTCAGATTTCAGATTTAATAAAATTAACATACACAATTAATAACATACAAAATTAACATACATACACAGATTCAACACAACTAAGAACAAATTTCTTAACATACATACATACATACACAGATTCAACAAAAATTCTTAAGAACAAATTCAAACAAATTTCTTAACATACATACATATATATACAAATTTCTTAAGAACAAATTCAACAAAATCAACATAAATCTAATTAACATACATACACACAGATTCAACAAATTCCTTAAGAACAAACACACAGAGAGTGATCGGTGTAGAATAAAATAAACAGAACAAATCAGATTCCAAAACAAAACAAACACACAGATTCCAAAACAAACAGAACAGATCTGTTGGTCCAAAACAAACAAACAGAACAGATCTGTTCGATCGGTGCAGAGATGAGAGATCAGGGAGAGAGAGAGAGAGAGAGGCTTACCTGTGAGTCGATCGGTGCAGAGATGCAAAACCAGAGAGCCAGACTGATGAGATGAGAGAGTGAGGGAGACAGATCAGATCAGAGAGATATCTGATATATATATATATATAAAATAAAAAAAAAAACAACGATTGGGCGAGAAAGAGAGAGACAGAGATTGAGAGAGAGAGAGTTTACCTGTAAGTAGATCGGCGGTGCGATGATCGGTGCGATAAGATGAACAACGAGAGCGTCAGAGAGTGATCGGTGCAGATATGAAGAACAACGAAACGAGAGAGTGAGAGAGAGAGATAGTGATGAGTTGAACTTGAGATGAGACTGAGAGAGTGAGGAGACGATTAGGGTTTTTTTATTTTTGTTTTGTTTGTAATAGATGAGATGAGTGAGATGAGTGTTTTGTTTGTAATAGATGAGATGAGTGAGATGGTGTGAGATGGACGGCTAGATTTGAAAGAAGGGAAAAAATAATAATAATAATAATAATTTAATGCGGGCAGGTTGGGCGGGTGCGGTTCAAACCCACAACCCGCCCGCAACCCGAAACTTATATAAAATCCAACTCGCACCCTACCCTAATGTGTTTGCGAAACCGCCCACGCGCGTGCAGTTCAGTTCGGGTATGGTGGTTTGGACGGGTCGGATAACCCTATGCCCAGCCCTAACATTAGCTATCAACATGCACCAGACACAAGCAACTATGTAACCATCACACAGGTACAGAGGCACTAGATTATTTGCAATTTTCAATTTTCCCAACAATAATATGGAAGGTAGCCAAAATGGTGAAAGATGAGCAAAGTTAAAAAAATATATGAAAAGATTTGTTGAAAGCAAGCATTACATACTTTGCACAATCTTAAGGAATCAATTTAAGTTGGCTTTCAAACGTAAAAAAAAACAAAAAATGAAGTTGGCTTTAAATTATTGCCATAGTCAGCCGATATTGAAGGGGCACATATTATTCTTTAAGACACCCCAAGTCCCAAGTTTAGGCCTGCAATATATTCTTGATTTGGTTTTAAAATTGTTAACCAACCTATATAAACTGTATTAAGTTATAGTAACTATGCAAAAAGTAAACATAAAGAGTTGAGGAATGTACTAAATTATTTCGAAAACCCGTTAGACATTTGTTCAATTCACTAGATTTGTGCTTTTAAACAATGAAATCAAAGGCAGTGATTCATCGAATATTTCAATTCAACAACCATGAAGGAAAGCCAAAGCTCATGGGTGCAACCTTGCTTTCTCTGAGTACATATCTCTGACTGTGTCTTCTTCTTAATTTCTTCTTCTTCTTCTTCTTCTTCTTTTTTTTTTATATATTTTTTTTATTTTTTCCTTTAATTGGATCAATTCAACAAGCCTTAACAGACATTAAACAAATTGAGTTGTCGTACTGGATTAATTAAACAAGTTGTTTTGTTGCTATTGGTCATAGTATAGAAGATGAACTAATGGTTGACCAAATGCTCAATTATAGATAGTCAACAAATAAAATAATGGTGGTGGCTTGCACTGAAAAGGATGCTACAATCTCTCTCTCTCTCTCTCTCTCCACATATATATTCAGCATAAAACATTTCAAAGTTGAGAATGTACATTGAATCTGATTATGTGTTGATCATAAACAATCATTTATTTACAATTGAGAATATATAAATGAACACGAAATGAATACATTTTCAATATAACAGACCTTAATATATTATGAGAGAGTGTTAACTTCTTGCCACATAATAAATTTTTGTTATTATTAAATATTAAATATTATACAAATATATTGTTGATTTTCGACATCGAGAGTCAACCGGATTGGAATCTAAAATATACATTTGAAGGAACAGTGCCCTTATTCTGTAGGACACAACACATATATATATGGCTAATGAGTCTTGCATATGTCACAAAGTCATCCATTATTACTCAAATCTACTTCTAATTTAGACCAGTTACCTAGTTAACCTTTGAATGGACTTTCTTTTCGAAATTCCATTTGACAAAACGAAAATTTTAAAAATAAAAAGTTTGGGTATAGTAGTAGACTACTCATTTTGTTGCTTCTAATGAAATAAACAAAGAAATTAAAGAAAAATGGTGTGTTCCAATTTTGACTGCCCTAATTAAATTTCACATTGGAATCGGTGTTAAACTTTTGGACTACAAAATTTCTATCTTGCTTATTAATGATGCCATTTTCTATATTTTAGACACATCTCCTATTTTAAGGAAGGAGAAGAGATTGGTTGACCTAATTTTTCAATGCCAAATATACACAGCAAGAATTAAATAAACAAAGACTGTGAAGAGAACCAAACTAACTAGCAAACACAATACACTAATATATACATAAGGGAAATAACTTAAATGTGCAAGTGAAACATTTTTCAATTTTTAATTAATTAATCCGATGCCAAATAATTAAACGTGTATGCTTCTTATGTGTACGCAAAGATTACCTTCACCGGTATTGCATATGTTTGCATTTTTTACTGTTTCATTAAATCTAAGAAAGATTATTTTTTGGATTTATTATGGTGGAAAACACTATTTTTTCTCATTTGTCTCTGAATCTAAGAAAATTTATTTTTTGGATTTATTCCAATGGAAAAGATTATTTTTCCCCATTTGTCTCCAAATCTAAGAAAATTAGTTTTTGGATTTATTCGTCTCTAAATCTAAATAATAAAAAATCCAAAGGATCATATCTAAAAAATTTTCAAAATTTCACTGGAATAAAAAATATATGGAGGATAGACACTTTTGAGTCTCCATATCAAAGTAAATCATGGCAACCATTGAATGTTGAATTAGGGTTTCATTTGAGGCGGTTTGTTGTCATTTTCATGTCCAAAATGTCGAGTCAGACAATATGAGTTGGTGGGAACCCTAGCTGCCTGATTTGCCTTAAGAACACCTCAATCACATAACTATTAAATTAATTTACTATATGACGTACACCTAATCCAGTTTTATTTGTTTATTTTTTCTATATTTTTTTATTTTAAAAAAAAAGTTTCTCTCTCAAGAGGGAGGATTGAAGTGGGGTTCAATGAGAACAAATAAATATAAAAGAAATCAAACTGAGATCTTACTTCCATGAGGTTTGTTTCTAATCTTCTTCTTCTTCTTCTATAAAACTAACTCAAAAACTACTTTGATGGGGACAGTTCGAATAAGAAAGAACACTACTCACCAACTATAATGTTTATATAAGAATTTACTATAATCTTTGAGTGTGTATATATGTAGTGTGAGAAGTTATTCTTCTATTTAGCTAAAATATATATATACCTAGCTAGTCAATTGATAAGATATGGGTTTGGATTTTTGTGATGGGATTTGTATAAGAAGAAAATCTTTAAAAAAAATGTTAATTACACACCAAGACTCATTCAACCACTAGTAAATATTAGTTTATCCCGGAGTGGGCTTTTGGAGTTTGGCAGAGGAGGTGTAGTCCTCCCGGTGGTGGCGTTGGAGTTTTCTTCGGCCGGAGAGGGTGTTGACGCAGCAGCATCAGAGACGAGGGTCATGGAGTGTTGCTGTAGCAGAGGAGTGAGGCATGGGGAGTTGTAGTAGCAGGGTCTTGGGGAGTTGCTGATTAGACGTTGGCTTTGTAGTTCTAGTTTTTGCTGTGGCTCTTCCCGGTAGTGGCGTGAGGTTGAAGAATTGGAGTTTGGCAGAGGAGGTGCAGTCCTTCCGGTGGTGGCGCTGGAGTTTTCTTCGGCCGGAGAGGTGTTGACGCAGCAGCATCAGAGACGAGGGTCATGGGGAGTTGTTGTAACAGAGGCGTGAGGCATGGGGAGTTGTAGCAGCAGGGTCTTGGGGAGTTGCTGATTAGACGTTGGCTTGAAGTTTTAGTCAGAGGCGTGGGCCCTTTTGATTTTTGTATACTGTTGCATCTAGTTTGAATTTCGGGTGGTTTCGTGGGTTTTTTTTGGGAGATTCATGTATTTTAATTTTATAGTTAAGTTCTTCTTAACTGTTTATTTCAAAAATCGAGAGGCTTAGGGGTTGGTTGTATGAATGCGAGTAGCAGTAGTAGGGGTATTTTTATACTTCCGAATCTCTCTCGATGCATCTCATCTTCCTGTACTTTTAATTTCTTGCTGTTAATAGAAATTTTTCTTTGCCGATCAAAAAAAAAATATTAGTTTATCCCTCATATATCAACTTACATATTTTGAACCCCAATTGTGAGGAGGGAGTGAAAAAAAATTATTTTTATACTTGAAGAGATAAAATGTATAAGTTTTATAAATGAGGGGATTAAATTGATATTCATAAATAGTTGAAAGGGTCTCAAAATAATTAACCCACCAAATGTGACTTTTATTTCATTCATTTTCCTCATTTTTTTTCTTTTTTGGAGAATTTATTAAGAAATTCTCTTTCAAGAACTTGTATCCCAATTAGTCCATAACATATTTTTGTATTCTAATGAGTCTTATTATTTAAACATTTGATCCACCAAATTGCAATTATCATATTTAAGATATTTTATGGACAATTTTACCCTTTCAAATATTTTTTGAATCGAAAAATGCTAGGGACCCCAAATGTTCTATCAAATGTCTCACATGGGTGTAAGACCTAACATTACTCTTTTGAACCCTTAGCAATTTGATAATATGAACATTCATATTTACCAGTGTGAATGTTCACATCGACAATGTGATCACACTGTTAATGTGACATTAATGCGCATTTCACCTTATTATTATTAAGGATATTTTGGTAATTATATCACTCATAGAACTTATTGGAACATAAAAAAGTAATTTGGACTAATTAGAATATAAGTAGGTAAAGAGAAATTTATGAATAAATGTCCCTTATTTTTTCCCATTCAAAACTCTCTCTCTAAATCATAACCGTTGAAGCCTAATTTAATGAAAAAAAAAATTTCAAAATTTGATTAATTTGAATTATATAATAAAAAACTAATTTTCCTATTGTTTTGAATAAACTACACCCCACAACTGATTTAATGAGTGTTTGTTTGTATCATTTTAAATTGTCCAAATTATAAAATTATCTTTTTACCCATCAAATTAGAATTTAACAATTATTGATTGTGTGCAATTGAAATACATCAACAGAAAACATAAATTTTAGGAATTAAATAGACAAAATCATAATTTAAAAATAAAATTTTTATAAAAATAATAATAATTTAGAAGGTAAAAGTGATATTATTATTATTTTGCTTAACATTCTCAAAGCAGTGCCATTACTGACGGATATTTTTTGTAAATCCTGTATACATTACTTAAGAATATTTTTCTTTTTTTAAAAAAAATTGTGCATTTTTTTTATTGACTGATAAATTATGCACATATAATTGTCATTATTTTATTTCTTTTTTCTTTTTCTTTTTCTTTTTTAATTGAGGGTAGCATGACCCCAACATTCTTCTGCCCAGGGACGGAGTGAGGATTTCTCCGATGGGGGCTATTTCGTCAAAGAGAAGGTATATGATAAATTTATTGAGTCGTTGATGGATCCGTTGTAGTTTTTTTGATTAATCATTAAATTGGACCAATAAAATTATAAGAGATTAGTCTTACTTAAATATTATTTGTATGAATTTTATGGTTAAGGAGGTCAAAATGTAAGAATTTATAGATAAACGTTAATGTCATAGTATTTGGTAATAGTTAAAAAAATCTTAATATAATTAATCTATTACACAATATCCTTAGGTACATAAAGTTTTACAAATGATTCCACTAAATACCTTATAGAAACTCACAAATAAATTATATTGCTTTTAATATGGACCAGATTAAATTTTTTCAATAATGTTATTTTGAACTACAATAATGTCAGAATGATCATCTTTTTTACCATAATTTGTTTATTACCTTAACCACTCATATTTGATACTACTATAATGCTGGCATATGAGAGGATAAACAATACATAATAAGAAAAAATATTATTGTAAATGTTTTTTTTTGAAAGGTAACTCTTCTACATTAAGGTCTGTACAAATTTTTTTTTTTTAAGTGTCAGATTGAAGTTGGGGGGCCATTATATAATATAAACACACACATCCAAAAAAAAAAAAAAAAAAATTAGCAAAAGCATACATATAAAATGGAGATTTTGTAGAAGGTTGGAGGGGCTAAACCCCCTCCCCCCAAGTTCTGCCTGCGATGGTGAAGGTTCGTTTGGGAAGAACTTTTTAGCCTAATTTTTTTACTTTTTAACTAATTTAGCCTATCTAAATTAGCTCCATTTGGGAATAATTTTTTGACTTTTTTTTTTTTTTTTTACGAGTGAAAAAATAAAATGATTATAATATAAATCTGACATTTTAACTTGTTAACTTATTTTATCTTTTAATACTTTTTTTTTTTTTTTTAATTCCAACCTAAACCTAACTCACTTTACCAAACAAGAATTGAGTTTTCTGGAAATGTCAAAGAACCCACCGTCGGCATGTCATTCTCAGGTAGTCAATCTTAATTGCTCATTTGGAGTTGACCTTTTTAATAATTTTTTAAATTTTTATGAAATAAACAAATTTAATTTATTTAGAAATGATTTTTTTTTTGTTTGTGTTAAAAAATATAACAATTTGTGTGTTTAACTTATTTTTGTAATAACTTTTTGATTTTATAATTTTTGTAACTAAAAAATGATGTTGCCAAACAATTCTTGATGTCCAGTAATGTTACATCTACATAATTTTTCTCCCAACAAACTCTCTTAAATGAGGTGGCAAGACATGATACAAGTCCTATACTAGTTGCTAAATGTTAGAGCATGGTCCAACTTTTAAATTTTGTTTGTCACGTTATTCGAGAGGTATGGGGGAGAAATTGTGTAGATAAATAATTTTTCATATATATATATACACAGATAATATTTTGTTTTATAAAATAAATCATTTTATATAATTTTGGTTCATAACATTTCAATTGTGATAACTTCATCCTTGAAATGCTAAATGTGATTTAAAATATTCACGACAGCTAATGTTGTTAGTATTTATTATCAGAATCAACAAATTGACATAATTGAAATTTATGAAATCAAAATGACAAAATATATTTTAGAGATCCAAAAAAATTAATTATTTAAATCTTTTTTTATAATTGTTTTTATTGAGGTGTAATTTGTTGTTTCAAAAATACCCCTCACACTTCTAATTACATTACAAATAATATGGAAAACCATATTTTACCCTTTAAAATGCGCTCTCTCTCTTTTGGTCTTATTTAAAATTCTCAATTAATTTTTTTTATTTTAAATGTTTTTTACAATAATATCTTTCAAAAAGTAAAAGGAAAATTATTCTAATAAAGAAAAAAGAAAAATGACACTAAGCTGAGTTTAGGGATAAGCATGGTCTGGATCGGACCGATTTGGGATGAAATCATGACTAATTTGTGAACTATGGTTCTATAAAAATTAGAACCAATCCGAAGCAAACCATTTAAACACGAATCAGTTCGGTTTGGAATCACAGTTTCACATAATAAAAATCATTTAACATTGTTCTAAAAACATTCAACATGTAACAAATAAATATAAGTTCAACATCTAATAAATAAAATTCTCATTTAAAAAACATTTTCCGACAATAATAGTTACAAAACTAAACTTACACTAAATAATTTATATTAATAAAAAAAGCAACAAAAATAGTAGCACAGCACAGTAATAGCAGTAACCCAAATCAATTTGTAATATTAATAAATTAATTATTGATAGTTAGTGGTAGTTTCATTGAGAGCGGCCCCTCTTTTTTTTCACTGGAGGATTCCTTATTTGGATTTTGACTTATTTTGGCAAACTAGTTAAAATCTAGTTTTTTGACTTTTTGATTTTTTTGAGTCACGTTATCTCTCTATTTTTTTTTACATATTTTTTTAAAAAAAGTCAAAAAGTTATCTTTTAACTTACTTCCCAAAACACCCCTTTATATATAAAAGGTTGGGATTGTACGTAGCAAGGTGTAAAGTATAATGATAGGGTGAGATAGTAAACAATCCGGATCAGATTTTAATTCGAAATCGTGGCTCATAATTTGGAAACGATCCGTAAATATCGGAGTGCTAATTTTTCAAACCAATTCGAAACCACATATTAGAAAAATCAAAACAAACTTACCAAATTGGACTGAACTAGTTTTGATTATGGATTTTTTGACTCACCTGTGCACCCCTAACTGAGTTGGTGTTATATCGATATTATTTAATGTAGTTTTGTGACCTAATAGAAATGATAATTTCAATAAAGAAGCTAAAAGCCAAACCCAACTTCCTATTAATTAATTTTTGTAATTATTATTTAAATTATTTTTTACAAATATTCAAAACACTTGCAAAATTTAAATTAAAAAAAAAATTTAAAAAAACTTTATAAAAATGGAGGAAAGGGTGGGGCGTGATAACGTATCCCTTTCATTGCAGTTAGATGACAATCCCTATGTTGGGAGTGGTTGGAAATCCGGAAGTAAAAAATCGCTGGAAAGGTGGGGACCGGTCTGCTTTGGACCCCACGTTTTTTTTTTCTTTGAACTGCTTTGGACCCCACGTTTGAAATCGACTTTCTCTAACTCTTCCTTTTTATTTATTTATTTATTTTATATTAAAAATTAATAAGGACAGCTTATAAAGTTGGTACTAATTAGGATTGAGTAACGGATATATTAATCCGTTTAAATCGATCGAATCGAATCAATTCGTTACATTTTAGACGAATGCGTGATGATTAGCGAAAGATTACAGATTGATTTTCTCCAATCAACCTAGTTTTGAACGGATGACAGATTAGAAGTTGTTTTGGCCGCAACCGAACCGCCAAACTGTGAGCACCCTTAATAATTTGTAAGATTTTGTATTTTTAATTTGTTTAGATATTCTGTTTGTATTTTCAATTGAAAAAAAAAATTAAATATTCTATTGAATATATTTTGTTGAAAAAGAGTTTTCAACTTGAATATATTTTTTGAATTGAAAAAAATATATAGATAGTTTATCTATACTTTTGGATTTTTAAATCTAACTCTAAAAATAATATATGCTAGTTGGTTTTTGTTTTCAAAAATAAATATAGATATAACAAAATGAAAGCTTTATTGATGAAAACATACAAAGTATAATAAAGTATATCAATAAAGAGGAAAGTGCAAAAAGTATCATTCAAGATCCCAACCAGGTTGACACCAAGATGAACACGAAATCATCTGCTAGCACAAGTTTCAAACTCTAAGTTGGTGAGAAACCAACACACAGAGCAAAAGCAAATCACCCAACAAAAAACAGAAAACAGTCACAAGCAACCATAAGCAAGCAAAACTCCAAACAAACAAACAACATCTCAACCTAGCAGCCAAAAAAGCTTGTGGCTAGCTTCTCCCCAAGCTTCTTCCCAGACATAGCCACAAAACAAACTAGCAGTAGCCACAAAACAAACCAGCAAAGACAGATCAGCAGCAGTACATCACCTCTACTATAAAACACCAGAGCCTCTACTATAAACACCACTTCAAACAACTCCAAATTAAGGAAACAAAGCCCAGATGTGGAATAAAAAACAACCCCTGATTTATCTCCAATTGAAAACTAGATCATCAACTAAGTAGGAAAAATCCTTAATGGATGCTTTTAACCAAAGTGCTGCTCTGATTTTGATTATTTTACACAGGCTAGAGGAGTTGGGTTAAGTTTTTGAGAAAACACATTCATTCTTGTGTTTCTAAAGAGACCAAAGAACAATAAGGGAGATAACTCTCCAAATTGGCCTATCAATGTTCTTAAAATTACCTCTCATCCACCAATTGAGAAGACCATCCACTGAGCCTTGTATGCACCAATAAAACCCCAAACGTGAATTATAGAAGATCAAATCAACCAAAAAAATGGGCAAAGAAGCAAGACATGAATAGTAAATTCAAATTCAGCATTACAGAAGGGGTAAAGGGTGGAAACACTGTCATCCAGAATGCCAATTCTGTGCATAAACTCTGTTGACTTGATTTTATTTTTCCAAGCCAGCCAACAAAAAAAAAAAAAAATGAAACCTTAGGGGGAACAACCCTATTCCAAATATGCTTACAGATTCTAAGATGAGGGCCAAGAATAGAGCTACTAAAATAGTAGAGAGTAGACACAGAGGACTCACTATGGCTTGCAGAAGCACTAGCCCAGATATAACAATCTGCCCTACCAAGATTCAAAGAAGGAGCTGAGGATAGGACTCTAAGTAATCTAGTTTCTTCAACCAATTCCCAAGCATACAACACTCTTCTAAGTGGAAAATTCCAATCATTTGGGCTGGTGTGGCTGATGCTCACAATATTTTGGGAAATGTGAGCTCAATGATTTACCCCTTTATGGAAGAAAATACATTTAGTGCAATGCCCAGGAATCTGAGAAATGGATTCGCATTGATAGAGTATTACTCAATCCTAAGTGGTTGATTAACTTCAGAATGAAGCTTTAGGGGATGCCTAGATTAATTTCAGATCACTACCCTCTTCGATGATGGAAGATGAAAGAGATTGGGGCCCCAGACCTTTTAGGTTTTTTAAATGCTTGGACTCTTCACCCAAGCTTCACTAAGTTTTTTTGTTAATTTCTGGAGCAACACTTCTTTTGCTGGGTGGACCGGATTCATACTTGTTCAAAAGCTAAAACAACTAAAGCTGGAATTAAAAAAATGGAATATTGAAGTGTTTGGTAATATTTCATCTAAACTCAAGGCTTTAAAAGAAGAGTTGCATGCATTAGACATCTTAGCAGAAGATAGAACATTATTTGATTCGGAAAAGACAAGAAGAAGAGTGGTCAGAGGAGAAGTGTGGAAGCTACACAGAATGGTGGAGTGGCTTTGGCATCAAAAATCCAGATTGAACTGGACTATGAAAGGGGATAAAAATACTACGTTTTTCCATGTATTGTTACATATAGATGTAACAATACAGAAGTATACAATCTCTACTATTGCTTTATTCATGGTTTTGGTGATTTGAATTATTTTTATATTTTAAGAATCACAGATTGTAATACTTTATGTGGATAAGGCATGTTGTGATTGTAATATGTAGATAAGGTATACAGTGATTATAATATTCTAAAATTTCAAACTTTCTTTCTTTGGATGAGGCATGCAGTGATTGTAATACTTTTTTAAGTCATTGACTGTAATACTTTTTTCTTGAGAAAATTCACAAGTTGAATTATGTTGAAAATGTATAAAATTTTAAACTGCCAAACTGATTCGCATCCATTTGCCAATCTACATCCGTCGGATTGACGGATGGATGCGGATTGATTTTCTCCAATCCACCAATTTAACGGACAGATGGCGGATTGGAGGTTCCGTGGCCGCAATCGACCCGCGCCCACCCCTAGTACTAACGTTAAAAAAATATAGGTAAATTACAAATATATTCATTGCCTGAGGTTTTATTAAAATTCGAATCGCCTTTTATGGTTTTGAAAATTACATTCCACCTTTTGAGATTTATAATTTCATGACATATCGCTCTTTTTATTAATAAATCATCAAATCAATTAATAGTTTTTAATGATGTTGAAAATATATTTCAATTAATAATTTATGTAATTTTATTATTGTATAAGAGAGCAATTATGAATTTCATTTTTTAGTTAATTTTGTTAAATAAAAAATTCTAACAAATGAGTATTTGTAATTTTTTAAACTACAGTGGACAATCTTTATTTTAAGCAAACCTGAGAGAGTGTATTTGTAATTTATTCAAAAAATATTAAGATGAGTTTGGGTATGATTTATTATTTAATTTTTTAATTTGTTACGAAAAGACGTATAAAAAAATAAAAATATGACATGATAGAAATAAGTTAATAAACAGTTTATTTGGCTTATTGTTAAACTCACACTTAAAAAGGTATTAAAATATGTAAAAAGTATAAAAATGTGAAGAATATGAAAACAATTTTGTTGAAATTCTAACTTCATTATTATTTTGTGCTTCTTAATGACAATATGACTTTTTTTAAAATTTTTTTGCAATAAATAAAAAATAAATAAAAATTACAAGAGAAATATAAAAATGTATAACAAAAAAATTAATATGTCACCTAAATTTATTATGAAAATTGCACACCTAAAATAAATTGCATTAGGAATTGATTTTTTTGTACACATTTATATAAATTCTTTTCCCATTAGACCTCTCTCAAAAAATAATAATGATTCATTTATTATACTGTTTTACTAATACTTTGTTTATTATTTCATGCAGTACATTCACACACATTAATCGCAGTTACTTAAAATGTAGCGTTATTGGTAAATAAAACTGGCAAGACCTTGTGCTTTTACCTTAAAATATTCATAACGAATCTAAATTTCTATATTTTAAAATTTTATATGCAAGCGTTTTAAAACATTTAAATAGAATAATTATTTAGTCTGGACGTGACACTAAATTGGCGATATATGTACTTGGCAAATAATAATGAGCTAGGTATTTATATGGCCCAAAAAATAGAAACATTTTAGAGAAATTAACAATAGGCTATGTATGTATAGGACTCAAAAAAAAAAAAAAAAAAAAAAAAAAAAATCAGAATTTGGAAAATATTATTTATCAAACACATAATTATATGGTGTTTCATAAAGAGTAAATAATTTCTGTTGATGTAGAAATTTAGGAAAGAATTCTTTCGCATATACTGAACACAAAATAAAAACATAGAAAACATCATAAAAAGTGTATTTAATAGATTGAGATTTATGTCAAATATGATGAGTTTAATTGTAATCTTTAATTATAATTTATTAATCGAGATGCTTATAAACTAGTTCGAACACTCTATTATAAAATAAGAAAAAATAGTAATAATAATTGTAGAGGGATAAAATGTTGGTCCAAACCTAAAAGCAATTAGGCAAAGCAACCAAAAGGAAATGAAAGGCTCATATGGAATTTTAAGGAGATCATTAAAGACAACTGGCAAAATAATGGCTCGTGGCTGAGTGCATGAGGAGCAATGAAAAATAAAGATCTCTTTCTAGAAGGAGATCGGCAGAATGCTAGAAAGTCGTTGGATTCATCTTCATCCAATGGTAGAGACATCAAGCAGTAAATACAGAGATACAGGCCAGACCTACTAGATGGCACAACCGTCCGATCAGCTTGATCGGAAACATAACATTGGCAAGTTGGTTATTGACATCTGACATAATCTAAGTCTTCCATGAGAGGACGATCCAACGATCAGAGGTAAGGGCAATTTAGCCACTTACTTAACTAGATTCAGGAACGGGCAAAGCCCTCATTGATCCAACTAATGTGATTAAAGTCAGGAAAACTATGAAAGGCAAAGCAAATCAAGCAAAGAGAACAGACTAAAGGTAATCCAAAATCCTCTTATAAATATAAATTCTCATGGCTAGATATTATTTTGACTTGATCGTCAGAGGGTCCTCCCAACCAATCTTGGCTAGGGGTGATATCTGATGTTTTGGTTTCTCTTAGTAGAGTAAAGGAAAGAACACATCATTTTGCTTTCCCTATGGAAAACAATTCTACTTTCTATAATAATAATAATAATAATAATAATAATAATTTATTAGTCTGTGATCCATCATGTGTTATCAACAACAATAATAATGCAAATTCATATTTAAATATTCAAAAATTATTTAGAATTATTATTTTGTATTTAGATTTATTCTACTCATGAATCTAATATCACACAAATTCAATTATATCACACAAATTCAATTATAATCACACGATCTCATTCGAGATAAATTCGAGTAAATAAGGATGGGTATATAGAATTATTCTATTAAGTAATACTACAAATTCAAAAAATTTACCTAAAAATACCAATTTATATTTTAGATTCATTTTGTACATAAATCTCAGGGTAAATTACATTGACACCCCCTGAGGTTTCTATTTAGGAAAATGTCTCGTAGCTCAAATTTTGTGGCTCAAAAGTGGCTCAAAAGTGGCTCAAATGGCCAAAACGACGTCGTTTTGGCCATTTTTATGTTGTTCTGTACTCAAAACGACGTCGTTTTGGCCATTTGAGCCACTTTTAAGCCACAAAATTTGAGCTACGTAGCATTGTCGTTCTATTTAATACAGATTCCCTCCCTCACTTTAGAAAAATTACATTTCCCTCCCTAAAATTTGTAATCTCATTACAGTTGCTCCCCGGATAGCCGATGTCATGTCCTAAAATTTTCTAAATGACCATTTTACTCTTTTTCCTATCATTTCTTCCTATTATCATGACTACATTCTTCAACTTTCTATCATTAAATTCTACCTGAACATATTCTTATTGAGTGATGATATATAAACATAAATTTTATATAAAATTTTTAAACACAATAATATACCTTAATGATGACATTTCACTTTAAAACAAGACACCTGTAAACATGATTTATATTTAAAACAATATCACTATCACAATATTTTTATTATATTCTTTGTATAAATTTTTATATATGAATAGAAGTTTTCATTTTTATTTCTACATCATTTTTTTTTCTCGTCTATTCACTCACATTTATTATAGTATTACCAAACACCATCATTCACATTTATTACAGTATTACTAAATTTTTGTACTTTTGTATTTTTTTATTTGGTGAATTTTAAAAAAAAATTCACAAAATATTATACTTCTTAAGTATATCTAGATTAGGTGTATCTAAAAAAATAAAAAAATTGCTTCAAATATTAAGAAAAATTTAGTAAAAATAAAAAACATAAAAAATAAAGAAATTTAATTTTTGATGTGAGTTAAACTAAATAAGATGATTTTTATTTCTCTTAAAATAACATAAACAAAATATCAATATTATTTTATTATTTTGGATAAATTACAAATACACCCCTGAGGTTTGATTAAAATACATATTGGCCCATGTGGTTTGAAAAATTATAAATACCCCATTATTAGAATTTTTTATTTAACAGAATTAACTAAAAAAATGAAATTCATAATTGTTCTCCTATACAATAATAAAATTACCTATATTATTAATTGAAACATATTTTTAACATCATTAAAAATTGTTAATTGACTTGATGATTTATTAATAAAAATGATGATTTGTTATGAAATTAGAAACCTCAGAGGGTGAAATGTAATTTTTCAAACCATATGAATAATTTGTATTTTAAGCAAATTTCAAGGATGTATTTATAATTTACCCTATTATTTTATCTGTATAAAGATTAAGAAGTAAATATCTTATTTTAATCTAATAAGAGGATAAATAAAAAAATTTAAATAAAAAAAATTTATATTAAACAAAAAACCTTTAAAAAAATGTCATGTAATTCATACTAAGGCCTTGTTTGGGGTATTTTAAAAAAATCAAAAAGTTATTATTTTATTTAAGTCACATTACCTCTCTGCCACATCATTTCAAACCCAACCCATATTTCATAAAAATTTAAAAATATACTTATTTATATCTTTCAAAGTCATTCCTAAATCTCACGATACATACTTTCAATCTCGACCCATCATTTCATTCTTTGCCCCAAAGGATTGTAACAATACTCGAATTCTTTGACACGACAGCGAACATTGATGGAACTGTGGCGTGCCACGTGTTCGGGGTCAACGGTCTTACCTGCGACAGCTGCCCCTCCTAATTATGTAGAAATCTTCAGGATAAAACTGACCCAGCAGATATGGTAACGGCTGAGAGTAGGAATTGAGTGTGACAGCAATGATTCAGAGTATTAATTTTAGTGTTTTAATAAAGTATTTATAATATAGTAAGGAGGGAGCAAAAAACAACTAAGACCAAAATATCACGTCAGAGTGGGTGGGGCTCATTGTCAGCTCATTAGAACTGACTTAAGAGCTTAAGAATTAGAATTTCAAAGCATTTTTCTTGAGTGCGATGATAAGATTGCTGGAAAATATTTGGGACCATCACACAAAGGATCCCATACTCTCGTTGATGTATTGATGATTGATGTGTTTACATTTTTTTTTATCTCTAATAGTGACATGAATGGTTTAAATTATTTTAAGATTGTGAGAGTTATGTTTTATGGGGTCTCTATCATTACTATAAGATTGTTCATCCATCAATAGTTAGAAAAGTTGTTGGTTGATTTTGAGGCATTATATAATTTTTAGAAGTGTTATAATTAATAAAAGAGATAATATTTATAATTTTGTGTTATAAATTAAAAAATATAAAAAGATTTAATAATTTATGATTTGTAAAAAATACCGGCACGTAATGTCCGTAAACCAATTAATTATTTTTCCATTCATTAATGGTAAGCTCTAGACGTGGCTGCATCTCATTGGTTTGACTTTAGAAACTCAAATTAAGTTTGATTGTCATTTTTCAGAAGGAAGACTCTCATTCTCAAATCTTTTGGTAATGAAACACAATTTTTGTTAAGAAAACACCTGAATTAATTGAGCAGTAGCTAGCATAGATTATAGGGTTGGATTTGATGCTCGATTTATTAATTATAGTCATTCAAAAAACAAAGAACCTAGTATTTTGTATAGTTTGCCTAAATGAATTACTCTTAAACAAATTTAATTTGACCAGCAAAAAAAATAAATTAATTATTTAAATATTTTTCAAGTATATTTAAAATTAAATGTTAAATCTCTTAATTTGTAGAAAATTCAATGGTTGAAAAGGTCAAATAGTAGGCCTTTGGGAATTCAAGTTGGAGCCACAATAGTAAACAAAAAACTAAAATAATTAATAAGATAAAATATTATATCCTATATATCAATCAATCCATTTTTCTCTTATAACCTTCTATTCTTACTACAAAATAAAAAAAAAATCACAGATCTTTCCAAATATAACTTTTTTTCATCGTATAAAATAGCCAAAAGGTTAAAAAAAACTAACTAAAACAACCAAGTTCTCAAACGAGACCTGAATCTTTAAATGTTTGATCTCTATAATGGCCCACAACAACCACTACAACAAAAAACACTATTGGCGACTAAAATAGTAATTTTCGTCACTGAAAGTAGTACATTTGGCGACTAAAATGGATTTAGTCGCCAAAAATGGTCACTTTTGCCGACTAAATAATTTTGGTCGCCGAATGCAATGGTTTTAGCGACTAAAAGGCAGTTTAGTCGCCAAATATACGGGTTTTGGCGACAAAAAAATTTTTAGTAGCCAAAGGTTATGGTTTTTGGCGACTAAAACCCTTTAGTAGCCAAACGTTAAGGTTTAGGCGACTAAAAACCACTTTGGTCGCTGATTGTACCTGTTTTGGCGACTAAAAAGCACTTTGGTCACTGAAGGTCAAGATTTTTTGCTACTAAAAAAAATTAGTAGCTGAAAACGGTCAATTGGCGACTAAATTTCACTTTAGTAGCCAAAAGGGGACGTTTTTGGCGACTAAAAAAAGGTTTAGTCGCCAAAAGGTGAGGTTTTTATGCGGAACATATGTTTTTAGCGACTGAAAATTTTTTAGTAGCCCAAAATCGTAGAATTGGCGACTAAATAAAAGTGAGCTAAAATTTTTTTTAGGAAATAATTTATTTTTTACATAAATTATATTGAATATATATAATTATATTTATATATATAGTTGTACATTAATACCGGTCAAAGTAATATATAAATAATATAAGTTGCAACTATTTTCACGTGATGGTTCAGTGGCATAGTGGAGGGCACTGTGCGGGGAAGGTTTGGAACATGGACGTCTTATGTTCGAAACATGGGAGGGGTCCTCAGGTGGAAAGGGAATTTTTTTTTTTTTTTTTTTGGAACTACTTTTGGCGACTAAAGAGTTTAGTCGCCGAAAGGTATAGGTTTTGGCGACAACAAGTTTAGTCGGCAAATGATTAAATAAAAAAAAAAAATAGTATTGGCGACTAAACGTTTAGTCGCGAAATGTGTAATTTCCAAAAATGGAATTGCATTTGGCGACTAATTATTTCGTTGCTGAAGACATTCAATATTGCCGACTAACAGGTTTTTAGTCGCCAAAGGTATCCGCGACCATTTATTGGCGACAACACCGGCGACTAAAAGTTTTTGTCGGGGAAAGTGGAAATTCGACCTTTGGCGACTAAAACAGGACTTTTGGCGACTAAAAATTTAGTCGCCAAAAGTGTTTTTTTTTTGTAGTGAACTAGTACTCTCACATTTTTTCACAAAAATAACATTTCTTTGTATTAATTGTTTAATTATGTGACAAATAACCTATTTTTACAAATCTTTTCCTATTGTTTATTGACAATCAAAGCAGAATAAAGCAATGTTGTACTTGCATTTGGTATTCATTAAATTCTTTATCTTTCTTTGAAGTATAACAAAATACTAGTGTAGAGTTAAGTAGTTAGACTATTTATAAATACACGATTTTGATACATATATAATTTAGGAGGACAAAAAATAAAATTGGAACAATCTTATTCTCTCCATGAAATGTGATTTGTTTGATAAATTTAAGCATCCAAAGACTTGATAAACTAATTTTATTTGATCTTAAAACAACTACGAGTTTCTCTTGATAAATATCCCAAATTATCCGTGTCCTTTTATGCAGCATAATTGAAAGCTCGGTTAGTTTGACAATTTGCAATAGTTTTTGTCGCGTACAATAATAACAATTGAGCCAGAATTCAATATTTAATAAAATTTATCGGTTACAATAGTAGCGATAATATCATGGAGATAAGAGTGCCATTAATACGAGAAGATTGGTCTCACCACCAAGTCCATGACTTAATTTCCAATCTGCTTACTTTTTTTCTGCTTCATCCACATAGGCTTAGTCTTTTAATTTATTTATCTTTATTTGTTATTTCTTGCCATCAAATTGTTGCATGGTGAAAGCATCTAGAGAGTTGAAGGATGTTTGTTCAAGGAAAAATATATAATTTGCACAAATATTAGCATTTTTAACAATGTAATGTAAATTCCTACAAGAACATAATAGTTTTCCAATCAAATCAAACTTCCAACCATATTTTCTTGTATTGTTATTGGGAAAAAAAAAAAAAAAACCCTAGTAAAATGATATAACTTACATTGTGCTCAAATAAGAGCTTAAAGTTGATTTCACACTCTCATTGGGCTTGAGGTTTTAGTGTATTTTTTTTTTTTATAGGAAAATGATCAAGAAGCATGATTTTTTTTTTATTATTATTATAAAGAAATCATTCAAAATAGTGTGACAGCTACAAAAGATCACATCATTTTATATGATAATTATGAATAAAAGTTCTATTTATATAACATTATCATTTTTGTTATGGTAAAAAAATATATAAAAAAGTGCATAAAATTTTATTTATATGAGACAACTTTTCTATACAATTTTCTTATTTTTTGTATCTTTAGTTTGGATGGCAAATTTTTAAGGTGTGGAGTTTTCAAGTTGATTATCAATTTTCCATTCTTTAAAAGGTATAATTATATAATCAAAATTAAAATGAAAGAAAATATATATATATATATATATATAATATTATTATAATTATGAAAAAATTCAATAATCGATTTCACAAATCCTTCACATATGTTAGCATGCGAACATGTGATGGGTTGGTGATTTTGATGCACTTTTAATTTTTTTCTTAAGCACTCCTTTTTCAAATTTTAAAAAAAAAAAAAAAAAATCAATAAATGAACAAAGAAAAATGCTCCTTGGCTAACTCGTGCACGTGTGAGTGAAAAAGGAGCACGAAATAGTCAAACAGTAAAACTCGAGAATGAAGAAGGGCATTTGCGTCATTTCACTAACAAAGAATAAGCTGGTCCGACAAGGAAGCCATAAAAGCGGTTTCATAGACCCCGTGGGTGGTTTTCTCCCCTTAGAAACCGCTTTCTCCATTTCTTCGGTGGTTTCACCGAGTGAAACCATTTTATTTATATAATATATATTTATAGAGAGAGAGAGAGAGAGAGAGAGAGAGAGAGAGAGACAGAGAGACAGAGAGTTGAACTTCATATCGACCGCTTTATATGAATTTTGGGATTACAGAAAGTGGATCGTCTGGTTCTTTAGAGAGAGAAAGATGGGAGCTTGAAAAAGAATTTGTCTTTTGCTTCTTTTGTATTCAATTCTCTCTCTTGCTCTCTCTCTCTCTCTGAAATTATAACCGACTATCTCTCTAGACCCATCTATGTATTGATGGTGAGGATCAGAAGATGATGGTCAGAGTTGAAAAAAGAGCTACAAGTTTGTTTCATCATTAATGGGTTTCTCAAGAGGTGGTGTTGTTGAAGAAGCAGCTGATCATCATCAAGAAGGCAAGCTTGTTTCTTTCATGGCTTCCAATAAAGGCAATACTAACCACTCAAGCTCAACCCAAGTACTAGCAGACCAACAAAACCAACTACACCAACAACAACAACTACTACTACATCAAACTCATCAGCAACAACTCCAAGATCATCATCATCTTCATCCTCATCCTCATATTTCTTATGGAATGATGCAATCATCTTCATCATCATCCACCATTCCCAGCAACTTCATGTAATTCTTTTCAAAAAAATAAAGTAGATTCTCATAAAACCCATTTTTGATAACAAATTCTTTTGTAATTTTATTTGATTTTTTGGTTTTGTGTTTGTTGGGTCTGGCTGAGCAGAAGCAAAGATCATGGAGCTTATGATTTGGGTGAGTTGGATCAGGCTATCTTTATGTATCTTGATGGCCAAGACCACTCATCTGTTCAAGAACCAAGACGTGAGTTTTTTTTTTTTTTTTCATTTTATGATTTTATTTTGGTTGAGTTGAGATTCTTTCAGAAATGGGTTGTTTGGGTCATGAGAAAATTATGTTGGTTGGAGCAGATTAACTCTGTGTGGTGTCCTTTCTTTGACCAGATCGTTGCAGAAGGAAAAAATTTTAAATTTCAAGAAAACGTTTTTTTTTCTTTCTGCTGCCCTTTGTGATATAATTCGTTTCTGGAGTTTGGAGTCTAGACCATGACTTTTAACAGTCTTTTTTTCATTTTCTTGAATTTCTTTATTTAAAAATAAAAAAAAAAATTTGATCGGCAATTTTCTGTCAAATTCTGATTGTACTGAAAAGGGTAGCAAATAGCAATCCCTCTCTCATCTTCTCTCACTTGGGCTATCTTTGAATTATCATTATATCTGTAAAACAAAAGATTCTCTCTCTCTCTCTCTCTCTCTCTCTCTCTCTCTCTCTTTAATGGTTTCTGAGGATTCATCTGTGCAGAGAATTCTGGGATGAGGCCACCAACTTTGAACATTTTCCCTTCTCAGCCTATGCATGTAGAGCCATCATCAACCAAGGTATCAAAATCCAACAGTTAATGCTTCATTTTTATTCATTTTTAGCTTGTAATACTAACTCCATTCATTATTATTATTATTATTATTATTATTATTATTATTATTATTATTATTATTATTTCATATAAATTTTTAATGGGTTTGTTTTGTATTTGGTAGGCAAGTGTTGGATTAGTTTCATCTCAACAAACTAACAATGGTCCAAAGAGACCATCTGAGCCAGCCAGGGAGTTGTCTAACCAAAAAAATGTTGTTGCCACTGCTGGACCTGAAGCACCAGCCAAAGCCATCAAGGTAAGACTTAATAAATATATATAATTCAATAGCTTGTTTTTGTAAACTGAGATTTGTGTGTTTACTTTTCGTTTTTGTTTTTGTTTCAAAATTTTAATTTTGTTTTTGTTGCTTTCATTGTTGTGGCAGCGTGAAGGAAACCGCAAAGGTCCAACATCAAGTTCTGAGCAAGAAGGACCCAAAACACCAGACCCCAAGGTATCTAATCTTCTTTGGTTTTCTTTATTATGGTAATCTATTCATATGAGTATATATTTATTTATTTATATTTGTTCTTCATTTTTGAGCAGACATTGAGGAGACTTGCTCAGAATAGAGAGGCAGCTAGGAAAAGCAGGCTTAGGAAAAAGGTATTATTCATTATTGGTCTTCTTGCTTGCTTGCTTGTGTTCATGTCCGTTCTCGAATCTCTCTATCTCTAAACCGGGCAAACTAGAGGAGAGTCAAACCTCAGATCTCCTAAATAAAAAGTTGGGTGACTGATTATTCAAGCTATCCTTAGTCTATGAGTGTTTTAGAAACGGAGAACTCAACGAATTAGAGACAGAAGATCTCAAGCCGTTCATATTATTATTTTGAAGATTTCATTGCTTTGTTTGTTTTGTTATTGCAGGCTTATGTTCAGCAGCTAGAGTCAAGTAGGATCAAGCTTACGCAACTTGAACAAGAACTACAAAGGGCTAGAACTCAAGTGAGATTGCTCTCTTTCAACTAATTAATGACAATGATTGAAAGAATGTCACTTCAACTATTTTATTATTTTTATCATTAAAAAACATGCTCTTAAAAACTTTGGGTTTTCCTTTAGGGTGTGTTTTTTGGGGGAGGTGCTGTTCTAGGAGGTGACCAAGGCCTTCCTGTCATTAACAACATAAGCTCAGGTATTCTTTGAACCTCTACACTACTAATAATTTAATTACTTAATTTTAAGTGCATCTAACTCATCATTTTAAATAACGGTATCGTGATATAAACGATACAATTATATATGTGTCAAAACTATAAAATCTTAATATATATGTGTTTTTATGTTTTGTGTGCATGAGTGAATCTAACATTGCTAAGATCTCTTCCATGTTTTTATAGATGCTGCCATGTTCGACATCGAGTACACTAGGTGGCTAGAGGAACACCATCGGCTAATGTGTGAGCTCCGAGCAGCGGTACAAGAGCACATACCGGAGAACGAGCTTAGGCTATTCGTGGACAATTGCTTAGCACACTTTGATGAGATGATGAACCTGAAAAGCATGATCGCCAAGTCCGACGTGTTTCATCTTGTTTCAGGCCTGTGGAAGACTCCAGCTGAACGATGCTTCATGTGGATGGGGGGGTTCCGGCCATCCGAGGTCATCAAGGTATCCAAAGTTCCAAACCCTACCTGGTTTCATAACTGTTTTGATAATAAATTTTACAGACCATCAAAAAATAAGAAGCAAACACTAAAGGTTAGGTGCAAACGACAAAACAAAAGATGTCAAGAAACATTATATAGGATATAAAGAATTAGCCTTAATAGCACTACTGTATTTAAAAAATACACTAGAAGATAGAAGGTGAAGAAGATAAAAGTGAAGGTACAAAACTAAGCTAACGCTAGCTAAGATGGACTTACTTTAGAATGAATTTGTTGTTTTTTTTAAAATGTATTTGTTTAATTAAAAATTGAGGTTTATGTAAAGGAAACAAAAAAACAAAAAAATAAAAAAAAAAACTACCTAGCTAGATGTGATCAGAAAATCTGTGGACAAACTTCTTACAAAATTTTAGTTCAAAAAAAAAAAACTTCTTACAATTTTATAAGTGAGTTAAAAACATATAAATAGGATAATAATTTTTTAAGTCCCGCTTCAACCCATATTTCCCATCTCGCTTTAGAAAGATTTTCCTTGCCTTGACGAGAAAATGGGACAAGGATGAGTTTTACTTCCCATTATATTTATTGAGTATATTTATATTTATGTAATATACATATATAATTTTTAAAACTTTAATATAATAAAACACAAAATTTATTGTTTGTTCTCATATACAATATGTAAGATAATTGTTAACAACCAACTTATTTAAAATTTGAAGCAAAAAAAAGAGATAATTTTTTTTTATTTATATTCTCAAATAGAAATGAATAACACTCAAATGGATCCGATGGATGCACGTTAGTTTTTGGACTTTTTTTTTTTAAATTTTTGTTGTTATGTAAATGACTGAGGAAGAAAATGATAGTTTTGATGAGCTATGTAGAGATATCAAGAGATATTCGAGGAGGTGGAATATATATATATATATATATATAACAGTTAATAGCATGGTACACTTGAAAAGAATATGTCAAAATGAACATCAAAGAATGACGAAATAAATCGAGAGGGCTTTCCGTTATAAGGTAGAGTTAGGTATTATTCCAAACAAGGCCGTAAAGCCATGTCTGTTACTACAAATTTTGTGTTCTCTCAGACTTATTGTGTGAGACAGAAAGAGAGGGCATATTTTCTTGCACGGCTCTCTACTTTCTCTGTCTTTTTATCTCTTCTCTCTCTCATTGAATGAAAACAAACTCTCTTGTTCTTATGTTCATCTCTTCCATTTGTTTTTAGTAAATGAATTAATAACCAAACCCAATTCTAGCTTTTTGCACCCTACTCAACAGGAAAATGACAAGAATTTTTATACAAAATTCACGACAAGAATAATGTGACAGTGATATTTCGTAAAACATAAGTCATTTGTAAAGTGTTTTTGCTGGTAAAAAAATTGTTTATATAATTGTTCTATTTGTATAACACTACTTTACCCAAAAGCATAATCATGTTTCAAGAAGACACTATATATATGCATGTACATGTGTCGCATATCAATGCCTAATCAAAGTTTTTTAAGTATCGGGCTATACAAACTTTTGACACTACTATTTACTATTATCAACAGATACTTTCTGTTATCAACCAACTTATGATCATATCAATTGGCGATTATAGATAAGACTATCACCTATCTTTGTTTAGATTATCTTACATAACGAACTTGTTTAGGTCAAAGAAGTAGGAATTAAGAATCTTGCCCTTCAGATTTCTTATATGAAAAATAAAACACTAGGAAAGAGCCAATCCTAATACTGTTATTTAAAATATGATTCTATAATTTTTTTTTACAACATTAAAGATTGAGCCAAATGTGGTGTTATGTGTTAGATAATTGTGAATCAAGTGGAGCCATTGACGGAGCAACAGATAATGGGTATCTGTGGATTACAACAGTCGACGCAGGAAGCTGAAGAAGCACTGTCTCAAGGGCTTGAAGCTCTGAATCAATCTCTATCAGACACCATTGCTTCTGATTCTCTGAGCTCATGCCCTCCTAACATGGCCAACTATATGGGCCAGATGGCCATTGCCATGAGCAAACTCTCTACCCTTGAAGGTTTTGTTAGACAGGTACGCAATTACATATACCCCTATTATTGTGATATTTTCAGTAAATGAAAAATTATAAAACACATCAATGAATTAGTTCTTGTGTCCCAACTACTTTACAAAAGTAGATTAATGATAATTCATAATTTTTTTTTGTGTGTGCTAATCATTGATGAGGAACACCACTTGATTAACGCTACATAAATCTTTGAAAATATCAAATAATAACCTCCATGTGTGCAATGTGTAATGCATTTATTGCATTTTGGGAGAAATATTTTATGGGTATGGAACATAGTGACTCACATTATTATTATTATTTAATATAAATTCTTTTACACTTATATTTAGGAGGTATTTGGGAATTGATTTTTTAAATATTTTTTAATTTTATACGAAAAGATGTATAAAAAAATAGGAAAAATAATTGGATAATTTGTAATAATTTTTTAATTTTTTTTGATTAAAAATAAGTTCTGAAACCAGGCCTTAGTTAGGTACACTGTATTCCGAACACATGGGATAATTTCTCTTAATTTGGGAAACTGGGCTGGGCCCATCAAGGACAAGAATCTGGTCCTGCCCAGGGTTGGGAAACCTACTCTCCAAACTGATCACCTACTCTCTTCCTCACAGCTCATATACATACACAAACACAAGGTCTCTTGCACCAAATGCATACATAAAATGGTTGAGATTAAATCTAACATATTTTGTAGTGTATTTATAGAATGAATTTATAATTTATATTAATACTTTTAAATAAAAGTGAGTATGTAATATAATTATAATTTTAAAAGTACGAAAGTATATTTAGAAATATAAATATTTATAATTTCAAATTATTTAAAAAAAATTAATATAATAAGTAATACTTCTAAAATTTTTAAAAGTACGACCGTTGCTCCGCAGCCTAGATCCATCATTGCACACAAATCAATACATAAAAATGGATGGACCCCATTAAATATCCACGTCGTAGAGATCTTCTTTAGGCCCATGTGTGGGATTATGTCATGGTCATTAATTAAGTTTCATAACCGTTTGACTTTAGAAGACAAACATTACTTCATTTTTGACCACCCATATTAAGAAGAGTATGGCCATGTTAATTAACAGTTGTTCTACTAATCTCATATTGTAATAGTGTGAATATAAAGACTCGGTGAGGGCATGAGTTGACTCACTAGATGTCCCATGTCTATCCCATGTCTAAGTTATCAAGCGACACATGAGTTACTATTTTGACATGTGCTAGGGTTCAATTAGGACATTATTATATAAATTAACAAATTTAACTATATATATATATAATGACATGTGTTTTATGTCATTTTGATCTCATATATAAATTGATAGATAGAAGCAAGGACATTTTGAATAAAATTTTATTTATTTATTATTATTTTATTTTTTTCTAGCTGATGTGTTAATATATGGTGTCAAAAATATCCGCCCCAATTAAATATAAATTTCATATATTAAGGACTAAATTAAAATGTTAAAAGATTAAAATAATATAAAACGTATATTTTTAAAATCAATAATATATTTAATCCAGAATAATAAGATAAAAGGACAATTTTGTCATATACACGTGAGAAAGCTCTTCCTTCCACAATCCAAACTTTATTTGCTTAGGAAAACTTGTTTATTTTATCATTGTTATTAAATATCATAATTTGATAATTGTCAATTAGGTCTAAATCCTTCATAGTCACGGCATTAACATGGGATGTTTTTCATGAACTTCATCATTTTCTTTTCTTAATTTCATGTCAAACATACTGCAGAAGAAGAAAATCAATTCGTTGGTAAATTCCTATGTGCTCAAATTTCTACCTAGAAGGGTCAAATGAAGAAAATTGTACATTTCACTTTCATGTTTCTTATATTCTTTAGGCCACTTAATTATTTAACACCTTTCCCTACCAGAGTTTCACGTTTTATAGTTTTGCTACAATTGTAATTTTTTTCTAAGTCGGTAGAAATTCTCATGATTTTATAGGAGGGTTTCACTAATCATCGACACGAATGTTTGATATGGAACAATGAAAACTAAGTAAATGACTAAAATGTCCCCCATTTTATCTTCTACTGCCAAGTTGCATCACATGAATGAATTTGTGACATATCCAAGTGTTTTGTGTACTTACAGGCTGATAATTTGAGGCACCAAACAATTCATCGGCTGCACCAACTATTGACAACCCGCCAAGCTGCAAGGTGTTTTTTGGCAATCGCCGAGTACTTCCATCGCCTCCGAGCTCTCAGCTCCCTCTGGATGGCACGGCCACGACAAGATTAAGAGGAGAGAAAAAAAAAATTGAAAAAAACAAAGAAAGAGGGAAAGAAAAACCCTAGCTACCTTAATATATATAAATATCTTGTAGTATAACTACTTCCTGAACATTATGGTTTCTCTTATTTTCCTTTTCCAGATAGATGTATAGAAATAGACTAAACATAAATAGATTAAGATTATAACATTAAAGTAAATCTCTCTCTCTCTCTCTCTCTCTCTCTCTCTCTTGTTGAATTAAGAAATTTAAGGGAATAATTAATGA
The DNA here is from genome assembly GCA_030407325.1 of Camellia japonica. Lineage (NCBI taxonomy): Eukaryota > Viridiplantae > Streptophyta > Magnoliopsida > Ericales > Theaceae > Camellia > Camellia japonica. The sequence continues at coordinate 28,527,622 of JAPPVO010000017.1, forward strand.
ATTGGCAGTCATTTCTGACTGAGAAATGGAGTTTGGGGGGTTGGAAAATAAGAAGAAATTGGAAATAGGAGGAGGAGGTTTCAAGTGTTTTTTATTTTTCTAAAATGTGGATATGTTTGAGAGAGAGAGAGAGAGAGAGAGAGATAAAAGGACAAAGACTTGTTTGGATCTAGAGGCAAAGTAGAGGCTAGGTGTTGAGAGTCAATTATCCACCTGGCCTTGCACATGCTATTACATGACAATTTCTTGAAACTGACTAACTAGTTTTTGTATTGGACTTTTTTTTGGCAGTTTTTTTTTTTTTTATCGGTCAAAGAAAATCTTTTTTTTTTTTTGGCAGTTTTAGTCTAAAAATTAACTATATATACAAATTGAAGTTATATAAAAAATTTATGGATAAAATGATGTAGAATTATAGATCTATGACTTTAAATCAAAAACTCAGTAAAATACTTCTTAATATTAAAATTACCACAGGCACATCATTTTGGTGAATGAATCTCTACATAGAAGAGTTGCATTTTTCACACATAAACATTTGATGGTGATTCACATTGTTTTGATTGTTTGTACTTTGTAGTGTTACTACAACAACTTCTCCAATATTTTTAAGAGTGATGTTATGTATATGCACATGCACAGAAGTTTGAATAGTAGAAATAGTGAATTAAATTTACTTTAAAATTAAAATGGTTAGGTAATGTTTATATAGAAAATGCTTATATGGAGAAGTCCAAGAGTTGAAAAATGTTTAGACGTAGTTGGTGGGTGGTACTAAATTCAACAAAAATCACTTTCTTCTTCTTATTATTTAAATTTTAAATATATTCATATTTTTATATGAAACCCATAAATAAATTTTTAAAAAATAAAAAGAAGTACGTGACAATTTTATCAATGTCTGACTTTAATAGCCCTTACTTGGTGCCAATTTTCTCCAAGAAAAAGAAAAAAATTGCTACCTTATTTATGCATTAATAACATATTATAAAGTGCCCAATTGGAATTTTATCAATGTCTGACTTTAATAGCCCTTACTTATGCCACTTTTCTCCAAGAGAAAAGAAAAAAAAAAAAGCGCTACCTTATTTATGCATCAATAACATATTATAAAGTGCCCAATTGGTGTCAACAAATACATAAAGCTGTGTAATGCTTACAAATTTAAAAACTTTACCAATAATCATTGTCTGTTAATGTCTAATATTTTATTAAATTGAAATTATCACTATTTATGCACCATATTTCCCACCATATTTTTCTCATTCATCTCAAACAATTGATTATATATATGGATAATTTTTTTATGTAAATGTCATTTTTAGTCAATGATTATCACAAACTAGGCCAATACAAGAAGTGTTTTATTTTTTGGGGGGTCAAAAGATGCGACACTGACAAAAATAAAAAAAAATAATATTATACAAAATTATGTGGCTAAATTGTTAGTCTATTATTTTAAAAGCCATTTTTTTGTCTATTTAAGCCAAAATATTTTGGCAGTTCGAATTCAACTTATTTAGCTAACAGTGAGGGGGATAACTTTTTTAACAGGACCCATCTTGTTTGAAAAGTACTACAAAATTAACATATTTTCAAATTTTTGGTTTTTGTAAAAATATTTAATTTATTTTTTACTTTCAAATTTTTTGTTTTTTGTAAAAATATTTAATTTATTTTTTACTTTTTTTGTGTCATTCTAGTCTAGGACCTAAAAAAAAAAACTCTAGCTAAACCTTCCTAATAACAAAAAACACTTTTTTTTATTGTTTTTTAAACGCATCAGATGTTTTAGTAATAAATTTATTCTAAAAAAGAATTTTCCAAACAAACCCTTTTTATCAGTCTAAAGTATATATGAGTTCAATCTAAACTAGGGTTTTGGGCCAAACAAAAGCATAATCTGAAATGAACAAAAAAGCTTACAAGTTGGGTCGGACATCTGCCTATAGCCCGTTAAAGCTGGACCAGAAGGCCCATTATTTTTAGTTCTTGGGCTTGGCATATAGGGGCTAGGGTTGTGTCTGATCCGCTTGTATTTTTTGGGTCAAGCTTGGGATGAAGATCGTGTGGCCTAGTCTGAAAAAAATAAATATGTATTTTTTATTATCTATAAAACTTCTAGTCAAAAAAATAAAAATAAAAATAAATAAGTATATGAGCAGATCATTGATAAGTTTTTAAAACAAATGCAGTTATTAAAGGCATATATTCTTATAGCCCAAATATATAACATTTTTGTGCTTATTTTGCATTCTTTTTGGAAAATTATAAAGAAAGAAAAAAAAAAAAAGTTTAACCCTTATAATAAAATAAACCCTAATTTTTAATTTTGTCAATGTATTTCAATCATTAAACTCAACAAAAAATAGTATTTTAAAAATTTTATATACACTTACATTTGTTTTTATAACTAAAATACTATTTTTTAAAATTTTACTTGATAAAAATAGACAGATGGTTTATATTAAAAACAAATCAAAAAATTAGGATTTAAATTGATAAAATAAAAAATTTATTTTATTATAAGGGTCAAACTCTAGATTTTTATTTTTTATTTTATTTTTTTGTAATTTACCCCTTTTAAAAAAATGAATGAATAGGTATGGATAGGCTGAGTTAGATGAACTTGGGCCTTAGATGTCCGACTAGGGTTAGGCCCCAGTTGTAGAGGTGATTCTATTTGCACTCAAAAAATCATTTAGTAAGTCCAATTTCTTATTACTCTTTATTAAATTATTTAGGGTTATAATTTACTCTCAGTACACCTTATATATTTTTCATAAATAACTTTCAAAATAAAACCATAATTTGTGGTACACCTAAGTCATTCATTTCTATAATTTTATCTTTATTCTTCTTCTTTAATTGATCTTTCAATGACAATACTTCAGTGCTTTTCCTTGAGGTTTCAATATTCAAATCATCAAATCGCGCCTTGACATTTTTTCATGATGACTTCATCGCTTGATGATTGATTTAAATAATATAATCTAACAAACGTGTTTCAAGATCTAAAAAAAAAAAACTTTTCTAAATGGAACCTCATTCGATGTTTCCACAAGCAAAACATTTCCAAAACTCACCTCTGTAATGACCTAGGAATAGAGTCCTTTATATAGGACTATATACCCAAATATAGACAAAGATAAACTCAGGTGTGTTCTTCGCATTGAACTTGTTTGTTTGTTCAGTTTTTGTTTTTGTTTTTTTGTGTCCCTCTTATGTGACTCTCTCTAGGGTTCTTATTTTTATCTTTTTACTTTTTATATTGTGTTGCAATCAGACTAGATTCAAGTTTTTGAATGAGGATGAAGATGAAGAGAAAATAATTCAGCTTATTTGGTTCTTATTTTCAAGATTCATTTTTCAGAAAATTAAAATTTGTTGCTTTTTGTGTTTTTTTTTTTTTTTTGTTTTCATTGATTTTTTTTTTAATATTCTAAGCAATTTTTTTTTAAAATTTTTAGATACACCTAATATAAATACACTTAAAAAGTATCTTTAGAAAATTCACTAAATACCAAAAAAAAAAAAACACTAGAATTCAATACTTTTTCGTATTCTTGTGTATTTATTAATTTTTTATAAATATTTTACTTTTTAGATACATCTAAGTAAGGTGAATCTAAAAAAGTACAAAAAATTGCTTAAAATTTTAAAAATATTCACTTAAAAAAAACACAAAAAAAAAACTCAATTTTCAAAAAATTGAATGTAGAAAATTGAAACCAAACACATTGATCGAAACTTGAGAAAGAAAATTAACAAACTTGAATATGAAAACTATATATAAATAATTAGGGTGTACTATGAGAAATTTTTTTTATTTATTTATAATTTTATATGTATTGTCTTTATTAATAAATTTATATTAAAATATAATAAAAATTAAAATTTTAAAATTTTAATTAGGTGTGCTGAGTTATTATTTTGGTGCAAATAGAATCACCCAATAGTAGGCATGTTAGCCTGGGCTTTGAGTTCTTATTGCTAGCCTGGCTCAAATCTTGGCTTGGCCCAGCCCAATTATATAACCCAACTTAAAAGGAAAGCCCATAAATGGGAGTGTTTTCTCTCTAGAGAGAGAGAGACTGGTGAACTGGTTTTGGAACTTTTACGGTTGAGGTAGAGATGAATAATCTTCTTACGATTGAGTTCTTACTCGAAAATCTCTTTGATTGATTCATTATTTTTTACGATTGAGAGTGATTAAGGTATCTGCTTCGTGGTGAATCACAGCTTCTATATTTGTTTACTGTTCATTGCCTCTTGTTAAATCAAATTTTGGGTTTGTATTTTCAGATTTCAATTCACATAACCCTAATTTTGCATTGTCCATTTTTAGCATTATATGTGAAAAATTCCATTTTTTCGATATGATTGTGTGTGTGTGTGTGTGTGTTTTTTTTTTCCTTTGGTTTTTGAGGGCATTATTGATGATTTCAATGAAATTCTATTTTAGTGTCACTGATACTGATGAACTTAAGCGTATGGGTTTGATCTTGATTCCATGTATTGATGTTTGCTGCTCAGCTGAATTTTGTTTCATTTGCTTGGCAATTTTTGAAATTAAAAATTCATGATTGGAAATATTTAAAAATTGTACCTTTTACTTTATATTAAAATTTCATGTTTTTTTCAACATATGATAGTATGGAGTAATCTTATTGGCATGGTGAATCTTTTTGTTTTTTCTTTGGTTGTTTTTTTTTTAAGGGCATTATTGATGATTTCAATGAAATTCTGTTTTTCTAGTACTGATTACTGAAAATTTCAATTCAAGTAGTCGGATGCGATATTTTGTGTTTTTGTAGTTCAAAGTTTATGTAATTGCCATAAAAACTCTTTCTGTAAAGGGCATTTACTGTGAAATGAAGTGCTACATTTTCATTTCAATGAAAGACAAAATTAGGAATTTAAATACCAGAAAACCGATAATCCATATCAATACATAGGAACAAGATGTTTAAAGACACAAAATTAGAATTGGTATACAGACTCCATTCATAGCATGCTATCAGCTCGAGCGGGCAATCTCCTGAAGAAATTGCTGGAAACTGAGGGCATTTTGCTTCGAAATCTTGGGTGTCGTAGTAAATATAAGCCAGCAACCAAAACCACTATCTTAAAGGGTGTAACATAAAGTGCCAGTGCTGCACAAAGGCAGAAGACTATGAAGAGACTGCTTGCTCTAGGATCTCTCCAGCCAAGTAGAGCATGAAATCTCTCCCCCTGTGTTGCAATGTCTCCTACCACAGTTTGAATTCTCCCAGCAACACTTCGAAGCCTATCATACCTCATCCGTACTACATCGGGAAGTTTTGATGTAGGGAACGTGTCGAACTCTTCATCCATTTCATCCTGGGGAACTGCTTCGGCACATGAAAGTTTGATATCCATGTGTGGTGGATGCTTTGGCCGGAACCGAAAATTCCATAGCCCAATCAGAAACATGTAAAGGAATATCGTTGGGAGTATCAACTCAGGGTAGCAAATCAATATGAAAAGTAGGACATGGACTAGAATTGAAGTGGCCGGGTTCTTCCAGTGACAAACTTCACCAAGCCATTTGCTCGTAGAGATTATGCCCGAAAATAGCGAAACAATTCGAAAGAAGTTGGCTTTGCTTCTTCTCATGCTCCACATGTGGGAATCCACATCGAGCATGTATTCCACGACTTCTTTCCTTAGTGGAGGCTCGGCGCGGGCAAGCCTTACTGCTACAATGTTCATGGCCTGATATCTCAAAAAGTCTAATTGGCTTACAGTGAAAGGATGGAGATAGTGCATCTTTGGGAGTAAAGGGTGTCCATAGAGATATATTATATTTGCCAGAGACAAGCAAGTGAACCTAAAGGCTAATTGGAGTTCTCCCATCTTCTTCAGTCCAGATGATTGTAGAACAAGAAGAGGGTAAGAATGTGTATAAATTCGATCTGTTTCCAAGGTAGATAGTCGGATTCTTACCTTTCCGATTCTCGAGTCCCTTGCAGCTGCCGATTTCTCGCTTCCTCCCAAGTGGCAGTTGTCGAAAACTCCCAATGTGATCACCGTGCAAGGGTCATAAACCTCCCAAGTATATTGCTCATTCCATTTTGGGCTAAAGCTTTCAAGAATTGTTCTGGTTCTTACCCACTTTTGTCCATACTTGGCCACACAATAAGCATCTGTGGTTCCTTGGCCATCCTTTGGCTTCTTCATTGGCTGAAGTCCTTGTGCACTTAGAATACCCACTTCAAGGATTCCAATAGGATGCTTCCATAGCTGCCGAGCAGTGGGCCTTGTGTCACTTACATACATAGTTGATTCATCTAGTACATGGTAAGCACCTTCAAGACAGGCTCTGAGATGAATCCTGGTTGAAAACTTGTGCTCGTGCCTCTTATCTCCCTCCAATGCACCAAACCCAAATTTTTCGAGGTTAAACCATCGAGAATGTACTGGCCTGTGATCCAATCTCTTCTCAAAGATGGTCAGCGGCAAGCTTTTTTTCCCCACAAGTTCATGTTTTGAAGCACTAAAGTGGTTTTCAACCTGAAGCACCAAATCTTCTTCAAAAGGTTCAGCAGCAACAAAGATTAGATCTTCATTCCAGAATGGACTAGTTGTTCTGGTTGGGCATAACTTTGTTTTCAGCATCTGGTTTCCAACTTGAGCCTTCACTGAAACCTGTGGGTGCTGACTTTTGTCATGTGATATTACATCATGGGCTTCAATTACATTGACTCTGAGGTACCAAAGTTTAGGCGAAACATAAACCTTTGATCTGACGCTGAAAATGCCCTCGCCCTCAACTGAAGCAGCATCTGAATGCCATGCCTCTGGGAAAGCTTCATCGGCTTGCGTACCCAACCAAACTGCAAGCATAATTTCTCCTTTCACCTTGGTCTCACTTTTCCGGTGCTCTAGTCTATACCATTGAGGTGCCAAAGGGCTATCTGGTGGAACCCTTGTAGGCACTTCATTCATGTCGAAAGTCACCTTCCCTATAATATCATCTCTGCCCACCAACTCTCTATCTCTGACAAAAACTTCAAGATCAGAAGAGTGACTCTTCTCTTTTGAGAATGCGAAAACTTCGTTCCACTGGGGATTCGTTTTCTTCTCAAAGCGTTGAGTTTTCCCTTTAAAATTCCCGAGTTTCACCACTACATATGGATCACAGCTTCCAGTTACAGTGTTTGGGGGAAGATCTTTGGCTTTAACAACTCGAACATATAGATAATACATCTGTTCAACAAGATCATAAGTGCTTGTAGCCCTGTCGCTGCTAATCCATCCACCTCCTCCACGCATCCCTCCATGTGGCCAGCGCTCTCCGAGCTTTGGGTGCGTGTCCTTCAGTTTATAGTCATCTTGCTGGTTTTTTGTTACATGTGGATCCATGGTTGGGCGATAAATGCCCTTGTACTAGCCCTTTTTTTTTTGCTAAACTTTGTGAAACTATGTGTATATTTGTATTGAGCTAGTGCAGGAACACCAAAAGCTTCAGGTATAGGGACTTTGGGTATTGGAAATTTCAGTCTTGGCTATCTGTACGAAGCACGGTAATTTCATCAGAAATTAGAGGATAGACAATCTTGAGATGTAAAGAGTCAAAATAAAGAAAAGAGCTAAACAAGCTTTGAATTTTTTTGAAAATCTTTATTTCCTTTAGTTGACTATATAAAGGCCATGAATTCTTACCTTGTGAAGAATTGCACTAAGGAAATGTCTTTTCTCTGATTGCAGAATCTCATGAAGCTGCCACTTCTCTCGAGGCTCTTGCAATTTCGAGGTTGAAGAAGATGAGCTTCTGGGTGACAGTTAAATGGGTTTCAACGACTCAGCTAGATGATCTCTCAAAGTGCTTGGGCATAAAGATGAAGGTATTCACTGACTTCTCCACTAGCTTTATGTAGCTCTTGTATGTTGTGTTGCTGCTATAAGGTTGTGGCCCTTTGTTAAACTGTAGACTCTTTACTGTGAAACATATTTTAATATTAAAAACAAAAAAGATGAAGGAAATTTTTTTCTTTTTTAAAACTTAAAAAAGATGAAGGAATCGTTAAAGATTTTTAAGCAATAAGCTGGAAATGGAACCACCACTGGAAAGCATCCAGAAGGGGAGAGCAATGGGGAAGGGCATTTGCTTTGTTTATACGCATTAACTCTAGCTGGGGGGAGATTATTCGATGTTCCATAACCACCACATTAAGTTTTTGTTTCGGGCCAGTCATGCTCGGCCACATAGGGCCTGAGGTCCCACCATTCCCCCATCTCGAGGAGCTGTCCCGAGATTCCCAACAAGTGGGAGCTTGGGTCCCAGATTTTTCTATGTGATTGAGCTTGGGTCCTAGATCGAAGTAAATATTTGGCCTCAGATCACCGAATATTTACTCCGAGCTAGGACCATTAGTTTTAGAGTCTTGTTTGGCATGGGCTTAAAAGCCAGACATTTTAGCCAAGAAAAGGCTTTTTAGTTGGTGTCAAACAGAACTAATAGAAAACAAGTGGCTTATACCTAAAATTCCAATCTTTAGTACAAGATGATGATACCCCACTGTCAAGTGGACAAACATAGTCTTTTGGACTACTGAAATGTCCTGCATTTTGGCTTTTCTAGATTCTCTCTCTTTCATGTCTATCTTATTGTGGCAAATGATGTAACTACCTAATTGCCCTTCCCTCCAAAAAAATTGAAGATTAATAGGGTTTAAGATGAGGGTTATATAGTCCTTTTATTTGAACAGTATCACTTGCTTTTTAGTTTCCGATGTACCAAAAAAAAAAAAAGAAAAAGAAAAAAAAGTATCACTTGCTTTTGCCCAGTGTTGACAGTTCTTATTTTTCTTTAATCACAGGCAGAGCTAATACGAAGGAAAAGCAAGTGATGTTGAAAAAGAACTTTGAAGAGAGCTAAAGCACTGTAGTGGAGAGATTAAAGAAAAGCAAAAGCAGTAGAGAAAAAGCTCAAGAAGGGCTTATTCACCCTTGCCTATAAAGATATGCTTTTGTTCTGTATTCTCTTATCTTTGTTCTCCTTTAATTAATTTCCAACTGTCCATCCTTGCTTTTCTGCTTCCAAAACTGATCACTTTTGGAAGAAACCCAGTTCCTTCAAAAAATTGCAAAATTGGCAACTGTTTCTGTTTAGATTGATATGAATAAGAGTTGTGTTCAAAATTTTACTTTTTTCCTGGCCTACTTGAGTAGACTAAGGGTTGTTGAATTTGATTGAATCAATCATTTTAGTGATATGTTGGTATCATGGATTAGTCGAGAGAAAAGGTAAAGAAAAAGAAAAGTGAGAAAAATATTTTAGTCTCTGTGTGGATTTTGAATTTGTTGAAAGGTAAAGGATTCTCTCCAATTATTTTTTTCCTCTATTTCAAAACATTTACAACTATTGGTGTCTCTTCTACATTCTTACACTTTGAAATTTTTACATAATTCAATGTTATAGATGTTATAGTTTTTTTTTTTTTTTTGGGTGGGGGGGGGGGGTTAATTCAAGGTCCAAAGACTTTTGAAAACTCTTAAAATGTTTTGAAATTTGTGAGAAGTGTTTAATGTCCCCAAAGTACATCGTTAAACTATAATAAATTTTTGGTTTAAAAAATTATAATAAATCTATACTATTATAAACTGAATATCTTTTGTGATGGCCGGAAGCCTTCTCTCCTTATACTGTCAAGTGTTTATTTTTCAATTTAAAACAAAATAATTAGATAAATGGGAGGAGTAAGACTCGAACCTTGAAATTTGAGTCTAGTAAAATAGATTCTTACCATTTGAATGATACACAATATAACAAATATTTTGTTTTATATTTATTTATTTGAATTACACATACATCGCGTATGTCAATTGCTAATTTTATAAAAACTAGCAAAATTGTCATACACACACCATTTTGTATGATTATCATTTTTCATATTCCCATCATCAAAATGGGGAGAGTTAATAGAAATTCTAGTATCTCATTTTTCTTGATTGGAATCTTAGTCAGTGTTATCCACTCATATTTTTCACCCAAACAATGGTTATCGACACAAAAGGGCTGCTTCATAAGAATCTGAAAACAATTCAATTGAAAGATAGATTTGGGCCCTGTTTGGCAATGGCTACCTATTTCAGCCCCTAAAAAATTGTCCATTTGGTCATGCTAATTAAGCTGGAAAAAAATAAAAAATAAAACGTAGGCTAGAGGTCCATTTTTAAAACTTTTAGACTGCTAAAAACCAAGTTCTATTCTTTTGGGACCAAAAAGACAATTATAATTAAAAAGAATCATTTTACCCCTATCTATCTGTATATTATTCATATCACATTCATGTGTCATTTTACTATTTGTCTACGTGTACCAATTTGTTCACCTAATCTACCTATATGTCCATATCATCACCACCACCACTGCCATTGTTAGCCACCGCGAGTGACTTTTCCAACAAATTTTTAAGTGTTGGCGAGTTTTTCAGCGACAACTGTCTGACAGTGGGAGTACAATTAAAAAAAATACTTAAAAAAAATAATTTCTCTTTCTCACCAAACAATTTCATTAAACATGTCTTTATCATAAAAAAAATCAAAACTTGAACCAAATAATATAGGCATAATTTCAAATACAGAGAAATTTTAAAAAATAATTACAAAAAAGCGATAAACTTTATAAATATTAATAATTATAATTATAATATTTTCCATGACTGTAATAAATTTACCGCTTAGGGGTAATTTGCCTAATAATATATAGTACCATGAAAAAAAATCAAAATTTTTAAACAATTACTTATTGCTAAAAAAAATAAAGAAAGACAAAACTAATTAAAAAAATTTTTGCCAAATCATACCTTAATATTTACTTCAAAGAAAATTCTGGGTGCAGGTTGAAATCGCACAGGGTACATTCAAAGGCATGAGGACCCTGGCTGATTATTTGTTCACCACATGAATTGCAAATACAGTCACTATCATCAGTCTTTTTTTGAACAAAAGTGACAAGGTGCAAATCAACTTCAATGGTTCCTCCAAACTTGATATTTCATGAAGACTAATAATGCACTCACAATGAATAGATTGGTCACATTCATCACAGTGATAGAACCCGCTTTTCGGATTTAGTTTGTAACAGCAAATTTCACAGTAATACTCAGCCAGATGGTCTTTCACCCGAAAATAGTTTAGAATAAAAGGGTATTCGTCATATCTGTGCCTGATTGTACGCGGCAACAAAGCACAACAGATGTGTAGGTTGAAACCGCAAGTTTCACATCCAAGTGTCAACTCATACATGACAAGCATTGCACGCCCAAGGAAATTTTTTGGGTAGGAGGTGGTGCTTTGTGAGCTTCGTGTCTGATAGCACCCGGTAAGGAACCACACGTGGCATTGAGGTTGAATGTGCAAGTGGTACACTTGTAGGTGAATCCATTGCAAAGAAATCGACAAGCTCCACACCTGAAGACCCCAAAACTAGAAGGGTCTTGTGCGAGGAGAGTGAGCGGGTGTTTTGGGTGTAATGGTTGTGTCACCTCTGTTGGTAACTGGGCACAACTTTGATGCAGAAAGAACCTGCATTAAGCGCAATGGTAAAATGGAGCTGAGATCGAGTGCACACACCCATTGCAGATTTCGGTATTCTGTGTCTCGTTTGGGAGAGAAGGTTTACTTTCAGAGCAAAATTCATCAGTAATTTGTTTGTCGAAAAGGACTAGTGGATGCTCATGACTACAATGGTTAAGCTCTGTTGTTCTCTTATTTCCCCCCAAGTTGAGAAAGTAGGCAATCAGGTTAACAGATTCATCAGTTACTGGAAAGGGAATAGGATTGATCTCAATATCTTGAAGTTCAATCTCTGCCTCCTGATCCCTAAAACAAGAATTCAAGATGGAAGAAATCATTTCTCTATTAAGAATCGTAAAGTTTTTTTTAAAAAAGTTCATCGAAGTAAAAAAAAAAAAAAAAAAAACCCAAACCCCACATGAACTTTCTCAATAACAAAAACAATTCTTTTCACATTTGTCGAAGGCAGCAACTTTAATTTGCCAAACCAGTTGAATCAATAGACAGAAGTATTTCAATGATATAATTATACGAGCAAAGAGAAGCAGCAAAGAACATTAAATCAGAAAACAAAACAGAAGGGGCCGAGGCCAAACCAACCCGAATTGCTCTTCTTGTGATGTTGCAGTTGCACAATTCAAGTGGCCATAGAATCTGCATCCAGCACAAGAATAAATCCAGCAAGCTTTGTCGAGGTATTCAGAGCAAATGCCACAACAAAACACGAAGTCGTCAAACTCCAGAGGAAAAGAGTAGCAAAGCTTGAGAGGGTGATCATGATCAAAATGTTTGACGGTGTCTGGCAATGAAGCACAACTCTCGTGGATCCAGAATTGGCAAGTGTGGCATAGACATGCCTTCATGTTCGAGGCCACAAGCATCACATGAGAACAACATTGTCCTCAGTAGAGGTGTCATCGAGTGTTTGTGACTTGTATGTTTGATAATTTGCGGCTTTTGAGCACATATTATATTGATGTCAAAATTGCAGACTGAACAGCTGTATGCAAAGCCCATCCAATATGCTTTACAGGCATGGCATCTGCAAAACAAGAGACGTTCTTGTGTTGGGATCAGGGATCCCGCCCAAGACCTTGCAGAAAATATACCAAGCAGTAAAACACACCCACACTCAAGGAGACACCATATTTAACGTGGTTCGGCCTTAATGCCTACGTCCACGGGAAAGGAACCGATTATCACTATAACAATGGAGAGATTATAGAAAGATTACAATAGAAGAGGAGCTCACACTCTCCTCATTCACCCACTCACCCGTCTCCCTCGCTCATACCGAGAGAGACAGTTTTTATGCCTCACATCTTTCACTCTTTCTTTGTTTGCTCTCTCTCTCTCGGTTTTTCTCACTCTCAACCTCTCCTCCTCACCTCAATTTATACACAATTGAGGGAGAGGAGTTTAATCACAATTGAAGAAGAGGAGTCAAGACTTGGTTAGTGGGGAGGTGCCACCCCCACTCTCTCTAAAGTGCTCTCCAACCACCCCACTCTCTCTAAAGTGGGTTAGCCACTCACATGGGATGATGAATATATCCAACAAATCACCCCCTCAACCCATGTGAGGTGATCCAGTGCACACACTGCTGCTAATCTTGTCACGCCCAAATTTCAACATAGTTTGCATCTCCTCACTGAAACGTTTGCATCCCCTGAAGCTAGAGATAACACACCAGAGACACAAGAGGAGGAGGGAATCCTACATCTTCAACTCAACTCACACCACTCTCTGATTTGAAGAGAGCCTCTACTCCTATCTCCCACAGATCTCTTCCAAGCTTCGTGTCTTGGATGTCTTCACTTGCTATGCTTGAACTTGCGTAACCAAGATATTCGACACCCCCTGATTGGATATCCTGCACCCCCTGCTGGGATGCCCTTGACTGTTATGCATTACCTCGTAGGACCAGTCATTGGAGCAATAGAAAACTCGTTGTTTATCCCATCAACGTCCTCTGTCTTCTTTGCTCGGAGCTTTTCCTCTGAACTATCAGCCTTTGCCCTTTGCACTTCTGAACAACCTCCTAGTGTTTCCACATACGCTCGTTGTCTGTGCTTTTACAATCCCTGATTTGTTGTCCAGCAGATTGATGGTTGACAGTAGCTCCATCTGTCAAAGCATCATCAGCTATGCAATTTCTTGCATAGTACTCGCACCCATGGCTTCTGGTCTCCCTGCGTCGAGCTCGCTTGAGAGATCCGCATCAACTCTATCCTCCACTGCCATAGAACTAAAGAAACCACCATAGAGGAAAAAGACTTACCACTCCTTGGCGCGCACTTTTGCGTTTTATTCGTCTCAATTTCTCTATGTAGAAGTTCCTGTGAACTGTCAACAACCCGTTGCTACACACTCTTCTCGTGCCTCTATACGACACTCTAACGTACCCTTGCACTGTTGCACGTCTACATTTGTGCTTCTACGCCTAGTATGCTCCTCTACAGCTATTGTTCTGCACGTCCACATACTATCAGTACCTACTCATATAAAATAGCTCCAATAGCCACAACATTTCCTTGAGCCTGTACTTGTTGCCAAATCATCTATCCGTCGATGAATGGACTTTTTGATTGAACCAGATCTTCCGATCAACTCCGGAGATAATCATCTCTGCAATCCTCTGATCGCCCCTGACCAATCCTGATCTCCCTTGATTTGCCATTTGATCAAGCTGATCTCCTTTGGTCTTCAATGATCTATCTCGATCTGTATCTGGTTGTCCAATCTGGTTAGAATCTGCCCATTCTAACCTCTTCAGTGAATCCGTAGCGTTCCACAATATCCGACAACCTTCCTACGGCTATTGAAGATGACAAACTCCCATGTTTTCACAAACTTTAAAAACCGTTCAGAATTTCACTATTCTGACCTCATGGTTGCGTCCAGAACGATCCGTTTAGCTAGGGCCAATATTCGCTGCATTACCGGGAGCCTCACTAAAAAACATCCCTAAAAGTTCGGCCACACCACAATTTTTTGAAAATTCTGAGCCAAATTGCAATTTTCAGAAGTTTAGGGAATATTCCGTGTTCCAACAGAATATTCCATCCATTGCACCTGACGCCGTTTGCCACTTTGATCTTCTTTCCTTTTATAGAAACTCCAATTCCAAAATCTGACCGTATGGATGTGTCCAGAATAGTCCAAATAGTTGGAACACACTATTGGATCGTCAGAAATGGACTCTGAATGGCTCAGAACAAGCCAAAACAGTTTGAACGCCTCAGATTTGCGGCTGCACCTTAGCCGCGTAGCATTGGATCACTCCTCCTACGGCTACACCTTAGTCGCAAAGCACTGGATCAATCCTCCGTGTGCTGACGTCATCGGCTCGGTCAGTGGCACGGCTCGGCTCGGTCAACGGCGGGTTGGCTCAGCTCGATCAACGGCGGGTTAGCTCAGCTCGATCAACGGCTGGTCAACGACGCGTGATGTCATGATGACGTCAGACCCACGCGCCTTCCCACTCATCTTCTTCCTTCGACAGCGCGTAGGGCGCATGCGTGCGCGTGAGTCTCACGCGCCTGTAGACACCCCATTTTTGACCGACCTTAAGGCTCAGACGTCACTGATTGAGCGCTCGGTGATGTTGCATACTGTGCTCATTCAGAAGTCTCAGAGTCGCGGCCGTGCGCCCCGCCTCCGAACTTCCGAATCCTCTTCTGTGCCTTGTCTCGGTCTGCGAACCAGACTCGGTTTTCTCTGTTTTCTTTCCTGAGGGAAGGGAGTGGTCCTGTAGACTATATCCCGGTGGCCGTGAGCTACTTTTCGTGGCCGTAGGTCATTTTGCCCATTTCGGAGCCCGGTTCCCGGTTTTCGGGGCCGTCAGGCCGTGTGCCTCGGCTCGAGACCGCCCAACCATCTCCGATTTCTCCGGTTCTTGGCTAGTACCTCTGTTTTATCATTTTGAGGAACACTGGGGCCCCCGATGCCCACTTCGTGGCCGTATGCCACTTTCGGTGCCTACAGCCGGTTTTCGGGACCCCGAACTGCGTGATTTGGGCCCCGAGCATTCATTCTGCATCGGTCTTCTCCGGTTCTTGGCATGTACCTCTGTTTCATCATAACAGAGCACCCTGGGGCCCCCGATGCCCACTTCGTGGCCGTATGCCACTTTCGGTGCTTATAGCCGGTTTTCGGGCCCCGAACCTCGCGGTTTAGGCCCCGAGCGTTCATTTCTTATTAGTTTTTGTTCAAATTTGGCAGGTACCTCTGTTTCAACATTGGGAAGATCACTGGAGGGTAGGAGGCCAGCAATTATCCCAGATAACCAGTTTCGCTCCTCCGGCGCCCGTTTTGCTCACTTCCGGGCCAATGTTGAACACCCTAGGCCCATTTTCTTCCGACCAAAGCTACATATCTGTGATCAGGGGACATGGGAGGACCCTAAAAACTACTGGTCAGCCAGAAATTCCAGGTTTCATTTTTGGACCTCTCCTTCAGATGCAATGTTGTGACTCCTGCTTCAGTGTTGCCACATTCCGACCATGGAACCTTGTTCTACACATCTGGGAGGACCCTAAAAGTTGGTGGTCGGCCAGCAATTGTTGATTTCATTTTTGAGCCTCTCCTTCAAGCTCTATGTTGTGACTCCTGCTTCAGAGTTGCCAGATTCCGACCTTGGGGCCTTATTCTACACACATGGGAGGACACTACTGCATGGTGGTCGGCCAGCAAATTTCAACTTCATTTTTGGGCATGGCCGGCCGGCCAGGGTGAGTGGCTGGCCGACCAGGTGGGGTGGCCGGCCGGCCACCTCCCAGAAAGTTCCCTGGCCGGCCAGCTTTCTGCTTTCCAGCTCCTTCCAGCTGTCCAGATATTTTTTCAAAATATCTCCCCCATCCGGGGGATATTTTGGGAGGGAAAGATTGCCTCCATTTCCCTCCCCTTTTACACCTTTTTTTTGCTTACTTAAAGGGCTGGACAGCCCCTTGGCCTAGGTTGGACAATTTCTTCTCAAGGCTTCTTCTCCATTTGAGCCCATTTCCATAGCCAAAAACCTCAAAAACTTCCAAGTTCCTAGGCAATTCCTTCATCAACCCTTAGCTCCACCATCCCCACTACCATTCCAGCAGCAAGGAAGTGTTCTCCAGTGGCTAAGAAGCAACAAATTCAGGCCAAGAGGTAGCAACAATTGGATCTTCAAGGGTAAGTCTCCAAATCTCTTTTTGTAGCATAATTTTGCTTCCTATTTCTACCCTATTTCCTTTCAGTTTTTGGGCTTTGACCCCTACTGGTTTTAGGCTTATTTTGAGCCCCTCTACAACTTTGTAGAAGGGCTCAACTTCATTTGATGCCTCCATGATACACTTGTTTCAATATCTAGCTTGTATGTCACAATCTTGTATGCTATTTTTAGCCTATTTGCATTTGTTTTTGGGGCTCCGACCCCTAATGGTTTTGTTCTTATTTTGAGCCCCTCTACAACATTGTAGAAGAGCTCAACCTTTTTTGGCCATTCTATATACCACCTCCCTTTGAAATCCATTTTAGGCCTTAATTCTTGCATGTTTGGTAGCCTTTTGTGCTTTTGGTTTTGGCTCTTGGTCAGAACTGAAAGGGGTCTTATTTTGACCCCCTTTACTTGTTTCATGAAGAAAGTTTTGTTGTTTGGTGTAGTTTTGGCATGTCTCTTGTTATAACCTCTTTTGGGCTCCATTTTGCATGGAATTGTTAGCATGTTTGTGTATTGAATTTGGGGTTGCCATAAACTGAATATATGCTTATTTTTGGGCCCTCTTCAGTATTGTAGAATAAAGTTTTTCCATTTGAATTTTCTATATACTACCTCTCTCAATACTTCTCTTTTGGCCACTAGTTTTGCATGCTAATGTTGTCATATCTAGGCTTACAATTTGGCCTTGTTTTGTACTGAAAAAATGCCATATTTGGGACTGCCTTGCTGCTGTTTTTGCTGTCAAGTGCCAATTTTGCATGTTTAGCATGGCCGTAGGCCATTTCGGGTACTTAAAATCGCATTTCGGGATGATTGCATGCATCGTTTGTCATTTCATATCATTCCGGGGCTGTCTTCCCCTTCATTTAGGGGCTGAAATTTGGTTTGCATGCTTGCATATCATTTCCCATGTCATTCCATGCCTTATTGCATTGCCTCGGTTTGCGTGCCCGTCGGGCACGCACTTCGAGGCACTCCGTTTTCATTCCGGCATCTGATGTGAGTGTGGCTGAGGCCCTCTCATGTTAGTGTAAGCCCAATCTACATTTTTCATGCCTGTATGTCATCGCCTCGGTGTGCGTGCCTGTGGGCACCCATTTCGAGGCACTTCGGTTTTATCCGATTTCCTCATTTTATCATCGCCTCGGTGTGCGTGCCTGTGGGCACACATGTCGAGGCACTTCGGTTTTATCCGATTTCCTCATTTTATCATCGCCTCGGTGTGCGTGCCTGTGGGCACACATGTCGAGGCACTTCGGTTTTATCCGATTTCTCATTTTATCATCGCCTCGGTGTGCGTGCCTGTGGGCACACATTTCGAGGCACTTCGGTTTTATCCGATTTCTCATTTCATCATCGCCTCGGTGTGCGTGCCTGTGGGCACACATTTCGAGGCACTTCGATTTTATCCGATTTCTCATTTTATCATCGCCTCGGTTTGCGTGCCCGTGTGCACGCATTTCGAGGCACTTCAATTTTATCCGATCACCTCGGTTTGCGCGCCCGTGTGCACGCATTTCTAGGCACTTCGGTTTTATCCGATTTGCACTTCACATCATCGCCTCGGTGTGCGTGCCTGTGGGCACACATTTCGAGGCACTTCAGTTTTATCCGATCGCCTCGGTTTGCGTGCCCGTGTGCACGCATTTCGAGGCACTTCGGTTTTATCCGATTTGCATTTCACATCATCGTCTCGGTTTGCGCGCCCGTGTGCACGCATTTCGAGGCACTTCGGTTTTATCCGATTTCTATTTTGTCATGGCCTCGGTTTGCGTGCCCGTGTGCACGCATTTCGAGGCACTTCGATTTTATCCGATTTGCATTTCATGCCATCGCCTCGGTTTGCGTGCCCGCGTGCACGCTTTTCGAGGCGTCTCACTTTCATCCCATTTTCATAGCATTGTGCATACTATATCGCATGTAGGGAAACGAGGCACGTTGCAGTAACGGAACGGGTCTCAATTCCCAGTTCACCGACACTCCGGATTATCCATGATGGAGTTAGGTTTGGTATAGCATCCATCTGCATTCATCCCAATATGAAGTGGGTGTGCAAATCGGCTCCTCGGCCATCATGCATCGATATGCGTGATTGGTGGTACGAGGATCGAGGCATGCATATATTTGTGAAGATACATTGCTATGCCCTTTTCCTGCTCTCTGTTGCA